>JAGFMF010012216.1:3022391-3069319 GCA_019455555.1 Galemys pyrenaicus
GGTGGCGGTGCACGGGTGAAATGGTGGTGGGAACCCACTGGGGAAAACAAACGATGTCAAATGCAATTAAATATAATATAATAATAATAAAAAAAAGAAGATGTGGGTTCTAGGTAGTGGGGGAGTCCAAAGTGTAAGAGGAGTGAAGGGTACCCCCCCATCCATGTCAGAAGAGCCTCTGGTGAGGAAGGCAGCCAGCCCAGAAGGGGCGGGATGACTCAAGAAATTGAGGAGCTGGAGGCTTCCTGGTGTGAGATCCCCTTTGAGCACCTAGACGTGCCTGGGGGAGGGGCTTAATTCTTTCTATTTCTGGCTTAGCTGAATCATGTGCTTATCCAGCCCGTTTTCCTTCCATGCTCTGCACTTAACAGACAGAAACAGCAAAGCTTCTAGGAGAATGTCTATTTGATTCTGAGCCTTAAGATACAAAGATTGCCCACAAAATGAAATTTCTACCCAACCAATTAAAATTAAGAACTGCTCACAAAGTGAAAAAATTCCACCCAGTGTGAACGGGCTTGGGGGTTTAGAAGATATAGACACAAAGACTTATTATCCCGAGTATATAAAAATTACTTACATTTTATATAAAAAGCATATATTAAGAAGTCCTGCAAGTTATTAAGTTAACAGAAAAGAACCAAATGGAAAGATGAAAGCCATTTCACAGAAGAGGAAACAAGAATAGAAAATAAGCACATGAAAAGATGTTCCTTTCAGTCAAGGCAAACAAGACCAGTGAGATACTTTACACTCCACTGGCTAAGTAAAAGGCTGCTAGGAGAACAACATAGCAAAAAGCATTTGAGAAACAATTTGGCCTTAATTTGAAAAGCTAAAAACAGCCTGCCCTAGGAATTAGCAGTTGTGCCCTGGAACAGAAAGCTGGGTGTATCTTAGGACAGGGAATGGTGGAACAGCAATCCCCAAGTCTTCAGGTCTTCTTGGGCAGCAGTTGGCTTCATTCTTTTACTTACTTCAATGTGTCTATAAATACCATCTTCTAGATATACAAGGATATTGATGAATTTGGGAAGCTCTGCCAGCAAAATACTCATAGAAGTATTGCTTACATGGAGCCAACACAGAGCTGTAACAGGCAAACAAAATGGCTTAGCACACTGTAATACAATCTTTCAATGAAATATTATACAGCTGTGGAAATGAATTACCGGAATGACACAACCTATACAGATGAATTTCAAAACACAGTGTAGAAGATAAAGCAACTTTTGATTCCTAAATATGAATTATGTACAGTGCAAAAATAGCTGCAACTTTCTTTAGGGATGCACGTTTGTATAGTCGATAGTTGTATTAGAATGGTGCTGCACACTGGATGTCCTGGAAGTTTCCAAGGTGTTGGCATTTTTTTGTCTTAAGTCAAAGGTGGGTAAATGAGATTTTTGAAAACTATTCTCTGTCAGGTATATTTACACATTATACATGCTATACCTGCTCCTTTTGTTATATACAATTTTTAAAGGTTGTATAAAGAGCAGTTATGTAAAATTTCAAGTAAAAAACAAAGACTATTTCATTGAAGGCACACTCTCTCCCTCTTTAAATCTCTTGAAATTAGAGCATCTTAATTGCTACCACAAGTGGCAGTCACCGTGGTTGTCATTTTCACGCACAAGATTGTTCAACTGTCTTTCTATTGTTCCGTAACTGAATTATGTGCATCTTTTGTTCGATGCACTTTGATTTTAAACACCATTTAAGGGCCTCCCTGGTGGCGCAGCGGGTTAAGCGACACACTATGAAGCAAACCGCAGCCACTGCAGCAGTTCGATCCCAGGCCAGGGAGGGACCCCCACAGGGCGCAGCAGACCTCTCCTGCTACACCCGCTTCTCCCCTCAGCAGTGTGTTTCAGTCGGTCTGCCTGTTCTGCTCCCTGCTCTGTCTCTGGTGAATCCTCTCACTGCCCACACCTCTGGCCTGTACCCCAGCTCTTGTGTGCGATAAAATCTTTTAAAAAAACACCACCATTTAAAATGTCTGAAATAGCTGCAGTCTACGCCATACCAGCCTGCACGTGCCTGATCTCATCATTATACTCGGCACCGAAGGGCTAATGTGACCACTCACTGTCCAGCTAGAGGGGGTGAGGGGCCATCAAACGCCTAGACTTTAGGAAAAAACATTTCAAAGCTGCAGGCTGACGTGACCGACTCACGTGCCAGCTGAGACTGTTGCTCTTTACTGTGTCGCTTTACTTCTCCTAGTAACTACGGCGCCTGCATCGTCCGAAGAGCAGACGTGCTGCCCGGTGTTTCCAGGCCTGCGGGTGCCTCTCCTCCCCGGCGGGTTTCAGACCCGCTGGAGCCAGGGGGTCCCGCTGCCACTCTCCCTGCCAGGGCCCCTCCCGCAGCGCCTGCGTGGCTGCACCCCGGGCCTGCGGGCCACAGCTTGGAGGACACCTCTGGGCGAGCACGACCCGGAGCCACGGTGCGAGGCCTGCCCGGCCCGGGCTTGGAGTGGGGAGCTTCCTGGGCTGTCCCGGAGAGACGAGTCACTGTAGGTTCCTGGGCCTGGTTAAACTTTACTTTAAATGAAAACGAGGCCCGGTCAGGTCTCCACCGCTCCTCCCAGACCCAATATGCAACCCAGCCGGGGAAGCGCACGGGCCTGGCTCACGCTTGAACGTGGAAGCGGAACAAGGGATCTGAGGCCAAGAAAATTTTCACAGGGATTAATTTTTAAATATGGGGAAAAAAAACTCTCACCACTCAAGTTTTGGGAAACATTTTATAATTTATATATAAAATCTCAGTAAGAAACCATGTAAAATGACAAATATCCACCTTACATTGAGTTCAAAAAAAAATTCACACACACTGAATGTAAATTTTAATTATAAAACAAGAATATGAAGAAAGCGTTTTAAAATAATCTCAATTATTTGGCAACTCATCACACCATCCATTGCTAGAGACAAATTTGATCTTAAGAAAAGTTTAATCGTATGAAAAACTTAAGTTGAACAGTTTGCTCGCATGGGAGTTAAAATGTTAAAAAAGAACCCGGCAGTAAAGCCAGTTTCTATCCTGAAATAATTGTGTATAAAACAACCTAAGCTCCTGAAGCCTGGTAGAGAGCAGGGACCTAATCTTCAATTCATTTCTCCTCGTGCTGAAGACGACACCCTGGGAAGACTCTGGGAGCCGGGCCAGCGCGGAGGGAGGGGCCGGCGGGGGCGCCGCTGCCCTCACCGGAGTCAGACGCGGGCGAGGGCGCTGGGGGCAAAGTCACAGCTGCGAGTAGAAGCTAAAAACAAGTCACATTCTTAAAAACAGTCACAACTGTGAACGGAAAGGCGACGGAGATCCTTCCCTGTGCTAAACTACTCTACTTGGATACATGCGAGAAGGTTCTGTGTTTTCTGCCAGTTCATGTCGGATAGTTTCATGTCGGACGTGTTTCTACTACGGCTGCATAGCGTTTAAAACCCTTTATTAAAAAAAAAATAATAAACAGATATATAGTAAAGTTCACAGATAGGTTTTCTCTGTAAAATAAATAAGTGTCCATTGATTAGCATCATACATAGAGTAAAATACAACCTGTTTTTACACGTGTCTAGAATGTACACAGCTCGCCCAGGGCCGCCTGGTGTCCCCGGCTCAGGGTCTGCGTTAGTCACGAGTCACATCGGGAAATCCCAATTTTGCATGTTAAATATACAACTACTTTGTTTTGAGTTCAGACACAAAGCAAACTTATTTTTCTCTCTCTGAAGTAAATGCACACAGTATCTTCCACGAATAGCAGCTCACAAGGCTGTCACGGTACAAGGACGCCGCACCAGGAGCTCACACGCAGACCCTCTCCCTGCTGCGGGCCGGTGGGAGCAGCCCCTCTTGGTGCGCCACCCGGACCAGCCCGGCCCGGCTTGTTACCGCTTTGCCTTCTTGGCTGGGGCCTCCTCCACCCGCTGCTGGCCTCGGGTACGTGCCCCCGGGGGGCTGGTGTCTCGCTTGCGCTTGGTGGGTGGGGAGAGCTGGGCCTTGGACCTGTAGGGAACACAAGTCGGGCGGCGGTGAGAGCTGGGCGGCGTGGCTTCAAGTGATATGGGAGCTGCTCCAAAGGAAGATTTCTGAAGCTGAGACGACAGCCCTGCCGGGGCCCCGGTGGGTCACCCGCAGCCGGGTGACGGGGGAGCCCTTGCCTCAGGGACTCTGAGAAGGGGTGCTGGGCAGGGTGTGCCGCACCCAAGGGCCGGCGAGGTAGTGTGAGCAGGGCAGCCAGGGCAGGGTAGGGCCACAGCAGGAGCATCTGGGGGCTGTGCTGAGAGGACGGCCGTGTCTTAGAGGCAGGAGTGGAGGGGAACAGGCATGACGGGGCTGGAGCTGCCCTCAGATGTCTGGTAGGAAGCAGCAGAAGCTGTGAGCACGGAACTGAAGGGACATGAGAGCCACAGGTGGCCTCACTGACCAGGGGAGCTGGGGCGGCGAGACCCGGCCCAGGCGTGCAGAAGCAGAGTGGCTGCGGGAGCTGCCGGGTGCTGACCCAGGCCCGACGGGCAGCGCCGCCCGCCTCAAGCTCTGCCAGCTCATGGGTCTGAAATTATGAAGACCCCAGAGGCCTAGAACCAGCCAACCAACCAACCAACAGCAAGGACCGTGGAGAGGAGTCCATCTGTTTAAAGTTGCTAAAGGACACCAGGAACAGGGCCGATGATCCAGGTGGTCGCAGAGCGACAGCCAGGGCAGGCGTACTTTAAGGGCAAATCTGACAGACACTGCGAGACAGTCAAAGACGGCTAGAAGGCCCCCGGAACACCCCCTGAGGTGGGTCCTCCTGTACCGAATGGCTGTTTACAGGCGGGAGGTGGGGCCGTGGCTGCTCTGAAATGGGCAGGGGTGAGGTCCCCGGCACCCCAACCTTCTCGGTCACAGGGATCCCGGATCACTTGTTATCTGAGCGCCCTCACCACAAACCCAAGGGACACTGCCTTTCCTTCACCGTGGGACTCCTAAAGGTTTTTGGCTCTAAAATCTGATCACTTGAGAGAGAAGCCAGGACAATGGTTGACAGCAGGAACGTCTGCAGGAATCTGAAATGGGTGATTTTAACCCTGAGGGTAACACAAGACTGTCACTGCTGTACCACAATGACACGGGAAACAACGTTCCTGAATTTTTTGACTGAGCTGAAATAACGAAATTATAGAATATGATACCAAGATGAACGGCTCATCATCGCGTTAAAAATGGAAAATGCTCATTTTAGGCCAAGTCCCAATCCGCAGCGTGACGCGGCCACATGCGCTGCGGGGAAGTCGCTGCGGCCACCGGCCTAACCAGCGGCTTGGGGAGGGAGATGCTTTGCGTAGACAAGGCTGAACAGGTTTCTTCCCTCACGGCCCGCCGCCTCAACGCTAACGAAACCTCGTCTGACCGCAGCACCCCAGAGCTGCCGGCTCCCCTGCAGTCTACGGACAAGCGCTCCGGGACACGAGCGCGTGGCGGCCAGGGTGTCTCCTGTGCGGAGCACATCACGCTCCTGGGCCGCTCCCGCCCACCCGCGCCTCCTCTGAGAAGTGACCATGCTGGACAGACAGACACGGTCCCCAAACAGGCACCAAGGATCTGGCAAGGATTCTAAACTGGTCCTCACAACTGGCTGTAGATGGGAACCCCCAGTGCTAGAGGCGGCAAAGTAGACGCCCCGTGGCGGGAGGGCCAAGGAGAAGCGGCCCCGGGCTGGGGGCTGTGTCTGGAGGTTCTGGCAGCCGGTTACCTCTGGGCCTCTGATCTGGTGCTAGATCTCGTGGTGGCTCCCAAGGGCTCCTCCTCCTCCTCCTCTTCCTCCTCCTCCTCCGACTCTTGGTCTTTCTTGTCCTCAGTTGCTTCAGAAGCAGATTTCTGGCGTTTCCTCTCTGGCTCTGAGGATTCTGCTGGGACAGAGAGAACACCTGGCCTGTACAACCCCAGAGACCCTCCGGAGGGCAGGGTCACGGTGCCGGGAACACAGGACATTAGGTACTCGGAGGCAGGCGAAGTGGTTTTCCATTTCCTTTTTGTCTCGGCACTCGCAAGTCACAACTGTTTAACTTAATCTCAAACACATTTGGATAGTTTACTTAGGCGGTTCACAGCCAGCATCTGGGAAAAATTCTCATGTACTCAGAAAAGCATCTGGGATGTACCATTTCTGACATGGGATTAGAGCCGTTTCACACGTATTTATGCAATATTAACACTAGCTGCATCGCACTCGATTTTTCCTCATCCAAAGAAAAACTCTTAAAAAGGGGATTTTGAGCTGATCGGATTCTGCACTGGGAACTCACCAGCGTCATCCAAGGACGTGAGCGAGCGCTTGGGCTTCCTCCCGCGCCGACGCACGCTCGCGACCGTTTTTTCCTCGCCGTCGTCCTGCAAGTGCGGAAATGAGTTGGAGAGGCAGGCAGTGGGGCGCTGCCGAAGGTGATTTCTAAAGGACGTGTGGACAGGAAATGAGCACTTACATTGCTGAGACCTCTTTCTTGTGGGTTAGCTGTTTCTTTATTGGACTCATCTTCAAAAAGAAGGAAATCTCTGTATTAACACTTTTCACAGTAAAATGAAGTTCCAACAGAACGGTGCGTCCAGACGGCAAGGCGCTAATTATCACATCGTGGTTCCTTTTAGCAGGAACGATCTGAACCCAGGTAGGAAGGCGAGGGGGAGCATCCTCGTGGTCCGCAAGAAGCGCCAGAACTGCAGCTCTGGCCAGCAGACTTCCTGACACGTCAGCATGGCTCTACCAATACAATCCGCTTCGCAGACAGGAAAAATGAGGCTGTTCTAACTTGATCTACGTAATTCCAGCAGTCACATACCTGGCAGCTGTGTGCAGCAGGCAGCTGGGAGGCCGAGCCCCAATGCAGCTTGACGAGGGGAAGGCGCACCCTGCGGGGTCCCCCACCCCCCGCTCTGTATGTGCTTCCTGTGGACGGAACCGCTTCCCGAGACCGCAGTGATGCCTGCAGACACTCACAGCCCGAAGGCTACTTGCTGATGAGACTGTCATGCTCGCCTTTTCACTACCCTGAGGTGGATGTTAGACTTAAACCAAGAAAAAGGGCAATAAAAGGAACCCTGTCTCAAATTGGTCAATATCACCCAGTTTCAGAAAACTACGGCCACGTCACAACCAAATCACATGGCTTAACTTAGACTCTCGAGGGCATTCGGGTGGTGGGCATTGTATGGGTTTGAAGTGTCACACTGTGAATAAAACCTAGTTAAAAAGCAAAACTAGTTTTTAAAAATAAACTGATTTTCCAAGAGATAAGACAACTTAAGGATGATCACAGACACAGTTCAGTGCAGACTTTAAAATGGCACGCGAGCTGGACCCTGGCCAATCAGAACCCGCCCTCCCTGACCTTCAAGAGCCGTCACATCATCTCTGCTGCCTGTACCACCTCTTCAAACCCGCCAATGGCTCTCCTTGCGTTACGTTAGCAGCCATGAAATTCATGGTTGAAAGTATTCTGGACAATTCAGGCAACAGTAACAAATAATGTGGAATGTTCCCATCACCCCACTAACCCAGAGCTAATCATTATCAACATTTTGAAGCAAACAATCTGCCCCTTGGAATGAGGACAAAAATAGCTGAAACAATTTTATCTTGCGCACCCTGGCTCTGTCAGCTGCACAGGCTGCGCTAAGAATCTTTCCTTCCCTGAGAACAAAGGTTCTTGCGCCGGAGCCCCGCCTCCTGGTAAGAGTGCTGCCCTGTCTCTCCCGTACCATGCCCAGTGAGTTACGGGCTGGACGTGGAGGGGCCTCCCTACCAGCTTTGCGCTGCCGCTAGCCTGTGTCTGACGGCCACGCTGCAGAACCAGGACAGCTCAGGGCACAGGGAGGCCAGCCCTCATCCAGAAACAGTGAATGCCGGAACGATCCCCCCAAAGTCATCCAGAACATACCTGCGGAATTGCCTTTCAGTCTGCTGCCAGGTGAAGACTGTTCCACCTAAATTGAAACAAACACGGGATTGAAGTCAGCAGTGTGTCACCATCACAGGCGCTGAGGGTCAGGGTTTCCCTCTGCCGGGAGGCAGACGCCTGCATACTGCTTTCTGCAGCTGGGTGTGCCAAGCGGGCGCGGCGCCTGTGTGGAGCGAGGGCTGCCTCTTCCGGCCGTCTAGCCGCCACCCTGGGGGCCAAGCCGGAGAGGTGGCGGAGGCCATGGCCAAGGCTCCCTTCACCCCCAAGCCCTCTCGCAAGTCATGCGTTCACACTGTCCCTGCGTCTGTGGCTTTGTGATTGTCCGCAATGACGCCTGCAGGTGTCATCACAGCATTTCAGAGCTGAGGAGACGGAGTCAAGGGGGCGGCCTGACCAGCAGACCTGGGAGCAAGTGGCGGTGCCCGGCTCGCCGCCAGCCGCTGAGGGGCCAGGGACACGTGTGGCTGCCCACTGACGGGTTCGCCTCCTGATGCTGACGCCACACAGTGAAATCCTGAGACAATGATTTTGCTACGTGTACACTTTAAAGAAAAAGACCAGATGTTTGGAAAGTGGAAGTTGCACTGAGGATTTTCCTGTGACAAAATCAATATACACCTTCTGTTACAAAAGGAACTAAGCAGTTCAGATGGTGACCACACTGCGCTTTCCAAAAAGGATTACCACAGCCAAATCACGTGATATAGCCAAGGTCAAGGAGGACCACACGAAGTCCAGTCCCTGGACACTTTCTACCTCAGTACACTCCTGAGAGGATGGACTCAGACTGAAGAACGATGACAACATGTAAGTCTACGTGAAGGTTTTAGTAACCAAAATATTACTGGAACAGTTATTTGATGTTTATTTAAGACAGTCTCTTAAAAAGCTTCTCAAATACTTCAAGAACAAGAAGTCGTTCCCAGTGCTAGGCCCCAGCACGGCCTGCCAGGCCGCAAGCTAGCACCCGAGGGCCCCTCCCGCTGGGGGCACTTACAGTGACAAGGCCGGTGTCCGGTCTGCCTTCTTCTTCTAAAAATGCAAAGATAAAGCTCATTTAGAAAATCGTTTTGAAAGCTTCTTGTGTGTCAACTGAAAACCCACCAAATACATACTTGCTTTTGTTGTTGTCTCTACGGGGTGTTTACGAGGTCTCCCCCTTTTCCTTTTAACGACCACTGGCTGATCTTCCTGCAGGGGAGGGAACAAACAGCCGTGACAAGTAACCGTATCCTCTACTCTACAAACAGCCCATTGCTCAAAACGAGAGTGAGCGTTGCCCCTCAGGCCTCAAACCCCAGTCTCGTCCCTTAAAAGCGCGTGTGACCTCAGGCGGATGCTCTTTACCTCGCCTGACCAACAGGGACGACCGGCGCTGACCGGCGCTGGAGCCGTGGGGTGTGAGGGGTCAGGCAGCGGTGAACTGGGAGTGCTTACTTTCACTTTTATAATAAATTTGTGTGTCCATTTACCTTTGGACTTAGCCAAGTCCCTTGTGACCGAATGTTATTTATCCCTTACTAAAAAAAGGCCACTGGATTTGTCACACCCAACTACGAGAAAACAAAAAGCACCACTGAGAAGCTGGATGATTTCAAGACAGGCCCCCTTGGCCATAGTTATCTATAACCTGCTGGTGGCCGGGCTTCCATGACTGGGGGCCCTGTGTCCAGCCTCCCCCTGCAGCCCCTGACCTGGCCTCAGGAAGCCGGGCACTCGCCACAGGTCTTCTACATCCCATTCTTCTTGTGCAGAAGCCGTGCTCAGCCTCCCTTCTTTGTTGGCTAGAAATGCCACCAGGCTTAGCTGCTCTGAGCTACCAGGTGAGAACCTGGTATGACCTCAAAGAACACCTCCGGGCTCACCCCACCTAGCCATGCCATAAGCAGGGCTGGTATGCATGTCCAGGTGAAACCACGATTAATCAAAATGGCACCGGTAAGCACACTGTGTGAGATGGGCTGCACCGCACCGGACAAAGAAGTCCTTCTGAAGCACTGGAGGAAAACTTCAGGTGGGAGCACTGAACACGTGTTGTTGCTGGTGCTTAAATAAACTGGAGTAAATCCAGAAGCATTTCTCACCTCCTGGGACTTGACATTGTCATCTTCATTGGGCTCCGTCTTTTCGCCAGTAGCTTCACTGCTACATTCATCTGCAGAAAGGGCAGAGCTCCGTTCACTACGGGCACCGGCGACAGCTACACAGGGCGCAACCATGCCAGCCACATGCACGCACCCTCCACCCTTGGACCCGGGCGCCAAGCTGCCAAGCCGGGGTCTGGCCGGCTAAGTAGCAGCACACTTGGGGCAGGATGGGAGGTGAAGTGGGAACGGCCTCCGCCAGCCAGCAGAGCCAAGTGCTGCACGAAGGGAAGGCCAGTGAGCAAGGCCAGGCGGTGGGAGGCCTGGCGGGGCAACTCCGCGTCCGGAGGGCCTAGCGCCCACTCCGAGGCGCACCTCTTTCTTCCCTGGCTCTGGAGGCTGCGTTGCTTGTTTTAGAACTTGATTTAGATAATTCTGCCACATCTCCAGGGTTCTCCTCCTACAGAGAAGTTGAACAAGATAAGAAGCTTCCATTTCAAAATTAATCCTGCCACCATCCCTCTCCCCAGTCTCCCTTTTTATCTCCAAAACAATACCCCAGTGCTCTTTAGAATAGTTTGTTGGACATTTTTAAAAAAGTAACAATTTCTGCTGCTATTGAGACTATAAAAAGACACCTGTCCTGAAGGCAGAAAAGCATGAGACAACGCTGGATGACAAAGCCACAATAAGGCCATTATTTTTTTTTCCCTGCAAAATGGCAATCACTTTCTTCCTCCCTCATGCTGGAGTTTTGTCTTTTTCAGAGAAACTCCCTAGAAAAAAACTGATAGGAGCTTACAACAGATTTTTTGTTGTAGTTGGGTAGTGGTAGGGGGAGTGAATACGGGAAAGGAATGAAGTGGAAGAGGATTTCTGGATATCTGGATGGGTTGATTTAGAGCAGTGGTCGCTTAACATGCTCAGGCAGTCATGCTGAGTTGCAGAAAGTTCTGAATATGAAATACCAAAATGTTTATGACTAATAGAACATAAACAAACATACCTAAGCTGAATATAAAGTTAGAGTAAGGCTTTATATTAGTGAAAATATCTGTATATGAAAACGGTTCAGTTAGACTTTACTTAAATTTAACATGGAAACTTAGATGAATTTAAAGGAAAAAAAGGACTTTAACCTGCTTCTCTCCACATAAGGAGCTATCTCAGGATTCCTGCTCTGGATTGGGCATGGGCAGTGATGGGATTAAAAGCCAGTTTCAGTCCGTGACTGTGATGAATTGAAATTCACGAGGATATATGACTTTCCCTCATAGGCCGTTTAAAATCTACTTTTTATTCAGTTTATCAATTACTGGAAACAAATGGGACTCTGAATAGGTTTCAGTGGGCTGCAAGTCAGTTGCATGTATTTTTATAAGCTGAGTTAGATACTTTTGGAACAAGGTAAGAAAAAACAAATTAGGGAAAGAGAAGATGAGACAATGGAGCTGGTGTAGAACAGACAATACCCCAAAAGTTAATACCCCAAAATGGAGAACACTAGAGAAGCGGGATTTCTTAGGAACTGGGGAAATCCAGGCCAAGAGGGTAAGGACAGAAATGCAGATTTGTGAGCCACGTTGCTGGGCCAGAGAGGAATGTAAGACCACAGGACAAGAGGCAAGGAATGGAGGTCAGCCCCTGAACTATACCTGTATTTAGGGATGGGAGGTAGTAGGGGAGAGAAAAGGCCAAATAACATTTTAAAATAGTATCTATCGCTAAGTTTCCATGTTTTGCTGCAAGACTATCTGTAATAAGCTTTGAAAATAACAAATCTTAAGAAATCAATACTACAATTGGACAAAACCTTAAGCAATGACTGTATCTCAATTCTGACAATACAGTCTCACAGTTTAAGATTACGATGTGCAACAGTTATGCTTCCAAGGGAGTCCAAAAAACACCTTTTGTTACAATAAAGTGATTATTGTTAGAGGGAAAAGCTTATAATGTTTTCACAGTGATGTAATTAGGTTACAACAAAACTTAAATTAGCAAACAAACAACAAATACCTTCGCCTCTTGCAGCTCAGTTTCGGGACACTGCCTCTGTGCTGTTTCTGTTTTGGAATCCAGGGTATCTAGATTATCATCTGTAAATCAGTTTGACCAGAATCACAAAGGAATAAAAGCAAAACGAAATACACAGCTCTGAGGATGGTTCCAGAATCTTCCTCAGACCTGTGCTACCAGAAGTCAAGTTATCTCTGAAGTGCTGGCAATGCCACACCACCGCGCTGTGGACATGGCACTGGCCCCGGCAAAGCCAAAGAAACAGATAAATTAAAAAATTCCACAAATGCTCAGCGGACACCAGCAAAGCAGAAGGGTTACGGGGGCTCCAGCTACACTGCGCTCCTGGGGGCCCTCTATCTGGGCCAAGGAGCATCTAAGATGCCTGTCTTAATTATTGAGACCATGGGCGGGGAATCAGGTTTACGTGGAAAAAGTCAGTCTATCAGAATCTGTTTTTTTCATAGTAAGGCAATATTCGCACGTTACTGTGAATGCAGAGTACAGGGTGGAGCCTAGGCAGAGTAAGAACCCAGTAACGATGAGAGATTACATGCTCCTAACCGAAAAAGGAGAGCATTTAACCATTACTCCCACACTTCATCATGAGTATTTACTGAGCTTGTACTTTGCTCCAGGCTTTAAAGAACCACAGCCCCTGCACCATACAGTACGGCAGCCACGAAGCACATGTGGCCGTGGAAGCTGAAGCTAGAGCTGACCACGACTAAAAGTGGACTTTCCTCCACACTGACCAGGCTGAGTGCTCAGTGCCACATGCAGCTGGCAGCAACTGAAGTAGACGGACAGGCACAGAACGTCCCATCACTGCAGTAGGCTCTCCTGGGGGTGCTGGCCCAGGCAGAAAATGACTTAAGAGGACACAGGGCTACTGCCCACACCCGCACTGAAGCACGTCCCTCGCTGGGGCGTATTTAAGGAGCCCTGCAGCACCTGGCTGGGCTCAGAGACAAGTGACAGAGGGCCCGGGCTTCCCAAGGAGCAAGCCCAGAAAATACCCTGGAGGTGTCACGCCAGTGTGGAAATAAACAGCCCCAAGAGGCGTGACATAAGCAGTCACCACCCTCCGCAAGTCCTTCCTAAGCTGGGAGCCCACTCCGTGGGACACAAAGACGACACGGCTCTCAGAGAGGTGGACACGGCTCTCCGAGGAGGACACAAACACTTGGAATACCCGGCTCGTCTTCTGAAGAGGGACAAGGCTTCTTTCTCTTTCTTCTGGGCATGGGCCTTTCTTCCTCCTCAACCTGGAATCAAGTACGGTTAGATTAAAAGCAACAGAATTTGGATCCAAATCTACTACAAGGGGGCAAAATACATTAGCTTCTAGTCTTTGAAATGCACTTTGATATGGCTTTTTAAGAGTCTAGAGTATTTCTTTTGGCATCTAGACCTGGACTAGGTTCATTTTTTGATAATCCATACAAAAGAATCAAATCTGGCTGTCATACTCTATTTCAATGATTGTAACACACTTTAAAAAAATCATTGCTTGTTTTTCCAGCGGAGGTCCAGCCTTGTCGGCGTGCCGCGAGCAGCCGGACGCTGGCGGCCCTGGGGGCTGACGAGAGGCCCCCTCACTGCAGGGTGGACACGCAGAGCACTGCTGGCCCTGCTGCTACCCAGACACAGCAAGCGCATGGGCGGAAGTGACGTGAACTCTCGATGTGCCAGTGGACTTTTAACACATACAAAGAAGTTCTGCTTTTCTCTGTGCATTGGTGAAAAGCACAATGCACAGAACGGGAATCAACTGAGTTTAAGAAAACCCACCTCTTTAGGACTGGCTTCAACGCTGTGGTCCCTTACTGCTTCTGCGTTGTGCTTCCGACCATCAGAAGTCTCTGAGTAATAAATACAGAAAAGAACAAACAACCCTTATATACTTAGTTCTCCCAGTACAGTTCTCGGGGCGTGTGGCGGGGCAGGGCCAGGGGGAGGGACACGATGACAATGGTGGTGGGTCCCCAGCAGCCAGGCCGGGCGTGCCTCCAGAGTCCCTCTGGAGAGCTGAGTTCCAAGGGGGATCACGTAGACTCTGAGCCACTGGCCTGCTTGGGGAGCTGTGCCGTGGGAGGAACGTCCAAAAACTGGGGGTGCCAGCTGAGCCGTGGGATCAGCAAGTCTCAACTGCGGGAGAGGGCAAGGTGACAGCTGCCACGCCACTTGGGGTCAACCTGGCACACCCAGTCAGGCCGAAGAGTTCCACCACATGGGCAACTCCGCACCGAGTGACGGGTACTAGAAAACGGCGCCACATCACGTGTCAGAGCTGTGAAAACCGAATGTCCAACAAGACGTGAGCGGTAATGACCTTGCTGGATTCACACACTATGAGCTAAAGAACAGACGAAGTGAAGTGACTGCAGTTACACGCATTCGACCAAGTCTCAGAACCTACTGCTGAAGGACCCAGCACGGTGGACACAGCTCTGGAACACAGCGCCCCCTGTCGCTAGGGAAGGACAACAGCAAGTGCAGCACTTGGCTCCCTTGCGGGTCATGGGGACACGGGGACTATGATGTGGTTTTACAGTGTGAAACTGCTTTTTTAATGCATGAAGCAAATATTCCAAATTTTAAGGCATGCCTAAACTAGAAGATAGATAGCATGGGTGTTTATTTTTTTTTTAAGATTTATTTATTCATATAAGAACTGTGTGGGGGGGTGAGAGGATTCATCAGAGACAGAGTGGGGAGCAGAACAAGCAGGTGGACTGAAACACACTGCTGAGGGGAGCAGCGGGCGAGACAAGGAGAGGTCTGCTGCGCCATGTGGGTCAGCTCCCTGGCCGGGGATCGAACTCATGCTGCAGTGGCTGTGGACGCTTCACAGTGCTGTCACTCAAGCCCTGTGCCACTAGGGCGGGTCCAGTACGGGTGTTTCTAATTGTTGCCGCGTGGTTGTGAAACAGACCCCGCTAGGAAAGTGCCTGCACAGGGCTTCAGACCGCTCCCCACTCTGGGAACAGAGCACCAACAAACTAGGTAGGGGTCCACACCATTACGTTCTTTAGGGAAGAGAATGTTCTCTCGGGAGCTGGCTGCCTCCACAGGCCATGTGTTCCCAAGGCGCTACCTCCACCGTGAGGTGCTGGTGAGGCTCCAGAAGCCACCGAAGGCCAGGCGTCCCCCGCCCTCCCTGCCTGCTCCCTCGGGCGACAAGTGCTGTTGACATTCTCCTTACTGGAGTGTGTGGATTAAATGAGAAACTTTTGAAGCATTTCGCCAGGCCTGGCATACAGAAAGCAACCAACAAGTGGCAATTCTAATTCATACTGAAACTGCTACCATGAAATTTGTTAACTTACCTTCTTTGTTACAAGTTTTGCTGTCGATTTCTGCATTTGTTCTTGAGTCTGAAATTTTAACCTACACATACAAAAGAAGAGGGTGTTTATAGAAAATCTCACAGGCGGGAAAAAAAGCAAGGAAGGTGACTAAGGCACTCTAGAGCCGTTTACGGGAATGCTGAACTGGGGTACGCGCCCCTCCGCGTTTCACCCAGAAGCTCAAGAGCAGGGAGCACTGTCCTTGCAAATTCTCTGCAGTTAGCAGGCCGCTGTTTATTCTCCTGGTCTTTAAAATGGTTACGGCAACAATAAGAAATAAGGTCGAAAAACGTTCATAAATAGCGAGTTCCTCTCCCATCCAGGGGCTGTCCTGATGTTCTCTCACGTAACGCTGCTCGAGGAGTCCGTGGCGCTGACGTAGGACTTCACTTTGGCAAATCTTGTTCCCTGCCCCTTGACTTTCAGACTGAGGAGCGGGCCTCGGGATACCTGTCGGCATCAAGCGTGGGCTCCCCAGTCCAGGTGCGTCGGAAGGAGCGCCGTGCCACCATGGGAGCAAGGGAGCCGCCTGTGCCTCGGGATCTTCGGGTCTCAGTCACACTGAGCAGCCTTGACTTTTTGGGGGTACCAAGTCGCGAGGGGCATTTCTGCACCGTCTCACTCAGCAGGTGTGTATGGGCTCCTAGCTACAGGTTGCAAGGGGGCGAGGGAAACTGATGCTGGGGTGTCGGAGTGCAGGCAGGGATCTTTGGGGTCCCCTAGGAGCCCTGGAAGGAAGGCGGCCTGTGATTTGTGAGCAGTTTATAAAGTCTACTCCTGGCAGGGTAGTAGATCCTCTATGCAGAGGGCAAAAAACATTCTCCTAGCACAAAAGAAATTACGAGAACCACATACGGTTATTACGAGAACCACATACGGTTCCCGATAAATATGCATCTGTGGCAATTATAGTTTAGTGTCTTCAGAGAAGCTTCCTAAAAACAATGTGAACTTTAAGTTCTTAAAAGTCCTGTTCTGTCTATAGCATCAGGATAACTTCGGTCATCACAATTCCACCATCAACCCCCAATCATGATTATAAATCCGAAGTGCCTAGTTCTTGATTTCACTAGCATTACTCTGCACGGTCTGGGCCTTCCCGCCTATTTCCTTGGTCCTGTCTCAGGACCGGCCTGAGGGGCCGTCAGTGCTGCTGAGTTCGAGTGACGACTTTCTGGGGAAAGCTGCTGAATTTCATGACACCAGTGGAGTCAGATGCATGAACTTGTATGACACTTGAGGGGCATCCTACAAACGCCTCTTGAACTCTGAAGAAATGTGGGCAACCCTCTCCCTTAGGGGTGCCTCCCCATTCACCTCAAACACCCCCATCCAAACCCCGACCCCGGCGCCAACAGAGCCCAAACCACACCAGTGACTTACATCCAGCGGCTCGTTCGCCGACGGAGACGCCCTCTGCAGGCCAGCTGTTCAGAGACAAAAGTGAGGAACAAGGAAACTCAACACTGAGCCAGAGAAGCAGAGACCTCAGGGTAATGAGGCTGCCCCAGGACTACGTTGCTAGGTGGCCTGGCAGCTTTGGTGAATTATAAAATTCTGACCAATTATTTTTAATTATTTGATGCCTGCAGTGTCACAGTGCTGGCAGTGCCTCCCCCTCAGTCCCGACACGACTCTGCTGGCGACCTTGGCTCAGCAGCAAGATGGCGGGTGCAGCCGGAGACACCACGGGCTCGCTCGAGAGCGAGGCCACCAAGTGAAGAGTCAGACTCTCCCTCCGACAGCAGAGTCTATTTATATTTCTTGGAAGCCTCAAGTACAAGGTTCACTGTTTCTACTCAACAGTGACAGAACACACAATTTTTCTTTTAAACAACTTCCTTTTACGTAAGCAAATCTCGTAGTGAACCGTACGTAAACACAGTGACCTGAAACATAACTGTGGGAACTGAGGACTTCAGAATCCAAAAATGCTACCTTCTTGACAATTAACGAATGGGGTGCTGATTACCTGCACTATAACTCATGCGCACAGATTTTAATAAATGCTCCTGTCTGCGTTTTGGACATATTAGTCATCGTTAGCGTCTTCACAAGTCAGCACGAACAGCTCCCAGGCCCGGCTCTTCCAGGCCCGTCCGTGCACGGCTCTCACCTCACGTCCGTGGCGGCTGCCCTTCCGATGATGCTGCCCGGGAAGGTCCCGTCCAGGCGCCCAGAGTTAGGGTGGGGTACACATTCCGCTCCTGCATCCCACTGCCCCCCTCCACCGCTCCCCTGCCTCATCGACGCAATACACACTGATCGATCACCCCTCTTGGCTCCAAAAAGGGGGAGTGACAAGCGCTTATCAAAATTCAAAACAGTCACGTTTTGACCACCCAACCCATTTTTATGGAAATACTTGGAAACAGTTACCGGCACAGGGAAATGCATTCAGTTGTAACAGTGCAAACTACGAGAACTGGAGCCCCCTGCACGGTCTAGCAAACGGGAGAGCGTGTTACAGGTCACGTTCAGTCCTGAAACAAATGAGCTCGGTCTGCGCACGCCAAAGGGGGATGCCCCTAATGCGTGGCCAAGAAAGCGTCGTACTTACTAGGACGTCATGTCTGCTGAAGTGCGTGAGGACGGAAAACTGACCTGTGCGTGTCTGTTTTACTTTCTCTAGGTAAAGGAGACCGGGTCAGCTGGCCGCTGGCCTCCCTCTGGCCCGAGCCAGCAAGCCGTCCCCAGACACGAACGCCGCTTCACGCAGATGGCACTGCTCTCGTTGGCGTGCCTTCAGTGAGCCCTGTGGAGGCAGGGCCTGCTTCTCCCTCCACTCCCTGACGCTCGAGTGGCCGCACCGCGTCAGAAGGGCAGGGCTGATAGCCGCGCTGGCTCCCAGGAGGCAGCCTGCGGGGCAGGGCACAATGCAGACCCAGGGACACCGGCTCTGCCTCGAGGGCAGGACACTTTGAGTCACCAGCACTTCATGCCCATCTGGTCACGGCAGTGAGTTTAGGGTGGCCGCAGGGACCAAAGTTAAGTCTGAGTTCGTCTCAGGACTGCAGCCAGGAATGACAGGAGAAAGTTATTTTTTCAGAGGTGATGAATGAGAAAGCAACTGCTTTTGTGGATGGCTGAGGTCCAACAACTAAGGAACTGGGCCCTTGCCAGGTGTGACTTTGGGGACAGCGTCCAGCACTTGCTTTTCCTTCACTGCTCAGCACTGTGGGCGCTGTGGAACAGACCCTCATGACCCCCTGCGTGCACTGCCAGCCTAGTCCCAAGCAAGTGTTTGATGTGGGGCCCTGGAAGAGCTCAGACTGGACAAGGTCAAGAGGCGGGAGCGCCTGTGGCCCGCGTTCTGACAAGAGGAGACGCAAGCGCTCCTGCACACAGCACAGACGGGCAAGGCCGGAGCCATCGCCAGGAGCCGACCGGCCGGCAGCCCGAAGATGTGTCCGCCTTCCTCAAGTGTGAGAAACGAGCATCTGTTAAGCCACCAGGCAGGTGTTCTGTAACTTGTAACCCAAACCACCCTGACTCCCCCATCTGGCTCGTCTAGGCACGCCAATGTTACTAGAAACCCTGAACATTTGGTCACATGCTCTAACATTCCCACTATGTTTTTCCAGCTAGTGTGAGAAAACAACTCTCCACTGCCACAGCTTTCATTTCCACCTTCCGAACCCAGTGGCTGTCCAAGTGTGGCCAAGGACACCAGGCCTCCGTAAGAGGCCCACTCCACTGCCAGACAACGCTGAGGGTTGTTCACCTTCTGCAATTAGGAGTGCCCAGTGCAGCTTTCCACAATTACCTGAAAAGACTAATTAAAATCCAACTGCATAAGTGCAATATATTTCAACCAAGAGAGCAAACTGAATACAGACACAGGTAAGTGAAAGGAGCCATTTTCTATTAGGCTAGACGCAAATCTGCAGAAAGATAAATCAGTTGCTTTTCTTACTATAGATTATTATTTTGGAAAATCTAGCTTTTTTTCCCCATGAAAAAACATTATTTATGTTAACTCAGAATTAGTTAACTATACTAAATTAACACCTATTTTATAACTTTCTCGCTTTTCGTTTCTTATTTGATAAATGTCGATAGACTTATAATCTGGATAACAAATTCTCTGTAATTTTAACTGTGCAAAGTGGTGCTGAGACCAGAGAGCTCGAGCGCTGCTGCGTGGACCCTGTGTGAGGCCCCCCAGAAACCGCGGGACAGTGCAGCCAGCCGCTCCGAGACGGGGAGGAGGCCCCGAAAGCTGGGGGTGCCTGGCACAAGGCAAAGCAGTCCAGGCCCAAGCCCAGGAGTGGGGGTGCAGGAGAGGGGGACGAACTGGCCACAGACCCGCCTTAGGAGACCAGCTGCAGCGCCTGGGTGGGGAGCGGAGGGCAGAGGCTCATCCCAGAGAGCAAGAGCTGACTCCACAGCAACTTCTTTTTGACACAATCATTTGGCGATCTCAGGTTTAAACAATTGTCTTAAATAAAACCTACACCTTTAGAATCTGAAGTGTACACTGAAACAGATAGTAAGAAATTTAACTCATCTTTAAAAAGCGAGAGGCAAATTCATAGAGCCAGTCAGTGTTTTACTGAGGGTTGGCTACCGATTTTCAAGTAAGCCAGTTCACAGGGAAGGAAAGGAACGTGAATATGGCAGGCCTTACCTCCACGTGGCGCGCTCCCATCCGGGTTTTCTGGTGGGGTGAAGGTTTCGTGACTTTTCTCTTTTCCTGATGACACAAACGTCTGGAAAATCCAAAGTGCCATGAAATACCAATTGCCAAGAAGGCAGGACTAACCCCAAGTTAAAACATATAAACCCCTGCACCTTGTAATAACACAAGTCTACTCTGAAGTCTGCGCAAAGTTTAAAAATGAAAACATGCCTGTCTTTAAAAACAAAACGAATGAGAGCACAACACAACCTCTTATTTCATCCATCACGGGCTCTGGCTGCTTTCAAGCGGACCGCAGCTCAGAGCCCAACACAAGGCCTGTCCTGACCCAGGCTGAGCCCCTGCTCCGGCCGGACCACGGCAGCCCTGGCTCACCGCCGGCCTCCCTCAAGTGAGAGCACGTTTCTGCCCAGGTGGCTTTTCTCTCCTTAGCTACAGACTGCTCTGTCTTCTTTGCGGATCCAGTCGTCAGCTGCCCCTCCCCACGACGGGCAGGCCGTGCCTCCTCCCGGTCTGGCTCAGGCCTCCTGCTCATGGCTCTCTGCTCACGCGCACCGCCCCGTGCCACGGAGGTACACGGGGTGCAGCACCGGGACGCGACCTGCGCTTAGTCTGCAGAGGCAGCTCTCTGGGCCGAGTGAGCAAGTCAGTGGGGTGACTGCAGCAGCAGCAGGGGGACCCTGAGATGGGTGCAGACACAGCAGCAGATGGAGTCAAGTTATATCTGCATTGGAAACTGTGAGACTTGGCAATGGACTAAGTGTGGGATGACAGGGACAAATTGAGGGTGACCCCCGGGTCTGCAGTTTGAGTAAACACAACTGGGTAAATCGAATTTACTGAGACTACTGAGGTCCTCAGCTTTCTCCCGGGGGGGGGGGGGGGCAGTGACAACCCCACAGGCGCGCTGCACTGTCCAAGTGCCCTGGACGGTCGGGGATGNGGGGGGGGGGGGGGGGGGGGGCAGTGACAACCCCACAGGCGCGCTGCACTGTCCAAGTGCCCTGGACGGTCGGGGATGCGGCCCTCGCACGCGCGCAGTTCAGGCAGATGAGGCGTCAGCCATACCTCAGTCTTCAAGCTGGCTTTCGGGTCCAGTCCTTCCGAAACATTCAGCGCAGCCTCATCATTGCCTAAAGAAATGGAAGCCACCAAAAGGTAACAACGTTGTCACCAGCGTGCCATGTTCTCTTCCTCTGTGGCTTTACTTTGCCATCAGTAGGAAAAGATAAAAAGAACAGGTAAGAAAAACCTCAGACAAAAGGCAGGGGACGTTTTCTCAGTTTTTGGGGAGCTATGTTGGAAACTTTCTTGTTGTTAGGAGGGATGCCCAGAAAGAATGATAAAATATTTGAGGGCACATGTTACTTATAAGAATTTCTCTACAGTGATCTGCAAAACACCGTCCCTGTGAGAAAACACTGAGCCCCTGAGGTTGTCCCCGTAAAGAAGGCAAATTACGAGCAGCCTCCTCCACTTGCTCTGCCCTGACACAGCAAGACGGAGCGTAAAACGCTGACTCTCCTCAGCAGACGCTCACCTCTGCCCGCCTGGCTTTTCCCCGCTGTCACTGCCACCTGTGGCTTCGCCTTCCTCGCACTCGCCCACACACGCACCTGAGGGAACTCCCTCCCTTCTCCGAGAAGCTGCAGGCTCTTCCTGGTAAGAGCCCTTCTACTTTTGCTTCCAGAGGAAAAACTTTTAGGCAGCAGTAACAGACTGCGGCAACGACGAGTCACGCCCGAGCACCCGGCCCGCACTCGGAGGGAACTTTCGCTAGTAGCTCCCCTCGATGCTGGGACACGCCAGTGCTTGCTAAGTCCCTGCAACGCCAAACTGGTGGGCTGGCGGATCCTGAGGTCTGCTCCTGGGGAGACATGCAGGACACCCCACTTGACGGCCGGGGGCAGGGTCGGCCCAAGCCCTCGTGTCCTGACGGGGGCTGAGTTCCACTGCGGCAGGCTCCGCCACGCCAGCACCACTGCTCGCTCGTGCTCGCTCGCAGCCCGGCAGCTGAGTCACACTGTGCCCGACGGCCGCGTCCTGAGTGCACAGTGCCACGGCCCGCTCACACCTGAGGCCCCAGCTCTCTTCCTGACTGCATCTCTGCACCCACGGCCGGACATGGTGGGCCTGGTGGCAGGCGTCCGCAGTGGACGGCACGGTGAGACGGCCTGGGGCGCGCACTCTGACGGGCGACGCTGCCCTGCCAATCAGCACTTGGCACCCGTCAGGAGAGAACACGTTTCTCTTCTCTTTAAACAAACTCTGAACCACAACTGGCATTAGAATCGCGCTCTGCAGGGCCCTGCCACGAGCTGCCAATGTCCACGGCAGATGAGGGTGCTGACGGCGTCTGGCCGCGAGGACCCCACCTCACGCAGGGGAGACTGAGGCTCGGCAGCCTTTTTGTGGTAAGAGGCACCCGAGGACCGTGCTAGGTACCTAAGCCCTCTGCACCTACTTCCCCACTTCATGGGCCGTAAGGTCACTCGTTCTGAGCACCAAGGGCCACAGGAGCCCAGGCCGGCAGCTCACAGGCAGTGACGGCAATGCCCTGCCCCTCCTGCCTCTCTTCTCCTTGCACTCAAGAGATCGGTCAACGACTTTAAACTGCTAAGCACAGGCTTCTTTTAAAGAAACCGACCCTCCCAGCATGGTGCCCGTCACCCTGGGTGCTTCTGGAGCCCTGACTGCCTGCTGGAGGCTTTGCACCCATGCGGAAAACGCTAACGCTTGCAGTTAGTCTCACCTACACCAGACGAACTCTCTTCAGAAGAAACGGTGGTCCCGAGGCCTCCTTGCTTCTGGGATGACAGCTGCGCGCCGTCTCCTGCTGTCTCCGAGGAGGCGGGGTCAGGCCGCTTGCACCTGTGGCTGCGCTCTACAGCCAAGTCCTGCCCACGGGGAAGCGCTGCCAGAGCCACTCCGCAGGCTGCTGGAGGGGCCACGGCGTGGGGAGGCGCGATTTCAGATTTTTGGTGGTTAATACATTCAGTGGGGGTGGTGTTCAAGTTGCCCTCAGAGGCCTGCGGGCTGGGAAGAAGTGAGAACTCCCTCGCCACAGCGTCTCCCAAACTCGGTGAGGCGTCGCCTCTTCTAGCAGCAGAACTCACTGCCGTCACACAGCCAGCGCTGACACAGGGGTCTTCATCCCCGGCCGTCCGTTCGGGTGCTCGGGGCCCCGCGGGCGAGCTGGACCTCCTCTCCAAACCTGCGGAGGGCCCGTCCCCTGCCGTCCCTGCGTCCCGGGGTGTGTTCTCTTTCCGACCCGTGTGCAAGGACGCACGCTTCTCTTCTGCGCTGATGGGGCACAAAGTACTTGTGCTTCGAGCCACCGTGCCTCGTCTCTCTCTCTCGAGTGCAAACGCCACACCTGGCTGGCCGCCCACTGCAGACAGCTCGCCCACCGGGGCCCCGTCCTGCCCTTCCTCGCTGCTCACGGCACCCACCAGGCCCGCGGCGTGGCCCCCCGTCAACGGGCCGGGCTGCCGACGGCTGTCCTCGGTGATGAGGCTGGGCATCGGGACGTCGCATTTGCTCAGCGTGGCGTCTGACGAGGCCTTCCCTTCCGGCTTGCCCGCGCTCAGCTGGTTCTCTCCGCGAGTGTCCAGGCCGGTGGTGATCAGCACACACTCCACCGTGCTGGTGGAGATGAGGGCAGCATCACTCGAGTCCTCCGCCCTCACCACACTGGGCTGCTCCGGGTCCAGCGAGACGGCTCCCAGCATGACGGCCTCGCAGCCCTCAGAGGTGCTCGTGGAGATCATGGCCGAGTCGCTCAGCTCTTCTGCAGGGGTGGCGGAGGGACGCCCCGCCTCCGGAGGGACGGCGCTGGACACCGGGCCCTCACAGTCTTCCACCGAGCTGGTTGAGATGATGGCACTCCCATCTTTCTCCTCTGTGACGGTGACGGAGCACTCCTCCTCACGCTCCACGACGACACTGGAAATGGAGGCCTCGCATTCCTCTGCTATGCTGGTGGAAATGAGCGCGCACTCGTCTTTCTCCTCTTTGCTGGTCGAGGCGAGAGGATGTTCCGCTTCGGTGGGCGCGCTGGGCATAGGCACCTCGAAGTCCTCGGTGCTTACCAGGTTCGGACCCTGAGCTCTTTCTTCAGCGGTGGCGCCGGGGGGCTGCCGACTCTCGGCAAACTTGGTGGTGGTGGCGGCACTGGAAATAGGCACTTCGAACTCCTCCCCTATGCTGGTGGAGATCATGGCACACTCGTCCTTCTCTTCGCTCCTCGGAGGGGCCGGTTGGCTCTCATCTCCTGATGCTGCACTGGGCATGGGGGCCTCAAATTCCTCCACGTTTACCCTGGCACCATCCATGACGCTGTCATTTCTCAGGGCACCGGAGTGACCTTCTTCTGCGTCTATCTTGCCTAACTGAGTGGCGCTATCGTCCGCTCTGCTGGTGGAAATCGCACCTTTGCCCTGACTTCTGCCCCCAGCTCCCGCACCCTGGTTGGTGACGCTGTCACTGGCGGTGGCGGCCGGCAGGCCGTCACATTCTTCATTTTCCACAGAGGTGATGGCACCTTCATCTTCCTTTGTGCTTGTGGATGTGCGATGAGCGTCACCTGCCGGAGCTGCACCAGAGATGAGCACCTCGTAACTGCCCCCAACCAGGTCTGCAGGGAGCAGGGCACCTTCAACTCTTTCTTTTCTGGCAAGCCGACTGTCGTGCTGATCGGACGCTGCTGCGCTGGTCATGGGCCCCTCACAGCCTCCCGTGCTCTGTGTGGCCGGCCCCTTGCCTGGCGCAGCACTCCTCACGCTGCTCTCCACAATCCCCTTGGCGCTGGAGCAGATCTCTGGGTCTTTAGCGCCCTTCTCTGTACCACTCATGCTGTCCACGTTACTGTCGCTCGCGTTTGTGACGGCCCCTCCGGCCTCAGCGTTCACACGCCCCACGGCGGTGCCCGTGGGGGTGTGCCCTTCCTGCGCACTCTGGCACATCACGGCCCCCTCGCTCTCCTCTTCCATGCCCGTGCAGGTGGCGGCGGGCCCCACCTCATTGCCTCTGCCGGTGCTGGTCACCACCCCCTCCCCCTCGTCGTCCTCCTCTTTGGCGCCCGTGCTGGTCACAACACCTTCGTCGTCGCAGGGCCCGGCAGCAATGGCCGATGTGTCGGAGACGTCCTTGGCGGCTGTGCTGCCCGTGGCGCTCTCCGCATTCTCTTCCGACTCAGAGCTCAGAGGGAAGCCCTCGCTGCTCGCTTCCGAGCCCGTGCAGCTGGCGGGGCCCTCGCCGTCCTCCTCCGTGATCCCCGTGCTGGTGACTGCACTTTCTCCCTCCGTGCCGTCGTTCACCGAGCCATCGCCCTCCTGGGGGGCACTCGTGCCTGGGGGCGAGTCCTTGTCCACGGTGCCCACGGCTGCTCCCACGACCCTGCGCCCCTCAGGTGGCCCTGCACCTGGCACTGAGCACATCACGATGCTATCACCTCCCCCTCCCGCTCCCGTGCACGTGACAGCTCCCTCCGCGTCTTTCTTGGGGCAGATTCTCCCCGCATTTCTCTGGAATCCATCGACCTCCTCGCTGCTTAAAGATCCCTCTCTTATTTCAGTCCCTGCACTCGTGACCGCACCATCACTTTCGACCTCACTGATGAAAGTAACAGCTCCTTCTGCGATTTCTGAGTCTCCACTGGAAGGACCGCTGTGTTTTTCTTCGGAGCCTGCGCTGGTGACAGCGTCATCCTTCTCTTCTGTCACTGCACTGTTGACGGTGTCCTCCACTCGAGCGGCGCGGGCAGGCGCGGGGGCTGCGGCTCTCTGTCCAGACTCAGCCAGCGCGCACTCTCCACTCTCGCCTTCCTTGGTGCTGGTGAGGAAAGTTTCACTTTCAGCAAATCCTTCTGTGACAACACCTCCGCCTTCTTCAGCCGCAGCAAAAACGGTGCAGCCACTGGCTTCTGCCCCAGCACGAAGGGGCGCGCTTCTGGAGCCTGCAGCTGCCGTCACGCCTTCGTCTGCCTCAATGCTGGTGCAAGGCACGGCCGCCTGGCTCTCTCCTGTCTCTGAAGACGTGGTGGTGGCAGCCCCCGCCTTGACTGTGCTGCAGGTCACACCTTTGACCTTCCCTTCAGAGCTGGTGGTGATAGGAGGCCTTTCTGCTCGCCCGGACCCGGCTGCCACACTCTCAGCCTGTCCCTTCCTCTGGGGTGAGAGAGACAAGGCGGCGCTGCTTCCAGCACTGGTGTCGACCTCGCTGTTTTCATCCCTTCGTTCAGCCCCCGCCGCTGTGCTCTCTGTGCCACCTGGGCCTCCGTGAGGCTTCTGTTCGACAGCCTCGGCATCTTCCTCAGGACGCACGCCCACCACGGGGTCAACAGCAACGCTGTCCTTTCGGTCACACATGGCCGCAGCTCGAATCGCCTGCTGTGACCTGGGCCCCGTACTTACATCCCTTTCCGTCTCGGCTGTGTCCACCAAGTCACCTTCTCTGTCAACATCCTCACTTTCCATGTCCCTGTCTGCGGACTCACGGTCAAGCGTGTCTGACCTTCCCTGTTGACCGGGCAGCTGGCTGGCAGCCCCCTGGTGAGCTCCCGGCGCGTGCCCTCCGTCATCCACACTCGCTTTCACTGGCATGTCTGCTGCGGGAGCCGCACTGCCCTCTCCGCTGCCCCCTGTCCTAAGGGCGTCTGGTTCCTGAGCAGTCAAACTCCGGTTAGGGAGGTCAGAGTCACGCCCCGGTGAGGTGCCACCTGCACGCCCTTCCGAGGCAGCTTTTCTGCACGATAAAGCCATCCCACCCGAATCCTGAAACTGCTTCTGGGGTGGAACAGCCACTGCACTCGGGGATGGGGACGGGTCTGGCTCTGCGGAACGCTCAGGAGCAGTGGCTGCGGGCGGGGCGTGCTCTGCAGGGGGCCTGCTCGTGTTCTTCACATTCTTCTGTGCCCTCTCGCCCTCTGACAGGGCATGAGGTAGCGAGCGAGAGCCAGCGTCAGGGTCCACACGCGCCTCACGAGCTCCTTGTTCGGTGGGTTCTTTCTCCCCGGGGCTTAACCTAGACGCAGCACTTTGGACGTGCCCTTTCTTGACCAGGGTGCTTTTATGGTCTGTGTGTTTTTCTGAGTTACTAGCGGTGCCTGTTCCACGTCCTGATTTGCAGGTGGGAGCTGCTGTTTTTGAATCAACTGCGGAAGCTCGCAATTCCTCCTTCACAGCTGTGGCAGAAGACCTTTGCCTGGGAGCGCTTTCCAAGTCGACACCTGACTGAGAACTAGCGCTGCCGCCCTCCTGGGGTTTGGGTGCTTCACAGGCACTTTCAACGGCCGGCTCTGGGTCTATTTCCATGGGCTCCTGGTCAGGGACTGGTGTATCGCCACTTTTTCTTGGTCTAGGGAGGCAGGAACTACTGGGGGTGCCCAAAGCACTGGCTGTGAGTTTTTCTTCTCCTTTGGTCATTTCCTGTGACACGCTCCCTCTTCGGTTTTCCAACCTTCTACTTAATTTCTTGTCCGTGCCTGAAGTAGTCCCTCTGGCCTTTTCATGATTACTGTCAACCTCTTTACCATCCTTGTCATCGGATCTGCTTTCTTCCTTCTTCTTCACATCTTTGCTACTGTGCTTGAAGCTTCTGCCTTTGTGCCCGTCTGGTAACTTTCTCTCCAGTCTGGAGGCGCTGGCGTCTTTATCACCCTTGCCCTTGTCCTTCGCCGCCGGGGCCTTGGTTCGGTGACCGGCCTCCTTCTGGACGCCGTGGGACCCTGTGACGGCGCTCTCCACTGTGGGTTCAAGGCCAGCGTCCTCAGAAGGCCTGTCCTCGGCTTTAGACTTCCGCTGTCTATCCGGGTCACTGTCTTCTGCGCTCTTCTCTTTGTCTGGTTTTGGAGTGACCGCCTGCTTTGGAACACTTTCTTGTAATTCTGTTTCAGCTGCTCTTAACGGTTTGCCTTGACTTTTTGATTTTGACTTTGACGTGAGTCTCTCTTCAAACAAGCTCTTTGTTCTCCTCTTCTCCTTGTGAGCAGCCTCTTCTGGTTTCAAACTGCCGTCTAGGTTAGTGGAGTCCGCGTCACACCTACCCTCTGAGTAGCTCTCGCTTCTTCTCTGTGTTGCGACACCGTGTTGCCGGGAGCTCAGGGAGTCCCTCTGAATTCTAGAATCACTGGATCGTCTTGACTTGTGCTCCACCTTAGCTCTGTCGGCCGACACATGTCTCTCTTTTTTATTGTTCTCTCTGCGAACATTCTCGTCTGTTTTGATGATATATTCGGAAACTGGCTTTCCGTCTTTGCCTAGGATGGATAACTTCCTTTCGCTCCGGTGTTTACTTCTCCGCTCAGGCTTGTCATCTGAAGACGGTGTTGCCGGCGGACGTGGCTTCTGAACACTTTCATCCCCTTTCGGTGCTTTCTCAGAAGACTGAGGCTCAGCCTCCTCGCCTGTTTTATGTGCACCATCACCTTTATATTTGTGTTTCACAGGTGGCTTGTCTTCCGACAAAGGCCTCTCTCTTTCCAGCTTCTCCTTGGAGGACTTTGCCTCCTTCTTGGGCAGGCCTTTGGAATGTGGCGTTTCTGGGTCGTCCTTCCTCAGGTGCTTCTCTGTTTTCAGGGGCCCCTTCTGTTTCTGGGTTTCCTCTGTGCCCGTGTCGGAGCGCTCCGCCTGCCTCTTTCCGTCCCTCGTGTCGGCTTCTTCCTGCGCCCCTTCCACCATGGCAGGGGTAGATGTCCTTCTCTTATGTTCTCTTTCAATTTTGGACTCGTTTTTGTTTTCCTCAGCTGAATGCACAGACTCTGAAAGCCTCCGGGCAGGCTTACTTGTTTCACTTTTTGCGTGAACATGCTTCAAATCCTTTGAAGAAGACACCTTTTCCTTTTCACAATGCTGTAGGAAAGTATGAGAAACAGTAACATCAGCTTTATACTCAAATTTAACATTTGGGTACACTTAAATGCTGAATGCCACGCACGTTCCACCTCACGTAGTCTCTGCCAGCGGCCTGAGGTAGGTATTATTCACTTCGTTTTATGCACCAGGAAACTGAAGCTCAGAGTGCTCCATAAGCTGACACCCTGAGTGAGTTTAGATGGCCTCATTCTTAGTCTAGTGGTGTGCTCTCCACCACATCACAGGAATGTCAGTGGACACCAGCGATTTCTCCTGAGATTTGCCCCTGTAAGTAGGAGGAAATCACTAAGGCCCACTAATCCCAGGTGACCAACAAACATGACCTGAATGGATGACAGTCCAATAGTTGTTTCAGTCCAGAAGGGCTTTATGTGATGATGAAGACAAATCAAAAATTTTACACTGAAACAAAGATTTTTTCTGTATTTTCACTTGGAAACCAGAATTATTTTTAGAAACTGCATGAATTTAGGTTACTTGAAGGGCTTCTACTTAGAAGTTTCAAATGCACACGCAATGCAAAGTAACAGTAGCCACATCACATCTAACCACTGACGGGCCCCTAAAGCGTCCTGAGCCCTCTTCCCCAGCACAGGACAGCACCGCAATGAATGCAAGTGTCAGTGGGTGGGCGCGGACTAACCACACTTTAAGAAAGACTCACTGACTACTAGTTGTAACAACCATTATTCAGACAATAGGGTAAAACTCTCAGAAAGACCTGTGTGCCTCTGGGTCTCGTACTGCTGCACCTTCGTACAATTCTACACACAGATTACTGTACTTCTACTAGTACAGGGATGAGCACTCAGCACAATCTTAAAAATACCTCAAAACTAATCTCTCAAAGAAAGAAGAGATTTTATTAACCTAATTTTACTGTTAAGTTTGAGCCAAATAACGTAAATATAGATTTATGAGACCATTTTCAACATAAATTTATCATAATTTAAGTTAAATATCTAAAAATATGCCATTAAAACATCAGGATATACTTGTAAATATACTTTTAATTTCTGGATAGAGAAATAAGAGTGGCTGTAAGTAACCACTAAGTTGTTACTTTCTCTCTAGAAAGTGTCACGGTAGCTCCCGTATAGAATGGCAAATAAGGCATTGATTAAGGACTGAAACTCAGGAAAGGCAAAACTTTAACCCAAGAGAATAATTCAAAAAGTGGAAGAAAAGTACTCTTTGCACACGTTTTTACTATTTGAATTAATCAAATCTTGGAAATAATCTAAGTAGTCAACTATAAAAAAATGCTTAAAATATGACATCCATTATTCAATGAATCATTAAATTTACAACTAGGAAGCTTACAAGGTAACATGAATAAGAAGGAATGTTAAAGAGATTCTGCAAGATTAGACCCATGCCACAAAACCATGTTCATACGTGGAGGAGGGATGGACGAGGGTAAAACAAGGCTATGGTGGAGGGATTTTGGTTTTATCCCCTCTGCCTTGTTATTACTATTATGGCAACTTTGTATTGCCAATTGGGGAGGTGTAGGTGGAAAAGGCAGCTATTATATAGATAAAAGATCACAGGAAAGTTTGTCAAAATGAGGAATTCAGGCCTTCATAGGATAAAGGTTCCAAGAATGCTGAACATGAGGAATTGCTTTACTTGGAAATTTACTCAAAGGATAAAATGGACTATATCTAACAAAAGAACATGTTTAATGGGGTTTTGGTATATATATACACAAGGGAGTGCTATTCAGCAATCAAAAAAGATAAACTAGAGTCATTTGGAGAAACATGGACAGAACCAGAAGGGATTCTGCTCAATAAAATAAGTCAGAAAGCAAAAGAAAAATATCAGAATGTTTCACTTTTAGGAGGAATATGAGTAAAATAAGGCATCAAGGAAAAGAACAATAACAATAAAAACAACAAAAAGATAAAGACAAATCAGAGGCACTTTGTTGGGGGGGAGAGGGGGCTGGGATGAGGGCAGAAAGAGCACAAGGGACTGAGGTTATGGTGCATGGGTGAATCGATGGTGGGAACTCCATGGGGAGTACAAATGATGTCAAATATACATAAATAAAGAAAAAAAATTAAGACACACCTCAAGTGCTCTGAGGGTTTCTTTGGAATCTTCTTCTGATTGCTGTTTCTTTTTAGAATTTTCTTCAACATTCCTAAGTGGGGGAAAAAGTCAGTGTGAATGTTGAAACAAATATAAGAATTTTTCAGGAAGGTTAAAAATAAACAACTCAGCTTTCCTTTATGATAAACGCTTGATCCACAAATGGAGAAGACTTATTACATACTAATTTAAACCCTGATCTTTGTCAACAGAGGAGAACCAAGCCCAAAGGTAACATGGACTACTCTTGGAGCTAAAGCAAAGTATACTGCAAGCAAAAACTCCTCATTTGTTGCTTGAGGGTGAACATCTTATTGGCCATAATTGTATTTTAAAGGTTTTCCATCTTTTGAGTAAACAGGGTAGCATTACTTATTCAAACAGGCACGAGGTATGAGAAAATCGAGCACTGACTCTTCTCAGTGAAGTCTGCAAATTACTAATCCAGCTGCCTTTGCGTCCACGATCTATTTACTTAACTGCATCTTGAGGGAACAGTGAACTGCAGCGCAGGGCTCATACGACTTCAGCTGCTGTTAGAGTCCCTCCAGCTTTCTAATCCCGACACCACCAGCCACGATACCGCAGTGGTGAAAATAACTTGGAACAATGGGGAAGAGGACTGCCTGGAAAGACTGGAGAAGGGGTGCCGCCACTGTAAATACGTGCTTACTGAGTGTCAGAACAGACACTTCCTGAGAAATTCCAGAAACTGCAACTCCAGGACAACTGTGTGCTTTTATGTATGCTGCATTTTTCTGGGGAATAGTCTAAAATAGCCATTACCTCTCACACAGGTTTGGAAGCCCCAAAAGGAGTAAGACATACTCCTTGGCAGTATTACAGACACTCTAACACTATGCACTATGATGCTAAAAGCAAAGTAAGATCTTTTATAAACATGTAATAATGGGCCTCCCTGGTGGTACAGCGGCTTGAGCTCCGCACTGTGAAGCATCCATAGTCACTGCAGTGCATGTTTGATCCCCAGCCAGGGAGGGGACCCGCATGGCACAGCAGACCTCTCCTGCCTCGCCTGCTGCTCCCCTCAGCAGTGTTTCAGTCCATCTGCCTGTTCTGTTCCCCACTCTGTCTCTGGTGAATCCTCTCACTCCCTATACCTCTGCCTTGTACCCCAGCTCTTGTATGCATATATAATAAAGTCTTAAAATAAAAAACAAACATGTAATCACATACACATCCAAGGTCTGGCTCTCTCCATGTCTCTTAGAAGCATGCCGGGAGAATGTTACAATGGGAATACGGCTAGATAAAACACGTACCTGGTATCTTTTTTTCTTTTTTTGCTTAGGGCTACTTTTTTCTCTAGGACTTTCCGTTCTTTAAGGACTTCTTTAATTCTGGGGGTTTTAGGTTCCAGACTCTTTGCTGATGATTCCTCTAAGTCCACACTACTTTTACCTATTAAAGGAGTAGTCAATAAACTGTTTTTCAGAAGAAAATGTTATAAACAGTGTAATCTTTACCAATTTTTCATTAACATTTTCTAATCTGTCAGAATGCAAAATGGCATTAATATTTTTAAGCTCTGCTGGAATAAAAACATTTTAGATGGAGAAGTCTTCTCATTTTTTTTTTCATTTTTATTTTAAAGGCTCATTTGCATTTGTACATTAGACAAGAATGTCAGTGTTCAGAGGAAATATAGTTTTGTTCAATGGAATGTTCCAGATAAACGTTTGACATTGTAGTTAACACAAAGCAATTATTAGTTCCATTAATATCACCAGCAAGGCTTGATTATGCACATGTTAACAATCCATTTTTCCGGTGATAATACATTTCATAATCACTAGAAAATAAACTACTAACCCATGTGTGGTGTAAGCTTGCACACTTGATGAACTATTTCACTTAGATACAGCAATATAATAAAGAAAGAGTGGCTAAACACATCAGATTTATTAAACTGCAAATCTTCCACACTTGAAAATAGGTAACTAGAAAAATTTATAGTTTTACTAAGATATAATTCTGATCATTTTATAAGCATATCTCAGAAGCAGTATCACGACCTGGAAAGTATAAGAACATAAAATTATCCTATACCTTGGCTCTTAGCTTTTGAAGACTTTGTCTTTTCTGCTTTCTGTTTTCGTTTTTCTTCCAGTTTCTCTCTATTAATTTGCCTTCTTATAAGCCTCTCCTCTTTTTCTTTAGCCTAAAACCATAAAACAATCATGCTTATCCTGACAGATTATTGGGTAAAAACAAAAAACACTGGGGGGAAAAAAAAAAAGTGTGTGCCCCAAGAGGGTCTTACAAGTTAATGGACTCTGGAAAAGTTCAAATACACTACATAATTTGGAAGCTATCAGAAGAAAAATGAAAGAGACAGATCTGAAGAACGCCAATGATTTGAAGAATGAGAGGAATCATTTTATGAATGGTGGTTTAATAAACTGGTTACTTCACTGAAAGAGTTGTGAAAATACATATAAGTATCAAGTACAACTATGCGGGTCTCCAGGACTTCTCCATTTTTCTTACAGGGCAAAGCTGAAGTGCAGATTCATGTGACAGGCTAAATACAACAATGTGACTTGTAGGTTTTGGATGTGGGATTTTTTTACTGTCCTCTTTTAAAGCCAGGGAGGACCTAGTCCTAGACTAGAACTCAAAATGCCCCAAGTCCTAAGCACAGGTACAATTCTGATCAAGTAACTTTTTTACAAGACAGGCTGCCATTAGCATTCTTCTGTGCATTCTTCAAGTCATTTCTCTATGGAATATTGTTTCCTATTTTGAAGATGTACAGCTCTTTTTATTTTAGTGTTTATGAAGTTGTAAGCCATTTTCAAGCTGACACACACATTCAGTGAAGTAGCATTTTTTTTTCCCTTAAATTAAAAAGCTGTCAATAATGACATGTTTTATAATCAAAAGTATTTTCAAGGGCCTCCCTGGTGGCGCAACAGATTGAGTGCCCCACTGTGGATCTTCTGAAGCTGTTGCAGTGCGAATTCGATCCCTGGCCAGGGAGGTGACCCACATGGCGCAGCAGACCTGTCTCGCCCACTGCTCCTCTCAGCAGTGTATTTTAGTCGATCTGCCTGTTCTGCTCCCCACTCTGTCTCTGGTGAATCCTCTCACACTCACACCCATGGCCTGTAACCCAGCTCTTGTGTGCATAAATAAATAAATCTCTAAAAAAAAAAAAAAAAAAAAACAAAAGGTATTTTCAAATCCAGGAAACACATTAATATTTTGTTACTAAGTTAACAGCTACACTCAATACAGTTGTAGGCTTGATTCATATTTGCGTCAAACATTTCCATACCATGAAACATTCAGGCTACCAAGCTGTTACTTACAATGACATGTCACCTCTGTGACATGGTTATGACTATTCTGCTGTTAAATGACAAGATTCCTGAAGGCGCAGCTTATGTGTCACTTTCACGCACTCACCAGTGCCTTGCACACAGACCAGTTTGCCAACCTGATTTAACAGATTACAGCAGAACCAGATCGATCTGACTTACAATGGACTGTCGCCGCTGTTCCACCGTAAGCTCGTCGTCAGAATCACTGTAATACTTGGAGTACAGATAGGGTTTGTGGACATAAGCGTGCCGTACACTTTTTGCTTTTCCTTCATTAGTATCGCTGGCTTGAGTTTTTGTTTTGTTCTGTTTGCTCTTTTCTTCATCTGGAAGAAAGTCAACAGAAAGAGGAGTGCTTCTGCAAATTAGCAACGAAACCTACATGTTTGATCACTTGAAGCAGTAAAGCACATCAATGTAGTGTCAGTGTAATCACAGGCTCAACAGAGGAAATTTCAGTATGTGCGAATTCAAACTGGCATTCTTAAAGGCGATACAGACTGTATTTTATTTCTTAACAGCTTCTCGCACATGAAGTCAGTCTCATAATTACTTATGTTCTCTTGTCAAATAGTTGATCCTCATTGCATGTCAGTGGGCAGGTATGAGCATTTTGCCACTGTTAAGCTGAATGCACCCACTCGAAGCCGAGATTTCAATGACCAGCTGCAAGACTTGCATTTACGAGAAGCGAAAGCTGGTAGCTGGTAAAAACATACCCACACCCTCTAGGAAAGCAGATTTGTTGGCCCAGGATACAGCAAGAAGTAATGAAAGGAAAAAAGAGAAACTTCATGAACAAGGTTTCTATCTCATACTGATAAGCACTCTCGAAATAGCCTATTTTTACTGTTTAGATCCCCTTCTGAGAAAATCTAGTTGTCCAGGAAAAGCCTTACAAAGACTCAAGAGAGCATCTAGCTAGGCTGGAGAGGCGTGTGTGGGGCAGCAGTATCTGCCTACGTGGGCACACAGAACAGGCCTCCCAGTCAGATGTGAAAAGCGGGCAGCGCTGCAGATGACTGAGTTGGCCATTTAATTTTTTCATGGATATTAAGGAAAGAATGAAAAACGAGAGACTGAAAAACGTTATCTGTGGTTTCTGCTTTTTTCTCCTCCATGGTCTTTCTCTAGGTGTTTGATCCAAAGGTCAGCAGCAAATTTACAAGAAGCTGCCTAAAGGTCAACGCAAATTGCCTTCCGTATTTCCACACAAAATCTAACCGCAGAGTAAAGGGCTGACGAGGTGCTGGGCAGAGACCCAAGACCAGTGCCATGTGTCCAGCTGCGTGACCCAGGCCAGGACAGATTCCCTCAGGGACGCTTCTCCGCCTGGACCCGTGAGGACCACAGGTGGGACCCCGGCCACTGGGCGCTGCGGCGCACGGCCTGTGCTTCGGAGGGTCATATGAAGAATGAAGAGCAGAGTGGAAGGGCCTAGTCTCTGCCATCGGCTCTGGAGAGGTCACCGTCCAGCCTCTGAATGCCGTGCCTGCCATCACCTGGGGGCCCTGGCCCAAGCCAAATCTGTCAGTGTGACCTGGGCCGAGGGTTAGGGTCACGGATATCAGCCTGACCGGAGAACAAGCCAGACACGTGGCTGCTCAGCTGTGGCTCTGGGCCCCGAGGAACTTGGAGAGTCGGGCTCCAGTTACCCGCGCTGGTCGGCCAGTCAGTGAGCAATGTCAGACACGGCGCTGGGAAAGCCATGCTGTCCGAGACGCCCACGAGAGGACAGATGGAAGCTCTGGGAGGAGCTGTCTGGACTCTGCTCTGGGTGCCAATTTCTTGGCCGAGGCCAATCTGCCTTCCTGACCAGTGACCACCTGCAGCCATGCAGCCAACAGCTTCCAGCAGCCCTGGGAATCCTGTGAGTGAATCTCCAAGCCCAACAGTGGTCTTGTGGACCACAAACTTGCAACTAGTGTCAGCAGTGATGGCTTTCTTCTGGACTGTGCCCCCCGAAAGGCCACCCACACACCCCATACTCCCATACAGAGCACCTTCATACACATTGTCTAATCTGAATCTTATCTCATCCTAGTGGATGGAGTTAAGAGATGGAGAACCAAGGCTTGTTGAGATTTTGTGACTTACCAAGCTTGCTCAGACAACCTCGGAGCTGGGACTCAGAAACCAATCTTCCAACTACAAAGTCCCAGGCTCTTGCCACTACACCACACTGTCTCTCACGATATAGCCATCTGAATACACAAATAATGCTCGACGGGAAGCTTCACAGAGGCATTACTAAGTAAAATGCTTTACCATCTGATGTAATCTCTCCTTCTTCCATGCTATCAGACATTATTACTTCCTCCTCGGTGTCTTCTTCAAAAGATGAAAGGTCACTGGTATGGACGGAGCTCACCGTGATGTCTGTAAGCCCGTCCACATCAGACCCCATCAAAGAGCAATCTAGGACAAAAATACAGATCACCTTGTGATGAGAATGCATTTGGCTCTCAATCCCTAAGTTGCTGAAAATTTCTACTTTTAAGAAAAATCATTTATGTATGCTTAGAAGCACTGGGGTACAGGCCAGAGGTGTGGGGGGGGGTGAGAGGATCCATCAGAGACAGAGCAGGGAACAGAACAGGCAGACTGACTGAAATACAGTGCTGAGGGGAGCAGCAGGCAAGGTAGGAGAGGCCTGCCACGCCATGTGGGTCACCTCCCCAGCCGGCGGCAGGGATCGAAGTCATGTTGCAGTGGCTGCAGTTTGCTTCATAGTGTCTTGCTTAACCCACTGTGCCACCAGGGAGGCCCCTGAAAATTTCTACTTTAAAATACAGTTAAACACTTCTCTGAAGAGGAGAAGCAAATGGCCAACAAAATATCCCTCATAATCAGGGAAATGCAAATTAAAACCACAATGAGATGCCACCTTACACCAGAAGAATGGCACATATTAAAAAAAACTAGCAATCACAAACATTGGCGAGGATGTGGTGAAAAGAGAACTCTCCTACATTGCTGGTGGGAATGTAAACTGGTCCAGTCACTATGGAAAGCTCCATGGAGTTTCCTCAGTTTACTAAAAATGGAGCTACCATATGATCCAGCAATTCCACTCCTAGGGATCTACCCAAAGGACACAAAAACATTAATTCAAAAAGAATACCTGCACCCCTATGTTTACTGCGGCACTATTTGTAATAGGTAAGACTTGGAATCAACCCAAAGCCCAAAAATAGACGACTGGGTCAAGATGTGGTACATATACACAATGGAATGCTATTTGGCAATCAAAAAAATACAAATTAGAGCATTTGAAGAAACATGGATGGAGCTTGAAGGAATTATGTTCAGTGCAGTAAGTCAGAAGGAAAAAGAAAAATACCAGATGGTTTCACTTATAGGAGGAATATAGGGGACCAAGGGAAAACAACAATAAAACAAAACAAAAACAGACAAGTACAAATGAGAGACACTCTGCAGGGGAGAGAGAGGGAAAGTGATCAGAACAATGGTGGGGGGAGCACAAGGACCACAGTGATGGTGCACAGTGAACTGGGGGTAATTCCATGGGGCTACACTTGAGGGAAGAAAGCAAACGTTGTCAGGAAAAAAAATGAAATAATACACACGTCAAAGAACGTCAACCTTAGAATACAGGTTTCTCTGGGCCTCCCTGGTGACACAAGGGGTTAAGTCTGAAGATATTGCCAGCCACAGAAGCACGAGTTTGATCCCTGGCCAGGGAGCTGACCCACATGGCGCAGCAGACCTCTCCTGCCTCGCCCGGTCCATCTGCCTGTTTTGCTCCCCACTCTGTCTCTGGTGAATTCTCTCACCCTGCCCCCTCCCCACCTCTGGTCTAAACCCCAGCTTTGTATGCATAAATAAGTAAAATAAATCTTTAAAAAAAAATGAACTTTTCTCATGATTAATAACTTATCAAGTAAAGTAAGGCTATTTCCAGAAAATACGAAGGCAAACTAGTAGCCTATAAAAATAATGAAATTACTAATTTATGATGCAAATGACATAAAAGCAAATTTGAAGTCACTGAAATATTAACTATTGAGCATTTATTTTTATGTTTTTTAAAGACTTATTTATTTACACATACAAGAACTGGGGTACAGGCCAGAGGATTCACCAGAGACAGAGTGGGGAGCAGAACAGGCAGACTGACGAAACACACTGCTGAGGGGAGCAGCGGGGAGGCAGGAGAGGTCTGCTATGCCGTGGGGGTCCCTCCCTGCCCGGGGATGGAACTCGTGCTGGGGATGGAACTCGTGCTGCAGTGCCGTGCATGCTTCACAGTGCTGAGACTTAACCCCTTGCGCCACCCTGGAGGCCCCCTCAACTGTCTAGTGTTTCGATAAAGGAAGACAATTATGAATTAAGTTATTTCCAGTAATAGATGTAAATAAATTATAAAAATTAAATTTTAAGGTTTTGAGCTTTTCATTTACTTTGTGAACTGATACATTAATATAGAAAAGAAATTTACAAATGTGTATTGCTCATTCTTTATTAAAGCGGGTATGAGTTTTCAGACTTTTGGATGTAAATTTCAAATAAATTTATTAAGTCTTGAAAGGCTACTTGACAGCTTACCCCCAAGGGGTACTCTCTGTCCATAAAGAGTAGATTTCACCAGTCTTTACCTACCTTCTTTTGTCCCCTCAGTGCTTTTGGTTTTATTAGTGTTCTTTTCTGAAGGAGGCTTTGCGCAGTCCACTTCTTTTTCCTTTGCTTGCTTCTCATCCTTTCCCTTTTGTGTATCTTCGTTTCTTTTTGAGTGATCACATTTCTTCTCTGTCTTTTCCTTCTTTTCTTTCTTTCTCTCGCCTTTTTCGTTGCTGTCTGGTTTCTTTTCACCCTTGTCTGTTAATTTATTTTTCTGGTCACTGCTTTCTGGCTGAACATCTTTATTTAGCGGAACTGAATTATTACTTTCCCTTGCGTGAGTTTTAGTTTCCTCAGCTGGACAAGGGAGCTCGCTAAGCTCTTCAGACTTAGGTGCTGTTTCCTGGGCGTCCCCCCCAGAGTCGGGCACAGACTTCTCTCTGTCAGTCGCGTCTTCCGAAGTTCTCTCTTTCTCAGCGCTGGTGTCAGTGCTGGGCTGAGACGGGAGCTTTTTGGACCCTCTCTCAGTGCTCTTGGCGTTTGGCGTTTCCGTTGACGCTCTGGCAGCACTGGCCTCTTGGTTAAGGGAAGTTATGGTCTCCAAGATGGAGAGAGCATCATTGGCTGCATTAGCACTGGGCCCAGGGGCGGGGACGCCTTTGAGGAAAGACAAGTGTTAGAATCACTTCATGCCGGAGGCCCGTCCCGCCGCTGGATCACTGCTGCTTGCCTGCCTCCTGACGTGACCCCACTCACATGTGCTCGCGTGCAGACTCTCAGGCACCAGGGCTAGTACCAGCACATTCTAAATTCTGTTTCTCTAAGCCGAACGCCTACTCCTCTGAACAGAAAGGCGCCGTACACATCTGAAAACTGTCTAGGCCCGCACCTTCTCTATTTTAATCAGCCCCTCTACTGAAAAACACAGCCACATTCCAATGCATCACTAAAATGCCTATATTTTACACTAACGTAATGTCAGTTGCGGAAATTGGGTGGTATTTAAAATACACACAAGACAAGTGTAGGAAGTTAAATGTCTCCAAGAACCAGGCATGCCTAACCTGATGCTCGCGCGGAGAAGAAAAGCAAGGGGCTGACAAGAGGAAAGCAAAGCACCTTGTGCCAAGCCTGAAGAGTCGACCTTGACCTTCTCGTCGTCGGGCAGGGAGCTGCCGCTCGCTTCCTCTTTGTGATTTAAAGTGGCCAAAAACTCATGCACAGCTTTCTCCACCTGAGGTCTGAATGTGTGGTTGATCTTTGGATCCACAACCTGAGAAATAATTCGGTCAATACCAGACTCCAACATTCCTGATCTGAAACACAGGATGATTTGCAGAAAGGTAAAGACAATTTCTATCATTTCCATGACTTAATTTTAAGGAAAACGGTACCTATTATACACATGTTCAACCTTAAGTTGCCCCCAATCCATTCAACTGGACACAGAAAGAACACACAGTGGCAGCGAGGCCCAGCGCGGCAGTTAGACACACCGCCTCAAATCGGGACGTGACTCAGTGCCTCAAAAATCAAACTCCAAAACCAGAACAAGCCACGCTTACACTCAACATGTTCTCCTGGCCCAGGACTACAGGTGCTGCTTCTCTCCCCCCACCCGGCCACGGCACACAGGAAGAAATGGTCACTCTGCTCAGTTCTGAGTAGAAAGAATAAGCTCAAGTGAACTGCATCAGACTTACAGAAAGGGAAAAACTTTAGGACATCAAAAATAAGACTTCCAGCTTTCTCTGTTTCTATTCCTGCTATAAAACCTGATGACTAATTCACAAACAATTCTGCCCTGAGTCTTCTACGCAACGGGCAGCTGGCTGGCCCCTGGGCAGCTGCAGACCAGACCTGGCCCCTGCCGGGTGAGTGAAAGAGACACAAGCAATGAAGACAGGGATGACAGGCGTGAGTGCACACCACGCAGTGTAGGAGCAGAGTGGGACAGGAATGCCCAGACAGGCCCGAGACAATGTGAGAACGTTCCTTCCACAAAGGAGAACTCTGAGCTGAGTCCTGATTTCCAGAGAGGAGGAAGAAAGCATCTGAAGAAACAACGTGTATAAAAGACAGAGAAACAAGGAGGGAACTGAGTTTGAAATGTGCAGAGAATCACAAAGGTGTTCCGAGCAAAATATTTATCTTAAGAAACCCACGTAAAGCTGCTTCTTCCTTCGAAGAGAACGGGGTGAGCCCAAGCCTCCGGAAAGCACCGACAGCGGGGTGTGGGCCATGGCCAGCTTGGCCGCCTCAGGCTCTCTCCGAACAACGGCTGAGGTTTCTCTCCTTACTGTTCCCAGGCTATTTTTGAGTGCCGCTCTCTCTGGAGTGGACAATGGATTCAGTTTTCATTTCTCGAGGTACCAGCAGCTTGTGATACTATGATTCTACTTATGTGGGCCAGAGAGAAAAATGAGCCAAGACCACACAAAGTAGGTAACCTGCTTTTCAAAGTTCTAAGATTAAAAAAAAAAAACAAAAAACACAACCAAATCCTGCCAACATTCTTACATCTTAGGGGCATCTTTAAAATGTAGCAGGTGGGAAAGAAACAACGGCGGAAAGAAACAACGGCACGCTATCGTCCATGTTTGAAGACACAAGTACAAAGCATAGCCAAAAAGTACATTCCGCATCCACCAAAAAATGACCACCTTGGTCTGTGTGCCTATCCTGGGCCCTCATTTGCTTTACTCCACTCGATCCCGAGGAAGCTCTGACCTTCCATAAAAACGAAGGCCAGTGCTGAGGCCCACCCTGCCCCAAGTGGGCCCACACCAGTGAGGTATGGCCACAGCGAGGACCTCACCAGAGGCTGAGAAGCCACGGCCCTAGGTTCAAGGGCCAAGCCAACAGGACATCTGACATTTTCCTGATTAGAGCGATTTCCTTGTGTTCCTTTTAAATTCTGTGCAGTTTAGGCCATTACTTAGAGCTGCCACCTGAAATGGCTGGGTTTAGACTATGCTCACCCTGCAAAAGTGGCAATTAAAGATGGCTCGCCTTCCACAAAGTATACCTATGAAACTTCTCAAGTACATAAATGAAAATTTGTTTGCAATTGTATTTCTAGGGGCTGGCCCATCTCTAGCCCATTAGTTTGAATACAGTGAAACAGTTTTTTTTTTAAGGCGATGTTAAAATATTATTAGCAGCGTATGACTTCACTAGGAATTTGAGAGAACAGTTCATTTGAAAATAAAAAACAAAGGGACAGAAACATAACAGACATAAAGTGAATAAGTAACAAACACAAAGAACAGGCAGAAAATATTTTACAGGTTTTCTAGGAAAAGCAACTGCCTCGATGACCCGAGATTGCTTCCCCTGTTCTGAAACCTCTCCAGAGGGGAGTCCTCACCCCCAGGAAGGGCCCCCACATCTCCGTGTGCGACCTCCGGCCAAGCACGGTATGTGAGGACGCTGTCTTGGGCCGGTAGGAGAACCTCAGAGTGAGGCTTTACGTGGGCGTGCGTGAGCACGGCTGCCTCAGGAGGACAGAAGGGAAGGTCGGCCTGGGACTTCGCTGAGGACCGATGCGACCGCACCCATCTCTCAGCCCGCAAAGCAGAGTGCCGGGCCCACCGCAGTGCCCCCTGCCGCGCACGGGCTGTCGACGCTGTGGCCGGAGCCAGGGCATGGCGCCAGGAACCCGTGTCTGGCCACGACTGAATAATGCCATTTGTTCATCAGCCGGATCGTCTTTCTCCTCAAAATTATGGTCCTTTGACCCTGACCCCGAGCCTCCTGGCCCAGCACCTGCGCCACCGCCTGTGACAGGGAGGGGGCTGCCCGAAAGGCACTCTGCAGCCAGGGGCGCGCCAGTGAGGGTGTGGGCGCCCCTGCCCTGCTTCCACAGGTCCCTACTTCGGTTGCTCTTCTCCAGGATTCCACTGCCGGAGCTCCTCAGCTCTTCCTTTCCAGAGAGGCTTCTCCCGCTGGCGTCACCCCGCAACCCACAGCCCCTGGCAGTGTCTCCGATCTGGCCTGACTCCTCCAGTTCCTCGAACGTGCTTTCAGCCTAGACAAAGCTCTCATTAAATGTCCCTCTTCTCTCATGCACGAGGAGAAGGTCTGCACCCCAGGCTCCCGGATTCTCGTGTTACCCGTGCTAAGGGTCTCGGAGTCTGAGTGTGCCGCTTGTCTGGGGGCTCTGTGAGGGCCGGGGCTGTGCACGGCAGCGCGCTAGGCCGGCGGGGCTCCCGGGACAGGAGGCCACACGAGTGGCGGGTATGACGCAGACGCGCAAAACTGCTTACACGCCGCGCTTCATTCTGCAAGAGGAGCTTAAACGTAACTGCCTGCCAAGGCAGGAAGACTGGGCACTCTTTAAATAACTCAGTCACCCTTCCGAGGGCATAAAGCCAGGAGAAAAGGGCCGAGTCCCGCCAAATATTTACAACCAAGAAGATGATATTGTAAACCTGCTTTTGGGGGGGAGGGGAGAATAAAACTTTTTTTTTTTTAAGCTCAATTCACCTCTTCTTAGTTTCTATCGTATGTTCTCCACAAAACAGCCCCGACAGCAGTTCAAATGCACTTTTCCCCTCTTTTGGCTGCATCATCATTAAAAGAGCTAAGGTCAAGGCAACAGGAAAAAGAAAGAGCTGTACAGGAGACAGAAAACATGGTCTAAACAAGGGACGATATTTAAATCCAGTGATCTTACTGTCCTATCTCTAAGGTAGGAATAAAGAAGCCTGCTCTTTTGGGCCAAGAAAGTAACTGTGTTACCATGTAAGATAGTCTGACACGTATTAACTGTCAGTTGATGTTACATCCAAACATTTTTTAAAGCTTCCTGCGATTCCCTGCCTTCAAGTACTCCTGAGGGCTTATAGGAGAAAGCCCACTAGAAATGTAGGGGAAAATGACACTCAGCATCAACTTCAAGGTTACCCTGTATCCTGCGGGAAGCCGCCGCGGGTGTGACAGATTCAGATTCATTATTAGCTAGCCAACTTCTGAGGAGTTTCTCTGAGCCAGGAGAGACTTACTTGAGCACTTGCTGTCTAATATTGTTTCTAAGCTGGTTCTTATTGAGGTGGGGACTCCAGGTGTGAGTTGCTAAGTGGTTTGCAACAAAGTTGTCCACACGCTGTCTGAGATTCTGATAGGCAGGCTAGAAAGAAAAGAAAACAAACAACTGTTAAAACGGCTTTGTGGAGGTCACACAGGACCCCGCTGGTCTCAGGAGTCTGTCCTTACCGGCTCCCCTCTGCAGAGAGCTATAAAGACAGACACAGAGCCCTGATTTGTAGGCAAGACTGGAAAGTAAGGCAGAAATGAAGGCTAGGTGTCTGGGCGGGGAGGAGATGTGGCCAGATCTCCTCGGGAGGTGGCTGCTGCCTGGACCCTCAGGGTGTCTCCACAGCTGGACAGTGGTGCTGGGCTTGCAGGCAGGACCAAGAGCAAAGTAAAGGGCGAGCGGCTAGCACCAGGCAATTCCAGCTTGGTGGAGAAGAGAAGGCGGGATAGCAGAGATGAGGCTTGACAGTTAAACACTTAAGACAGACTGGCCTTTGCCGCTGGGGGAGAGGTATGGCCCTTATCTGGTGGGCGAGCTTCCGCCCAGGACAGGGTGATGGGGCACTCGCACACTGTCCTCCTAACAAAGGGGGCAGAATGGCTCAGGGGAGGAGCCTTGGGATTGGCTGCATCTTGGGACTGCCCAAGGGTGCAATTCTTTGAGCAGGTGGGCTTGTAACAGGGTGGGTTCCAGGAAAAGGAAAGGTTCCAGGTTCCCTGCCCCACCCAAAGGAGGGTGGAGCTGAGGAGGGAGAAGAGACTAGAGAAGGAAGGAGGCAGGACAGTGAGCAAGAAGGGGACCTGGAGGAGGCACATGGAGCAGACATGTGAAGAAGCTGCACTTTCTTGGTCCTGGACTGGCTGGAGCAGATGCGGGTGAGAGACCCGGAGGGATGTTCACAAAGGCAGCTTTTATCTTGATTTTGATTTTGTCCTTTTCCTCCCAGACTTGTCTGTTTCTGACCCCGTTCTGTGGGCCCTCACTGGAAGGTGCTTTAGACTGAGTCTGCTCTCGGGCTTTGCTTTGGGCCAGTCCTGTTTGGCTGGACTTTTACCCACAAGGGGATGGGTCACTCTGGGTGCTAAATTTGGAAACTACTTTCTTTGTCTTGTCTGTATTACACACTAATTGTATTAAAGTTCTTTTCCATTAAAGGTCTTATATGTTTTGTCTTCTCGAGGCGGATGACAGAACCTATTTAGAGCAGGCAGGATTGGAGGCTCTGGGGTACCCTTCTCCCTGCCCTGGAACAGGCTGCTATCCCTTGCTCTGGCTTGGCTGGTGAAGGCCCCAGGACAGCAGGGGGCTCAGTGGGCTTCTGGGGTGGCTACCGACTTTGGAGCTTGTCACGTGCCTTCTGCTCACCGGATGGCATGGCACCTTTGCTCTCAGAGAGCACTGGCTGGCATCACAGTTCTCACTTCTTAAGTACGCACGTCACTGACAGCCCAGTTACTGCTACAGCCTAAGTGGCCAGATCGTGACATAGAGCAGGTCGGCCAGCGCAGTCTGAGTGTCAGGAGCGCTGTAAAGGGGCTACGCTGAGAGGCAGCAGATGAGGTCCAAGAATTCCATTAGGATGATGCTCCTCTGCGAGCAGGGCATCTTACTTCTATGCTGGCCCATCCTCCACAGTGACAGCTACATTACTCTCATAGGAAAGAAAATTGTGGCTTTTGCATGTCTTTAAGACTTTCAAAATTTACTCCTTTTTTTAAAAACAAGATAAAGTGGTATAAAATGCTACTCAATAAGAAAGAATATCTTAAATTAAACATCACATAACGGCTAGCTAAGAGGAAGAAAAGCAGGCTGGGCAGTTACGAGGAAAGAACAGGGCGCCTGAAACACCAGGCTCAGAGAGAGGGGCGAGAACACTTGAGGAAAGAAGGTCATCCACATCCAGGTATCGCTCTTCTTCAGAGAGTGGGGGGATGTTAACATCTTAACATCTCCAATGTTAAAAGATGGGGACCTTATTCTGCGCTTGCCGAGCTCCCTGAACTACGTATCAGGTTGAGCCACGGGAAACTCCCTACAGTCAACCACTCTTGACTTCTAAAAGCAGCATTATAATGTGCGGATGTGCATTTTGTCTTGGGCCAAGGTCCTAGGTTTCATTAAATTGTCAAAGCAACGACATTGCCCCCCTCCCTCCAAGCAGAGCGAGGACACCACTTTGTGAAGATATGGCAAGCCAAGTCACCAACACTAGCATTTAGTGTCAACTGGGGTGAAGAAAAAGTCATTTCTTGTATATTGCAGCTGCTCCCGCTCCCCTTCAGCCTATTTAAATTTTTAATTTGCACACAATGATTTGAAGGTTTCTGGGAACAACCAAGTGAAATCTCTTTAAGTGGGACACAAGTAACCAACTTTATCTGGGTAACATTTACTTGGCCATGTCTAATCTTTACCATTAAAATAGAAGAGGGAAAGGCATTTTCAGCAAGGTGGCTGCCCACATTCCCTAAACAAAGTGAGAAAACTAGGGGCCTCCCTGGTGGTGCAAGGGGTTAAGTCTCAGCACTATGAAGCTATCAGCAGTCACTGCAGCACGAGTTCGATCCCAGGCCCTGGAGGGGACCCACATGGCGCAGCAGACCTCTGCAGACCACTCCTGCCTCACCCGCTGCTCCCCTCAGCAGAGTATCTCAGTAGATCCACCTGTTCTGTGCCCCACTCTGTCTCGTATCAGGAACTCCTCTCACCGCCCCCGCCCCCCGTACCTCTGACCTGTACCCCAGTTCTTGAATGCACAAATAAATCTTTTTTTTTTTTAAAGATTTATTTATTTATGCATACAAGCACTGGGGTACAGGCCAGAGGTGTGTGTGTGGGGGGGGGGGTGAGCGGATTCACCACAGAGAGCAGGGAGCAGAACAGGCAGATCAACGGAAGTACACTGCTGAGGGGAGCAGCGGGCACAGCAGGAGAGGTCT
>JAGFMF010012216.1:3078691-3124796 GCA_019455555.1 Galemys pyrenaicus
TCCCTGGCCGGCAGCAGGGATCGAACTCGTGCTGCAGTGGCTGCGGTTTGCTTCATAGTGCGCTGCTTAACCCACTGCGCCACCAGGGGAGGCCCCTGTCTTGCTCCTTTTTAAACATCAGACCTCACTTATTTTTATTTACATCTTGGTATGAAATCATTTCCTAAATTCTCTTAACTCCCCCCTAATGGGATAATGCATGTCCATTCTCCCGTTCTGGCTTCTGAGTGATTCGAGCATAATTGCCTAATTTGCTCATGTTAGGCATGCATGGGGGGGCATGCTGATGAGGCATGATGTGCCGGGTAGACAGAGCTCAAGTGCCGGGGCAGACAGGCCTGATGTGAACCTAGCTCAGCTACTGGCCATCTGGATTGGTGTTCCTTAGCTTAAAGCCACGCGCTCTCGTGTTCTTGTTGATTAGTCAACAAGAATTATGCTTCTCACACAGGAATTTTGTAAGGATATAAGAGCTACCATAAAAACAGCAACAACAAAAGATGCCTGGTCTGAGTATGTTGAATTATCAGTGCAAAATAAATATCAGTTCCTTTTTTTTTTTTCATTTTTCACAAGCTCGACAAGTCTTTGTACAAAATGCTACAGACAAGGCAAAGATGAATATGACACAGGTCAGGATGGCAAATAGGTTTTATTTCACGTACCGGCTCTCAGGGACCGTGCAGCATCAGGAACTGTACGGAGATGGATTTCAAAGGTCAGCAAGGAAAGGTGTCATTGTGCATTAGCCATGTCCTCAGGTTGGGGAGAGGACGCCTGCATCCCACACCAGCCAGCACTGCACAGCCTGCTGTGCGGAAGTCCAAGCTAATGGACTGTGAAATTCCTAGGTGAGAAACAGAGTGATTGAGCACAGGTCAGTGGTAGTCACTTTTACATATGTTATGCCTTAAATCCTCTTAGTCAGCTGGAGAGAGATGAATCATTATTCTCATTTTATAAGTGAGAAATGGAGACGCAAGTTTTTACCAAGTTGGAAGTGGTGGAAATAACATTTGAACCTGGATCTGTCTGATTTCAGAAGACTATTGTTTGCAATTATTTTCTTTTTAAACTGGGGTTTTCAAACAGAGCTCCTCTTAAAGAAAATGAGGTAAATTTGGGTACTTTAAGATTTGCCAAAATACACACAAATCTTAAGTGTTAGCTTGATGAACTTTTAATCACACCAGGGAAATTTAAATATTTTTGTGTGACCATTCATTAGGCCAACCTGAAGAATCTTCTCCCCTTTTAAGAAGGGTCTTTAATGTGTTTTTCTAGTCGATAACCTCTCCACAAAGAAATTCTGATTATTCTGATGCTTATTACCACTGGTTAATTTTGACTGTTTAACTTCATATAAGTGGAATTATATAATAATTTCTCTTTGTTCTCTTTGTTCAACGCGATGTTGCGATTTACCCACGTTGTTATATTATTAGCCTGTCCTTTTCTTTTATTGCTGCCTGGTATGCTATTGTGTGAACACACTACAGTTTATTTGTCCATTCTCCTCTTGGGGCACATTTGAACTTTTACAGTTTCTGGTTATTATTACAGTTTCTTTATTATGAATAAAGCTGTTACCAACCTTCTTGTACTATATTTGGGAGGACATATACTCCCACTACTCTCGAATATACGCCTAACAGAGGGATTCATGGGCCACAATTTAGGTGAACAATTAACTTCCGTAGATATCAATCTTTGCTTTTTCTAATAGAAGCTCCATAAACCCAGGGGATCAGTTTTTCTCCATATCTACTGTACCCCAGAACTCTTAGCCATACCTGGTTTAGAGCCGGTGCTCATGAGTCATTTTTAAGTAAATTAAAAATATTTGCATATTGTGCTTATGGCTTTGTATTGAGCTGTGAACAGAGAGGTATGAACCTCTTGTCCTGCTAAGCTCCCCCGCCCCCCATTAAAACATATGTTTTATCATCCCTGCTTAAATATACCGAAATGAAGTTCACAGAGGATGGAACCTACCGACACATGTATTTTCCTTTGAATCAGTTTGGTATCCCACAAAGGAAGGCAGTTTACAGTAGGGTAATGAGTATTCCAAGTCCTGGGTCTGCTACATTAGAAGACACCGTGCAAGGTACAGAGAATTGCAGCTGCACCAGCGCGGGGTGAGATGCCAGCACTGAGTACAGATGCCTTAAGCAGGACACAGCTCTGCCGAGTCCTGTCTTGGATTTAGTTGTTCTTATTGGTATGGTTTTCTGAATGAGGACAACTCTTGGCATAATTTTTTTTTAAAGATTTATTTATTCATGCACACAAGAACTGGGGTACAGGCTAGAGTCACGGGAGGTGAAAGGATTCACCAGAGACAGAGTGGGAAGCAGAACAGGCAGATCGACTGAAATACACTGCTGAGGGGGAGACAGGAGAGGTCTGCTGAGCCTCGTGGGTGTCCCATTCCATTTCCACTCCCCCTGCCACTCCGCAGGATTGACTCATTTGACTCGTGCTGTGGATACTTCACAGTGCAGCGCTCAACCTGCTGTGCCACCAGGGAGGCCCACTCTTGGTAAAAAAAACAAATTTTTAAGATTTATTTATTTATACATACAAGAGCTGGGGTACAGGCCAGAGTCATGGGAGGTGAGAGGATTCACCAGAGACAGAGCGGGGAGCAGAACAGGCACTGAAATATACTGCTGAGGGCAGCAGCAGGCGAGGCAGGAGAGGTCTGCTGCGCCATGTGGGTCCCCTCCCCGGCCGGCAGCAGGGATCGAACTCGTGCTGCAGTGGCTGCAGTTTGCTTCATGGTGTGTTGCTTAACCCACTGCGCCACCAGAGAGGCCCTTTTGGTAAAAAATTTTATAGAACAAGTCTAATCTTCCCTCAGTTGGCTCTGAAATGTTTTCCTTTTATATGCAAATGATTCCTTTTATATGTAAGATGGGGCTGGGGTCTCAGTTCAGATAACTTATTCCACTGCCAGCAGGTGGAATCTTTGTGAGGAAGCATATCTTCATTGGGCAGGCCTACCCCCAACATCACATTGGGTGTCTATTTTCCTGAAGTTTAAAGTGCCAGTGCATATCTTCTAACCATTCTACCACCCATCGCCACCTGTTTCCCAAATATCCTAGGGGGTAGCACAGCCAGCAAGACTCAGCTTCCTCGTTTCTCAGAGAAGCGCCTCTCTGAGGAACGGCTTGCTGCTCGCACAGGGACTTGGAGGTAAGCAAGGGCCCCGATCATCTCCTGCCTCCAGACTCTCAATCAGGAATTTGTCCATCAAGCAGCTGGAGCTGGGGCTGGAAGTCAAGTAGAGGTGTTCGAATCCTGATTCTGATCTTGGGAATTTTCTAAGCCTCTGTTTCATCATTCCCAAAATTAAAATTAGCAATAGCATTTACACTAAAGAACTGTGAGGATTAAGTGAGATTATGACTATAAATTTTCTCAGGATGTGAGATTGTAACAGGGTGGTCCCCAGGAAAGGGGGAAGTTCCAGAATCCCGGTTCGGCCCTAAATGGGTGGAGCTGAGCAGAGATAAAAAGATGTTGGAGAGAGGAAATAGGAGGAAAAAAAAAGCAGGATGGAGAGCAGCAAGGAAACGTGGAGGAGGCACGTGGAGCAGGGGGACATGTGAAGAAACTGCGCTTGCTTCTTGGTCTTGGACTGATTGGAACAGATGTGGGTGACAGACCCATGAAAAGCTTAATAATGGCGGCTTTCATCTTCATTTTAATTTTGCTCTTTTCCTCCCAAATTTGTGTAACTCTTTCTAATTCTTTTCTATCGGTCTCTACTAAAAAGTCCTTTAAACTTGTGGCAGGCCTTTGGGCCTTGCTTTAAGTCAATCCTATTTAATTAAACTTTTACCCTCAAAAAAATGAGTAATTTTGTAACAGGGTCATCCCAGGAAAAGGGGAAGTTCCAAAATCCTGGTTCTGCCCTAAGTGGGTGGAGCTAAGGAGGAAAAGAAGATTTCTGCAGAAAAGGGAGAAGGAAGAAAAATGGAAAGCAGCAAGGAGACCTGGAGGAGGCATGTGGATGTAACAATTTTAAATACTTAACTTAGTAACTATGTTCTTTATCCTTTCTATATTATACCCTAATTATATTAAAATTCCTTTCCATTAAAAATCTTATATGTTTGTCTTAATGCAGCAAATAGCAAAACCCATTAAAAAAAAACAAATTTAAAAATTCTAAAGTGTCCCTCTCCCTGCCCTGCAACAAGATCTCAGTCAGTGCTGGTTACTAAGACCCTTTTAAAGTGGATTCATTTAAGAAATTGGTGTGTCATGTGCTGGGACAAATGCTCCATTTGGACTTCTCTCTGCAGAAGGGTTTCTTTGTCCTTTCTTGTGAATGCTTCAAGCAGGTCTTTTCCAGGGCAGAGTGTCCTGCTCCCCCCTCCCCACCCAGCCACCCTGGGCCACACTCAAGGACGTGGTGTCCGCTCAGCAGCCCAGAACACCCTGGTGTGAAGAAGAAACTTTGGGGGCCGCGATTTGATTTGAAAAGGAGAAAAAGACAACATTCTTTTTTTTAAAAAAATTATTTATTTATGCATACAAGAATTGGGGTACAGGCCAGAGGTGCAGAGGGTGAGAAGAGTCACCAGAGACAGAGAGGGGAGCAGAACAGGCAGACTGGCAGAAACACACTGCTGAGGGGAGCAGCGGGCGAGGCAGGAGAGGTCTGCTGCGCCATGTGGGTCTCCTCCCTGGCCAGGGATTGAACTCGTGCTGCAGTGGCTGTGGATGCTTCACAGTGCAGTGCTTAAGCCCTTGAGCCACCAGGGAGACCCCTAGACAACATTCTTTTGATCACTTACTTTGCACCAGATTCATGATGAATGGTGTTTTGGTCTCACAGGCGCTTGTGAGTCGGGTATTATTGTAACTGTTAGGGGGAAAGGTGGTCCTGAATGGATGACACAGATGGGTGTGTGGACTCCAACCAGTGTTCCAGAACCACAAATCTGATAGGATGATTATCAAAGAGCGGGTCACTGGGACCCGAGGGTGGAGTTAAGCAGCCAGGCTGGCTATAAAACCAGAGGTGAGCCTTGGGCTCTCTCTTCCTTGGGAGCCATCTCACTTGATTCTGAGCCAGCTCTTAACGTGCCATTGCTCAGAAGATCTGGTAGGATATTTACGGATTTGGATCCCTTTCTTTCCCTTGGTATTATTATTTTATTCCCCTTCTTTCGAAAAATAAAGCCCGTTAATAACTTTTGTCACGTGTGCCTGAAGTTGGGACTTATTATAAGTCTTCTGAGTGTGCGGGTGAGGACCCAGTCAGGGAGACCCATTTTATATTAGGGTTGCCCTGGAACAGAACCACCATTCACAGGTAGGAGTGGATGCTCAGCCACTAAGGTCCTTCTTCTAGTCCAGAGCCAAGATTGAAAGTAGGTCTGAAAGACATTGTCTTGAGGGAGTTCAAAGGTAGATCTTGAGACAAGGAATTGCAAGTAGGTGTATTTGTGTTCAATTCATTGTCTCTCGGCTCTGAAATACTCTTGAATATGTGCTTTGCGATAATGGAATCCCTTTAGGCATTTTTTTCTTTAAAATATTAGAAGTATGTTAATAGAGGTACCATATGATCCAGCAACCCCTGGGTATCTGATACTTGGAGAATACAAATACACTAATTCAAAGGGATATATTTACTTCTATATTCACTGTAGCCCTATTTACAATAGCTAAGTTACAGAAACAACCCAAATGCCAATGACAGAGGAGTAGATTAAGAACATGTGTTACCTAAAAAAAAAGATGAACTCTTGTCATTTGTGACAACATGGATACAACTAGAGAGAATAATTTTAAGTGAAGTAAGTTGTAAGGAGAGAGAAATACTGGATGGGTTCACCTATATGCAGAATATAGAGAAGGAAACACAACAGAGTGTCTGTCAGTCAAAGCCAGACCAATAGGAAAACCTTGACACTTGACTGCAAAACAGAGGCAGCCAGAGGGGAGGGTGCAGGAGGGGACCTGGGGAGCGAGGGGGCCCAGGAGAAGATGGTGGAGACTTCTTTGGGCATGTGGTGGGCCTGCTGTAAAAAATCCATCCGTAGAGGCTTAAACCTGTTGCTGCCAAGGCAGGCACAATGATGGAAAAACACTTCACCGCAATAAAGACAATTTGAGAAGATAAACAGAGTATGATGCTTTCTCAGGAGGGGGCAAGTGTCAAGGAGGAGGCCCGTCATTTCTGTGCCAGCACAGCTCACCACCCCCCTCCCGGGCATAGAGGACATGCAGGGGAGTCTACGTGCAGGAGGAGCACACCTGGGGTGCAAACCTTCATGTGACCCCTCAAAGGAAGCCATTGCTCACAGTCGGCCCACATGCTTGAAGGACTCGAACTGCATCAGTTCTGGGGCTCTACCCACATGCCAGTTACAGACTTTCTCTTCCCCTTGTATGCAGGAGGGCCCCCTTGGGTTGGCTGCACCTCCAGACCGGCTCCAGCCTGACCGTTTGGGCTGAACCCCCACCTTCTTCAGAGCGGCCTGGTTCCCCCTGGCCTATGCCCCGCCTGGCGCCTGACGTGCCCTTCGATCTCCCGATCACTCCTCCTCAGACTGGGGCTCCTTGATTCACTCTTCCTGTTTCATTTAAGGTGGGCGTGCCTCCTGGCCGGACCCAGGTTGTCAGAAGAGATGCTCTCGGGAGGAAGGGGAGCGGAAGAGGGGCGAGATTCACGGAGGCCTGTCCTGACCCTGGGGGCCACACCGGAGAGAGGGTCTGGGTCTCCATCAGCCAACTCCTGCTCCTTCTCGGCTGCGGGCGGCCACTGGGGCCCCCTCCTGGTGCCTGTCCGCCCTGCGTGAGGGACTGCCGGGCGGCTCGGGCCCGTGGCCGCGGCCCTTGGTGGTGGGGTGTCTGCAAGCACGGGATCCCCGCCGGAGCCGCGGTGGTCTGGGGCGGGCCAAGGGGGCAGGTGGGCGCTCATGGTCCGAGCTGGGCGTGTGTCAGGGTGCTGGTGCCGGAGAGGACGGGTCAGCTGGAGGCAGGGGACGGCCCGGGCTGATTCCAGGGCACACTTTCTGAGAAGCCAGTCGCACACGAGCAAATGTTTTCCTGACTGGTCTAATTTAATTGCAGGGTGAGTGTTTGCTATGGATAATTGGGTTTTCCTTTGACCTTGACAATCTCACTCACCATCTGCCTTGAAAGACACCTTGTTCTTCTTTTTTTTAAAAATAAAAACTCTTGCAAAAACAACAAGCCAAACCAGGCTTCCATCTAGAGCTGAGGGGCTGCGGGTGTCATGGCCCACGCCTGCTGTGTTCCAACCACAGAAAGGCAGTGGAGAGGGGAGTGTGTGTTTTCCATTTTGCCCTTTACAAGATACTTCAGCTAAAGCCAGCCTTCCCCTTCACCTGAGGTTTTAAAAATAGAAAACCCCAGTGGCATTAAGTGCTTGTAAAACTGAGCGCCAGCTTGTAGTTCAGCGAAGACCAGCCTTGCTCTTCCTGGGGCCCCTGTGCGCCAGGGGAGAGGCTCACTCAGCGCGAATGCAGGGAGAGAACGACAGGCAGGACACCGGGCTCAGCTGGGACACCGGAGCACGGCCATGGGGACTGGGCAGTGTGTGTTTGTGGCCACTGTGGCCTGAAGGAGGCTATGTGTAAACAGTTTTACGCCATTCACATCTGCACACCATTGCTCAATGTCGACGGCGTGTTCTTTTCATATTTCAAGTGCTCAGTGAAGAAGGAACTGCAATCTGAGCTCGAAGGTGCACCAAAGTACGGTGTGAGCTGACAAAGGCACTATAAAAAAAAAGGTCCCGGCAGCGATGGCAGGAGAAAGAAGGAAAAATGGTGATGCCTTCACTTTCGTTTGTTTTTACCTAAAAATCGAATAGAAGTGCCAGAGTTATCAGTAAGGTGGGCAGAAACAAGGGGTGATCTTTTCAGTTTTGTTTTTTTTTTTAAAGATTTATTTATTTATGCACACAAGAACTGGGTACAGGCCAGACGTGCGGAGGGTGAGAGGACTCACCAGAGACAGAGCGGGGAGCAGAACCAGCAGATTAACTGAAACACACTGCTGAGGGGAGCAGTGGAGAGACAGCAGAGGTCTGCTGCACCGTGTGGGTCCCCTCTCTGGCCAGCGGCAGGGATAGAACTCGCGCTGCAGTGGCTGCGGTTTCATAGTGCTGTCCTTAACCCACTGGGCCACCAGGGAGGCCCCTGAGTCTTTTCAGTTTATAACTTTTATATTGTTTTGATGTTAGCATCATGGCACTGTCGTTCCTGTTCAAATCAAGGATCGATCATAAAATGCCCGGTGAAGAATAACAGTAAAACGCAGACCTCTGTCCTAGCAGCAATTTGACCACATTTGGAGGAGGCTACGAAGGGATAAGCGCACGCCGGGAGCCTCGAGCGTCTGCTCGGGAGAGAAGCCCCCGCGGGCATGCACCGCCTGAGTGTTTTCCCTGCGTGGAACTTGTTTTCCAGTCTCGGCTGCCGGTGGCCGTCCGGGCAGCAGGGGGCAGTGTTTCGCCGCCTTCCTCCGTCTCCCCCTCCAGGACTTCATCTGCAAAATCAATCAAGAATTCTCTAATTCAAATTTAGCCACAGAACGCACCGCATTTTCTAGATTTATGTCATTACTCTCTCCTCCCAAAAACCTTTCGGGGACTTAGCGCGGCTAATGATTATTCAGAAAGGGCTGGTGCGGCGCGTGCCGGCCTCTTCTCGTCCGCCCTGCGCTCACACATCACTGTCCATAATCAAGTCATAGGGAAAAAAATTCTTAAATCATGAACAGTCACAGCCCTCGCTTTTCGTTTTGCAGATGACACTCAGGGTTTGGAAGGCAACACCATCACACAGACACATCCAAAAACGGGTGGGCCTTCGAGAAGACTGCCAAGCAGAGGAAGCAAAGCTGAAAGGGGCAGAGGGAGGGTTTGCCTGCCCGTGCGTCCGGCTGGCCCTGCACCCGCACTGGCCGTCACTCCCACGGCTCTGCATCCGTGAGCCCACCGCGGGCCACTGGGGGGACTGGAGGGGGCTCAGAGGAGGGACGGTTCTTGCCCGAGTTCCTGTTCCTGCAAATACTGGAATCGGAAGGCAGGCTGTACCCAAAGCTGAAACAGTTTTAACCTCCTCCCCACCCCCATATCTTATGACATATAAAGAAGGCAGTGCTCCCCCACTTTGAGGCTGTCCTGGCCCCAGACGCAGTCCATGGTGCCTGTTCCCTCCTGCAGATGCAGCCTCTGCCTCCCCACAAAGTGAGGATGAGGAGGGCAGGGAGAACCCCCTCCAGACCCCCCTCCACGTGTGCCTGCGTGTACAGCCCCCACACTGCGCTGCCGCGCGGGGTTCCCAAGCTGCGGGCTTGGGTAGGCGCCACAGCAGGCTCTGCGTCTCCTCCAGTTGTTCTGGGCGTTCGGTGCTCAGGCGCGTCTTCCTGTTCCGCCCTTCTCATCCCGGCTCCCCCGCAGTCCCCGCTGGCTAGGAGGTGCTGAAGATGCAGAGATGGGCACTTTGCAACTTTGGATGGACTCGAGTGGACACAGCAGAGCAGGCAAGAGCTTTCCCCAAAGGAAGGTTCTGGCTGTGATGCGGGCATCATGGGCTGTGTATTAGCTGCACCCAGGACCCCTGGGAGACCCTACGCGCCGCGCTGTGGGGCTTCTCAGTTGGCGAGTGCACAGCTTCTGCCTCCAACGCTGGCCCCACTGCCCTCACCGAGAGGACCTGCAGGGCCCAGTCAGGCAACAGCACCTGAGAGACTTGAGCCTCTCTGCGGCAAAGATCAGGGCTTTCTGTTGACAGTAGGGATAAGGTGTCCTTTTAAAAAGAAATCCATGGGGGCCTTCCTGGCGGTGCAAGGGGTTAAGTTTCAGCACTATGAAGCTATCCGCAGTTCAATCCCTGGCCAGGGAGCTGACCCACTTGTTGCAGCAGACCTCTCCCATCTCCCCGCTGCCCCCCTCAGCAATGCATTTCAGTCGATCTGCCTGTTCCACTCCCCACTCTGTCTCTGGTGAACCCTGTCACCCCCTGCACCTCTGGCCTGTACCCCAGTTCTTGTGTGCATAAATAAATAAATCTTTAAAAAAAGAAATACATGTATGCAAGCAAAAATGTCAACTTGAAGGAAAATATTTGAGTGAATAATGGGACAGGAGGATGAGGGCAAAAATGATGAACGCAGAGCTAAAATGATTGACATAGGGATGTGGCAGTGGCTTATTTTTAAAGCATCTTCCATCTCAAACAGAGCACGACTCTACCACCATCATCTGAGACGCATGAGAAAATTAGGATCATGCAATTTTAGAACAGAAAGCGATAATTGGATTCAACCTCCTCATTTTATTGTTGATGAGTCTTAGAGGGACGTGACTGGCCCAAGGCCACAACGTTCTGCTGGCTAATAATCGTGAGTGTGTGTGTGTGTGTGTGTGTGTGTGTAACTGGGCACGGGGTCTGGATTAGGGGGAGCAGGGTAGGGTAATTGCCTCGATATTGTCCTAGCTATAGAATTGCTTTAAGTAATCAGGTTGTCTTGGCACTATGAGGGGAAAGAGTGCAGAGGAGGGGGGAGGCAATTTTTGAAGAAAGGAAAACTTCTAGATAACAAGGGGGAAGTTTCTTCAAGGCTATGCTCCTGCTTGCGGTCACCATGGACTGGGGGCCGGGCGCCTGTAAACACAGGAGCTTTCTGGGGTGGAATGTGGCTGCTAAGCACAATAGGTCTGCACTCAGCTCCGGAATGTGATGACTGATTAGGAAATGAATGGTGAGCTGTGGACAGCGAGTCCTCAGAGTGAGATGCTATCAGCACCCTCGCTGCCTCCCACCTGCTGGAACAAATAAACTTGCAAAGCTGCACTTACAGGCTGACAAAACTGAGCCCAGATGTCCTTGTCCTGGGGACAATTTAATTCTGGTGTGACATCAATGAGGAAATCAGGTGTCAAAGGAAGAGACTCAGTGGCATGACAGGTGCTGGCGGGGTGGGGAGTGGGTGCAGGGAAGTGGTGCTGCACCCCCCCTCCAGATCGACTCTGAATCTTGCTTCCCCTTGGGTGTGCCCAGGTTGTGTGAATGGATGAGCAGGCTAAAGAGGCTTTCTGGTGGGCGGGGCTGGGGAGCCAAGTGCCTGGTCCAGAGCGGAACTTAACACGTTTGTGCAATGAACGAGCAGAAGGCTGCCTGCTGCTGGCCACAGAGCCAGCCCACAGCTCATCCCATCCCTGTGTGGACAAATGACTCGATTTTTTCAGCGTCTCTACTTATGTTCAACATTTAGAGAAACTGTACGTTACCACTAGCTTGTTGGGAAATGAGAGATGGACTTGTGGACGTGGGAGCTGCTGTTCATTCATTCACTTGTTAAATCATTGCTTTGTTCAACCAGCTCCCGCTTACTAAGTTCCTAGTGGGGAAATAGCTTAGTTTCTTCTTAAAAAGGTTAAGATCCAGTGGGGAAGTCAGATAATTATGTAAATAAGCTGATAACCAAAATAACGCTTTCAGCATATCCTACATGCTACAGTGAACTTGCGATGAGATAAAAACAGTAATCGTAGTGACACTCATTAAACACTGCATGCCCCATCTATTGTAGACATTTTTTAAAGATTTATTTCATTTATGTATGTAAGAGCTGAGGTGAGGCCAGAGGTGCGGGGTGGTGGTGGTGAGAGGACTCACCAGAGAAAGAGTGGGGAGCAAAACAGGTGGAGCCACTGAAACACACTGCTGAGGGGAGCAGCAGGGAGACGGGAGAGGTCTGCTGCGCCCTGTGGGTCCCCTCCCTGGCTGGGGATTGAACTCGAGCTGCAGTGGCTGCTGATGCTTCACAGTGCTAAGACTTAACCCCTTGCGCCACCAGGGAGGTCCCTATTGTAAACATTTATGAATTACTCCTTACCACCATCCTAACAGGTAGGCATCATTATATAATGTCTTTCTTGTGTAAAGGGAAACTGAGGCACAGAGCTGCAAAGTAGCGGCACAGGTGGGATGCTTGGGGCAGCATGGTCAGGAAAGGCCTCCTGGAGGCGACGTGTGGGCAGGGGCATCTCTAAAGGCCACGATTTCCTTCCACTCAGTCACCACGCCCTTGCCCGACAGCTCTGGGCAAAGGCGGCCATGTCCACAGCCGCCTTCCAGCTGGATGGGAGGGACCTGCCGCCAGAGTGGTGTGACAGCACTGGAGTGGTGTGACAGCCACCGGCAGCTGGCTCAGTGCCTCCGGCCACATCTGACCTTTCCGGCTGTGGTTTATCGGTGGCTCTGAAAGGGAAGGACATAAAGCCTAGACCTCTGGATGCACAGGGCGGGGCAGCTTCTCTCCACCACCACACACCCGGGGAGAGTGTGGCTGCATTTTCCTCCTCTTGTAAACAATAATTCTGGCCATTTACTGTGGGGAAGGGGGCTCAAAATCACGTGCCTCACACTTGGACCCCCCAGAGCACAAATGCTTGTTTCTGGGCAGTGCACCCTGAGTGTTAGGGTTTTGTAACTGTGCAATAGATTTCTTCCTTTTTTTCATTTAGCTACTCCTAAAGCACGTCCGTCTTAGCTCATCCATCCTGAAGAGATGATTGGGACTGGGGGTTCTGTCTAGAACCCACCCATTTCCTCTCCTCTCAGGGGGCACTGAGGAGATGGGGTTCTGGAGAAGGAGGAGGTTTTTCCTCCATGTGCCAGAGGGGGCACATTCCCTGGAGGGGTGACTTGTGTTCCACGAGTCATGAAGGCAACTGGATTTGGAATTTAAGTTGTAGGGGTTTCCTGTTTTGCATTTTGCCATATTTTTGCATGTACAGCTGCTTCCTAAGCACACAACCTTGGCACCTCCCCGTCTGCTCCCAAGCTCTAGGGTAATGTCCACTTGCTCCATTCCGAAAAGAATGTGCCTCTGTGGGGGCCGCTGCTGAGCGGCACAGACAAGCAAGAGCAGGAGGGTCCAGAGTCCGTCCCGGGTGTCTGTCTCCTGGCAGAGGAGAGGAGGCAGCTCCCAGTGGGTGCTTTCCAGGAGGCCAAGTCTTAGCCAGGCTTTGAAAGGAATTTGACTTTAGATGGATGGAGAAGGAAGCAAGGACGTCTCGGCATTGACACCAGTTTGGGCAATGAACTTTTTTTTATTTAAAAAAAGATGTATTTATTTATGCACACAGGAACTGGGGTACAGGCCAGAAGTATGGGGCCAGGAGTGAGAGGATCCACCAGAGAAAGAGTGGGGAGCAGGACAGGCAGATCAACTGAAATCCACTGCTGAGGGGAACAGCGGGGAGACAGGAGAGGTCTGCTGTACCATGTGGGTCAGCTCCCTGGCCGGGGATCGAACTCGAGCTGCAGTGGCTGCTGATAGCTTCACAGTGCTAAGACTTAACCCCTTGCGCCACCAGGGAGGCCCCTGGGCAGTGAGTTTTTTGGATGTGACTCCCTCCCAAAACACAAGCAACAAAATGCAAACTAGACAAGTGGGAGTGCATGAAACCAAAAAACCCTTGTGGGCTAATATTGAACATCACAAAGAACTCATATAACCCCACAAGAAAATAAATAAACTAACTGAAAAGTGGGTCGAATTGCTAATAGACACATTTCTAAAGAAAACATCCAAATGGCCAATAGGTACATAAAAAAGTGCTCATCATCACGTATCTTCAGGGAAATGCAGGTCAAGGGCACATCACTCTTGTGTGCATGGTCCACAGCCATGTGGGTGTGCAAGTGTGGGTGAGGGTGTGAAGAAACGGGAGCACTCAGGCACTCTTGGTGGGACGGTCACTGGCCCAGCCCCTATGGGGAACAAAATGGGGGTTCCCCAAACTCAAAAAATGCATCAGTTTTAAGATCTAGCAACCCCACTTCTAAGTGTCTACCTGAAAATGCAAAAATACGAACTAGAGAGGATTTGTGCACCCCATGTTAGTTGTGACACTATGTATAATTGTCAGTTGTGGAAACAACCTAAATGCCCAAGGGTGGGTGAGTGGATCGGAAGATGTAGCAGCACACACAAAGGAAAACTGCTTGGCTCCAGACAAAGATGGAATCGTGATGTCAGGGGGAAAGACCCTCCTGAATGGATTACACCAATAGGTTATGGACTTCGACCCCCATTCCAGACCTACAAGATCCAAGGACTACAAATCCCATAAGGTCATTATCGAAGAGTGGATCACTGGGACCTGAGGGTGGAGTTGAGCAGCCAGGCTGAGTATAAAAGCAGACACATGGGCCTTGGTGGGGGGTCACTTTTTTCTGGGGAGCCAGCTCTCAGTGCACCTTTGGGTTCCAGCTCCAAGGAACTGGTAGGATATTTACAGATCTGTAGCCCTCTATTCCCCTTGTGTTATTCACTATGCTATTTTCCCTCCCTTGTAAATAAAATCCTTTATTAACCTTTGTTGTGTGTGCCTGCAGTTGGGGCATTATAAGTGCCGTTCGAGCACGTGGGTAAAAACCCAGTCAAGCAAACCCATTTTATATTAGGGTTGCCCTGTAACAGTGACATCTGAGACACGTGATGGTGTGATGCTAAGTGACATAAATCAGAAGGAGAAAGACAACTTCCTGATGATTTCACTTATATGGGGGATGTAGAGAAACAAACAAAAGGAACTGGAAAACTAAACCAAAATGAACCCTAGACACCTGAATATAAACTGAAGCTACCGGCCGGCGTAGGTGGGGTTGACATCTGGGGAGGGATTACCGGTAGATGGTGGTGGAGGATTGTGGGTGTTTAGGTGGTGGGCATGGTATTGTAACGCACATCTGAAGAAGTGTGAACCGACATCCCAAATTATATCCAGTATCATAAGCCATTGTTACCGCTATGGGAGTATTCAATAATAATGACAGGCTCCTGGCCCAGTAAAGTTGACAATCTAGAGGGAAGTGACAGATCATGTCATGGCAGAAAATATTTGCAAATCATATATATAAGGGGTTAATATCCAAAATATATAAGGAAAACAGGCACCTCAATAGCAACAAAATATACCCAAACCAAAAAACTCAACTGAATTAAAAAAAACGAGCAGGGGCCTCCCTGGTGGAGCAAGGGGTTAAGCATTGCACTATGAAACTATCCATAATCACTGCAGCACGAGATCGATCCCCGGTCAGGGAGCTGACCCACATGGCACAGCAGACCTCTCCTGTCTCCCTGCTGCTCCCCTCAGCAGTGGATTTCAGTAGATCCGCCTGTTCTGCTCCCTGCTCTGTCTCTGGTGACTCCTCTCACCGCTGGCACCTCTGGCCTGTACCCCAGTGCTTGTGTGCATAAATAAATGAAAATAAATAAATAAAAAATGCAATGAGTATCTTGGAGAGACACAGACACATCCAAGTTCATTGCAGTGTGATTCACAACAACCAAGATGTGGAAACAACTTCATGTTTGTTAAAAGATGAATGAATAAAGAAAACGTAGAGGGCCTCCCTGGTGGCGCAGTGGGTTAAGCAACACACTATGCAGCAAACCACAGCCACTGCAGCATGAGTTCGATCCCTGCTGCCGGCCAGGGAGGGGACCCATATGGTGCAGCAGACCTCTCTTGCCGTGCCTGCTGCTCCCCTCAGCAGTGTACTTCCGTTGATCTGCCTGTTCTGCTCCCCGGTCTCTATGGTGAATCCTCTCACCTCCCCCCCCCCCACACCTCTGGCCTGTACCCCAGTGCTTGTATGCATAAATAAATAATTTTTTTTTAAAAAAACGCAGAGCACGGGCAGATTTGGATGTGAGCTCGGCTGATGGTGGGGATGGCTGAATAATGGGGTGGGCATCCCCTCGAAGGAGGAGATGTCATCTTCTTGGGCTGGCTCCATCCGTCTGGACCAAGAAGAGGTGCTCGTCTGAGCCCAGCTGACTCAGTGCACATGCGGTGCTGTGTGCCGAGTGCGTCCCTCAACAAGGTATATTTAGCCCTGGTGCCTGAGGATGTGACTTAAACTGGAGCAGGGTCTGTGCAGGGCCCATCAGTCAGGTAGGCTCGCTGAGCTAGGGGCGCCCCAACAGTGACTAGTGTCCTGTAGTAGCCGCACGGAGACAGAGGCCCCAGGTGACCCGCGTTGGTGAGTAGAGGCGGGGAGCATGTAAAAACCAGGGAGCCCCAGCGCGGCCAGCTGCCAGGGACTAGGGGAGAGGCCCAGCGGGCTGTCCCGCGGAGCCACAGAGGGAACCGCCGCGGCCGCCATCTTGACTTTGTTCTCCAGCCCCCGGAAGGCGCAACTGTACACTTCTCTCTTTCATGCCGTGAGGGCTGGGAACAGGACCAAGACAGCCCTAGGGAGCCAGTACCAGAGGAAGGGAGAAACATTCCTGGAATACCCGCTTCGCATGATAATAAGGCTGCCTTCAGAGGAGAGAATGCAGGTGCAGAGTGTGTCTGGGGGCTTACAGAAAAGTTGCAAAGGGGAGTGGGGATTGCAGTCTTAGAATCTCCATACAAATGGGGAGATTATGAAAAATAAAAGAAACTTATGACAACAGGTGGGGATGTGCTATTTCTGATGCACCAAGACTTGGGCTGGAAAGTCTTGTTGTTCTGTCTAAAATTGTTAGGGGGAAAGACCCTCCTGAATGGATTATACCAATAGGTTATGGACTTTGACCCCCATTCCAGACCTACAAGATCCAAGGACTACAAATCCCATAAGGTCATTATCGAAGAGTGGATCACTGGGACCTGAGGGTGGAGTTGAGCAGCCAGGCTGAGTATAAAAGCAGACACATGGGCCTTGGGGGGTCACTTTTTTCTGGGGAGCCAGCTCTCAGTGCACCTTTGGGTTCCAGCTCCAAGGAACTGGTAGGATATTTACAAATCTATAGCCCTCTCTTCCCCTTGTGTTATTCACTATGCTATTTTCCCTTCCCTTGAAAATAAAACCCTTTATTAACCTTTGTTGTGTGTGCCTGCAGTTGGGGCATTATATGGACCCAGTCAGACAAACCCATTTTATATTAGGGTTGCCCTGTAACAAAATCAAGGGATGCTGCCCATGATGTAGGGAGGCAATGTGTCCCAAAGAACAGACATACTCAGGGAGATGGAGGGCCCGAGAAAACCCCCGTACAGGTAAGGTACACCTAAAGAAGCACAGGTGTACTGTCAAAGGTTTGCTCTTTCCTCCCTCCTTCTTCCTCCCTCCCTCTCCCATCTCTCCTCTCACCCTTCCTTCCTCCCTTTCCTTTCTCCTCTCTCCCCCCCTTTCCTCTCTCCCTCTTTCCTTCCTTTCTTCCCATTATCCTTTCCTTCCCTTTCTCCTGTCCTTTCTGTAACTGAATGCCACGTGCCTCTAAAGTGGGCCATTAAAAGTCATCACAGGGCAGCATCCAGACACTGGAATGGCCAGCGCAAGCGCTTGTGCGGGGTGGACTAGACATCCAGCAAGGAGTCAGATGGGCTCTTCAGCACCCCCTGGTGGCCGCCTCCTGGCCACTGGCACCTCTGCGGTGTCCTTGATGGATGAGGGCTGTCCCGGACCCCGCTGGTGTGCTTCCACCTGCTGCTAGTCATTCTTGCTCCAGTGTGCAATAACTTCACGTTCAAGTGTGTGTGACTTGTGAGCTACTTATAGGCAGGGATCCCTTTTATTTTTTAAATTATTTTTAAGCATGAAAGTCAGAAGGCAAAAGAAAAATACCAGATGGTTTCACTTGTAGGAGGAATATAAAGGAGCCAAATAAGGAGTCAAGGAAAAGAACAACAACAACAACAACAAAAATCAAGTCACAACACAACAAAAACAAAGAGACAAAGACAAATCAGAGAGACTTTGGGGAGGGGAGGAGAAAGAGTGACTGGGATGAGGGCAGAAAGAGCACAAGGGACTGAGGTGACGGTGCACGGGTGGAATGGTGGTGGGAACTCCCTGGGGACTACAAATGATGTCCGATAAACATGAAAAAGAAGGAAAAACAAAAACAAAAACAGGAGAGTAAGTTATTCAATGTCACATCTAGAATGAAGGGCACATCTCGGGTTAGGACTCAAATGCTTTGATTCCCAATTCTGTGGCTATAAGTGGAGTTCAATCAAAGAGAAAAGCAAAGGCCATTTATCTGGGGCTTGCTAGGGAAAAGGAGTCCTTTGTGGGGAGGCAGAATTCTTCATCAGGGAAGAGGCGAGGCTTAGGGGTGCCCTGATGGAGGCTGGGGCTGGAGCGCCTGGGCTTGCTGGGAGCAGGAGACCCTGAGATTGCTTGGGCTTCGTATTGGTTTTCTGTGCCTTTAAGTGGGAATCTGGAGGTAGGGACAAAGACTGGGAACTGTCAGTCTTGGCTACTTGGGCTATTGGTTACAGGGATGATTGTTGGTTTCCTCGGATGGGGAGCTGGGGAGTCTGATTCGTAGGGAGCAGGGTGACCTCCAGAGCAGGTTAGTGTAGAAACTGGGTTTGTTTGGGGGGCTGGTTGCTGCAGAGGGTGGGTCAGAATTAAATGGCGTCACGTGGGTCCTTTCAAACACGACCTGGTCCTTGTTCCTTCACGTGTTCAGTCTGTCAGATTGGTCCTCTTCCTTCTAAATCCGGGTCACAGACTTTCTGTAAAGGTCAGCTAGAAGGAATTTTCGAGTCTCGCAAGCTATTCTGTGGCAGTGACTCAACTCTGACATTTGAGCACAAAAGCAGCTGTTGACAATATGTAAACGGTGACTCTGTGTCCAATGGTGCTTTATTTACAAAATCAGGTGCAGTCGGGATTTGGCACGGGCCTATAGTTTGCCAGCCCCTGCGCCACAGTGAAGAGTTTCAGCAAAATCAATGAACTGGCAAATGACAGCTGTCTCCCACGCTGCAATTCATTCCCCTCAGACCCACCTTCCCGCTCCTGACGTCATGCTCATCTTAGCTTGGCTCAGAGTAGCACGGTCCAACAACAGAAAACCAAACAGTCCGTCACTGTTGTCTTCCATTCATAGGACATCACAGGGCATCCATTTAACAACTAAGTGATGCTCCTAGGATGGGGTTTCCCTTCTGCCCTGTTCCCCTACGGTCCATACCTCTTGGACCCTCTCCCAGAAGCCTCCTAGCCTGCTCCTCCTGGAGTCTCATGGGCACAAGTGCATCGCATACTTGTGCCCACACCCGCATGGCCGAGGGGATGGGGCCACCATGATTTGCTTAGATTAAGCAGGGGTCCTTTGCTAAAGTCGGGGTACCTCCTGCTTTCCCTGATGCACATGGCCTCACCGCAGAGGGCAGATGTGAGAGTCAAGTTGAGGTTCTGCAGGAAAGAGGAGGGGGAAGGGGAGGCCTTGTGGCTTCAGCAAGAGACAAAGGGCAGGGCGCCTATGACCATGGAGAACAGGTGACAGGAGGAGTGAAAGGACCTGGGAGGAAGCCACTGTAGCATCCACATTCCTCAAGGTAGAAACAGGCAAGGACCCCTCACTGCGGCAGAGCGAAGGCTTGGCCCTGTTGGTGAAGAGTCGTCGCCCATCAGCAGGAGCCACGGCATCAAGTTGGCGGAGAAGGGCTGACTTTCTTCTGTCCAACCCACTTTGACGCCACTGTCACACTTGCACACGCCTCCCTGTCTTGTGGATTGAATATGCACCTCGCCGTGAGCGAGCGGAAGACTCTGGATGTAGAGTTGGGCGTGAACCTGACTTGCTGGTCTTGACCTTGGGCAAGGTACTTGACGATCTCGGTAGGGCTGTCTGCCTTCCTGGGGCGTGCACTTGTGAGGTTTAAACAGAATCTTTCCTGCCTATGGCATCTAGGCACTGAATGTTTTGCTTTGACATTTTTTCCTTTGGGTTAGAACCAAATCTGCCTTTCGTTGTTGCCTGAAGTCACTTGTCTTACGGCTTTCAACCTTGGTATGGCAGTCCCGCCACTCTCGTGCTCTCCCGCTCCTCTGCATGGGGTCCTGGGGTGCCCCTCGTGCTCTTCTCTGCCTTGGATCTCATCTGTTGTCTGGAGCCCGGCTCGACCCCACATTGCTTGTGCAGCCCTTGGCTCCGTTCCAGACCCACAGGTCCGGGACTACCGGGTCGAGGCCATCACTGGGGAAGGGGCCGTGGTGCCCAGTGGTGCACCAGGAGGTCGATACTGTCCCAGAGACAGCGCTTCTCAGAACACTGGGCAGGGTCAGGAGGCTGCGGGCTGGGGCGGGGGCTCTGTGAGAGGGTGGAGCAGCCCCATTCTGGAACACAGAGAGGAGTCACGGGGGGGGCGGGGCTTGGCTGGCATCCTGGTCTCTCCGTGTCACTTTATTTCACGAGTTCTGTCTGCTAGTTCAACATCAGTTTTCTCATTTTCAAAGTTGAATTCCACACCCCATCTCCCTCCCTTCTATCTTTCATAAGAATGGATACATCACAGACTAGTAAAGGACTTCATTTAACAAAAGATAAAATTATTTATTTTATTTATCAAAGTGTAGATTCCATCACACTCCTATTCCACCTGGCGCCCAGTGGATGCAACACATACTTACTGAGGAATGAATGCGTATCGAATAAGAAAGCGTAGATGTAGATGATTGTAAAGTTAAGCTGTACTGTAAATGGGCACATGCAGTCTCCCCTCCCAGAGCTCAGTGTGCAGAGAACTCAGCCGTTGATGCTGCCTCAAAGCTCCCGGGTCCTCCGTGCAAAGCACAGCCCATCAGGAGCTTGTGCTATGCAAAGTCTGGAATCTCAGAGCAGGAGAGGGTCTGTCTTGTCAGACCATCGCCTGCAAATCTTGCCTTTGGGTTTGTCTAAGGTCCAAGGGCACCGTGCCCACCTGCCCCTTCTGTGCTCAGGGCAGACACTGCTAACAGGACATGCTGCTTTGCCACAGGACCGGGCACCGGATCCAGGTTCCTTTACAGCGATTATTGCAGGCAGTGGCCACCAACTGCTCAAAACCATCGCAGCTGAACTTGAACGGAACCCTGTTGGCAATCATGGGTCTTAATCCGAGAGCACTATTTTTCTTAGTTTATTTTTCTGAATCTCTTCTTTGATGGAAACTGCACTGTTTTTCCTTAATGATCATTTCTTTGTTCTCCTTAGTCATCAGAATGTTCTCAGCTCAAAATACAGTCTTTCCTACTACAAAGTAAAATAGCTCCAAGAAATAGAATGGTTGTTTTTTCTAAGAACGAACTCCTGTCAAAGGAGAAATGAGCCAGCTCCCTCAGTAAAGTTACCAAGAAGCGTGTTCAGCTCTTCGTCCCCAGATCCACTGCAGCAAAGCCACCCCCAACCTCCAGATTCACGTTCTTCATCGTTGTCTGTTGCTGTCACGTGGGATTCTGATACACACTTTTTATCTTTTAAAACACTTTAGAAGCATCTCCTAATTGATTTGTTGCCCTGGAACCCATTTTATTTTTTTAATATAAATTTTTAAAATTTACATATATTTGACGTCAATTGTAATCCCCATGCATTCCCCATCACCGTAATACCAGTGCACCATCACCTCAGTCCCCCGTGCTCCCGTCTGTCCTCCACCCTTCCCCTCTTCCCTCCTCACCAAGTGTCCCCAGTTTGTCTTTGTCTTTTCATTTTTGGTTTTTGTTTCTTTCCTGTTGTTATTATTATTATTATTGTTCTTATTCCTTTCCTTGATCTTTATTTGGTTCCTTATATTCCTCCTAGGGGAGGAACCATCGGTATTTTTCTTTTGCCTTCTGACTTACTTTGCTGAGCATAATCCCTTCCAGATCCATCCATGTTCCTATGAATTCGTCTAGTTTTTCATTTTTGATTGCTAAGTAGTATTCCAACGTGTCTATGTACCACAGCTTCCCGATCCACTCATCTGTTTTCAGGCATTTAGGTTGTTTCCAGGTCTTACCTATTGTAAGGAGTGCTGCTATAAACATAGGGGTGCAGGTATTCTTTAGAATCAGTGTATTTGTGACTTTTGGGTATATTCCTAGGAGTGAGATTGCTAGATCATATGGAAGTTCCATTCTTAGTAGATTGAGGAACCACCATACTGCATCCTGGAACCCATTTTAAACACAGCAACAAGAGTGATTAAAAGGCCAGAAGAACCAATTCGTGATGAAAGATGAAGGCTGGAATAGCATCTGAAACTTGACCAAACAAAGGCCCAGACACACATCTCAGCTGCTTTAATTACTGTGTAAACGCCGGAGCCAGAGCCAAATTATTCCGCTTAGCTATTCCTGGCTTCAAGAGAGAATGTTGATCTTTTTTTAAAGTGAAGAAAAATCCAGTCAGGCAGATGAGTCTTGAGGGCTACCGCCTGCCCTGAAGCTTAGCCTCAAGGTCACTGCAGGTCAGGAGAGAGGAGGAGGAGCTACTACGTTGGGGTCAAAACCAAAGTCAACCTCTTCCCCTCTACTCCCACCCTCCCCTTGCAGGTGGGCATCTGCTTTAGAGTTTTATTGCACAAGTGTCAGGTGTGCAGCTTTACACTGCAACACCTGTCCACAGACAGGTGCTCACACAGGAAGTGGGGTTTTCCTCCACCCCCACCCTCTCCACCCCCAACTTGTTCTACCCACCTGGTCTCTTTTCCTCCGCTCTCCACCATTGTGTGGCCAGAATCTAAGTTTGTTTTGTTTCATCTCTACTTGGCTTTGTTTCTTTATCTTCTGTAAAATCACACGGTTTTGACTTTCTCCCTTTGATTATTGGCATCACCCCCTCAAGGCCCACTCTTACAGCCACGAAGGGCAAAATTTAATCTTTCATTTTTTATTGCTGACTATGTTCCGGTGTGTGAATTTATCACTCTTGGGGAACTTTACTGTCTTTGTGTCTCTGGGAATAAGTTGAGAATCTGCAATGTTCCACCGAAGGAAAACTGGAATCTGAAGGGTACTCCCTGCCAAAAACAGCGTCTACTGGGCCTCCCTGGTGGCGCAAGGGGTTATGTTTCAGCACTATGAAGCATCCACAGCCACTGAAGCATGAGTTCGATCCCTGGCCAGGGAGTGGACCCACAGGGCACAGCAGACCTCCCCTGCCTCGCCCGCAGCTCCCCTCAGCAGTCCATCTGCCTGTCCTGCTCCCCAGTGTGTCTCTGGTGACTCCTCTCACCACCACCTCCCTCCCCGTGCCTCTGGCCTGTACCCCAATTCTTGTATGCAGCAATAAATAAATCTTTTTTTAAAAATAATGCCTGCTACTTTTTCCCGCGAATGTGTGGTCATGTGATCAGTCCTGGGCTTGGGTGGTCAGCTCTTCTCACACTTGCAGAAAATACGTAATAATGAAGCTAACAAAATGGCCATCGATTCTTTGTTTCAAAATGAGGCTTTTGGTTTAATTTTTTTTGGTCCTTTTAATAACACGACTCTCCATTCAAAACAAATCATGTTTCTTAGCTCCAATTTATTCATTAATTTACAATGCAGTCAACAATTAGTAAACTAAGTGCTTACTATGGGCACCCCAGGATTTCACCAATTTAGGGAGAGAGGCTTTGGAGAATCAGAAGATGTGACACCTTCTTCTATAATGACGCCACGGATGGGGCAAAGGGACCCACATGCTTCCTGGGCGCCTACCCGCTGTGTGAGCCGAGGCCTGGGACTCTGGCCAGAGTGGAGTCTGCGGAACGAGGCTGTGCAGGAAAGGTCTGCCTGTTTGCCTCAGATATGGAGCCAGAGGAAATCAGCGCTATTGACTCAGGCGAGGTTGGACTTGAGAACTATCGGATAAGAAAAACACGTTCAAGTCCCAAAGCCCAGGAGTGGGCCTGATGGACAGAACAGATTCCAAGGGCTGAGGGGTCCAGAGGAGAACCGGAAGAGCCCGAGGCCGAGGAGGGAGTCTCTGCAGAAGGGCTGTGCTTCAGCGAAAGTGCGGAGGCTGTGACGCTAGAGGTGAGGCTGTGGAGACAGATGGTGGGGGCTCACGGTCAAAGGCTCAGTAGCACCTCGTTGTCAGAGTCTCCCTCTGTGGTGCTCCCTGAGGATGGTGCCCCTGGAGTTGGGGGACCCGGGGCTATGAAAGAGGGCTATGGGCTGCAGAGGAGGAGGCCCAAGCTCTTCAGAAGTGCTTGCAAGAATTCCAGAGAAGTCTTCAGAATTAGCTGAGCTCACTCATGATGATGGAATTAGTAGGCAGTGAAACTTCTTCCAGCAGCTGCCAACTCAGAGGCCTGGGGAGAGCCTGCTCTGGGCACGGCTGCTGGGTGGCAGAAGGGAACACTGGGGTGAACAGATGGGAGATGGGGGAAACGGCACCCGAGAGCCCCCTGAGCAGCAGGCCGGGTGCCCACATCACGCTGCAGTCACAGGGACGCCCTGCAGAATGAGCAGGGAGCTATGTGATGGGGCAAGATCACCTCGTCGGACCTCCCTGGTGGCGCAGCGGGTTGAGCACCGCACTGTGAAGCATCCACGGCCACTGCAGTGCTAGTTCGATCCCCGGCCAGGGAGGGACCCACAGGGCGCAGCAGACCTCTCCTGCCTCCCCGCTGCTCCCGTCAGCAGTGCGTTTCAGTCCATCTGCCTGTTCTGCTTCCCCCTCTGTCTCTGGTGAATCCTTTCACCCCCTCCTCCCCCCCACGCCTCTGGCCTGTACCTCAGCTCTTGTGTGCATAAATAAGTCTTAAAAAAAAAATCATGTTGTCACTGGTACAGGGATGGAGCTGGTGAGACCGATGCAGGGACCAGACCATAGGCTGTTGCAACAACCCAGGGGAGGAGCTTTGAGGCTCCTGCTGCATTGAGTGGGAAGTGCAGGGGGGTGGGGGGCGGGGGGGCGGGCAGGGAGGGGCTCACACCTGCCTCCTTTTAGTTGGATCAGGTTGAGGGTCTTTCACTTTCAGCTGCTGAGGTCACTGCTGGCTGGTACATGGAAATACCAGGAAATCTTTCATCTTTAACTGGCTTGGGCACCGAGATTGACAAATACCTAGAACAACAGAAACTGGCATGTGCTTTGTCATCTGGCAAAGTGACTCTGCCTTATTAATAGTGGGGGTTGGTGCATAGCTCTTGGCTGCATTTCTAACAAACACTTTTCCTTTCCCTGGGGATGATGAATTTGATAAAGATTTGGAGCGGTACAGAGGAGGTATGGGGAGCACAGCCCTTATCCCCTGGGTGGAGAACCAGATGAATTTAAGTCATAGACTCTAATAATGTGGAATATTATAGGGAGCAAATACAAAATCTATTATAGCAGGTGCCAGACTCTATACCTTCCACAGTCTCCCGAGTTTACAGCCCTCCCACCTCCCACTGATAGTTAATATACAAGATTGCTGTGCCTGGCTGTGAGAGGACTTACAGTCTATTCTGAAAAACTGGCTCTTCAATAAATAAGATAAGTGGAGGGACCGGGATATAAGAAAACATATAAAAAACCTTGAGAAGGTCATCGAAGCCTGGGGAGATAAAACTCAATAGTTCAGGGACAGAAGCGGAATGGAGTTTTCTTTGTTTTAGATAGAAAATTACAAGGTGCTGTTTGAGGTTACAGCTGGCCATGGAGCAGTCCCTGGCAAGACTGCAGTTTAATAAACCAGCTGGAGTCTGACCCCTTCCCGTGAAGGGAAGGGAGAACTTTCTGCTGGCTCGCCACCCTGAGGAGTGACCCCCGCCGGGGCCTCTGGAAGGAGGGTGGCTCTTGCCATGTTTGGGTGGTGGTTTCCAGGGTGTACAATTGTCAGAGCTCATCACGTGGAAAAATTACAGCGGGTGCATGGATCGCAGAGTATCTGTGGAACAATATAAAGCGTTAGGAAAGGGGGATGAAAAGAAACATTCCGCCCTCTCCCAGCGGCATTGTTCACATGCTGGTGAGTCGGGCAGGTCAGCCCAGGAGGCCAGGACCCGCGAAAGTAACCCCACAGCACGCTCAGGAGACACGGCTGGAGCCCCGGGCATCCCCCGCAGCAGACTGCACAATGTCCTGTGTCTCTGCTTGTCTGGCCAGGATGAGGAGACTGAGGCAAAAGACAGGAAAGGGCTGGAGAGCTGGAGGCAGGATTTGGCTTTTGTCATCCATTGCCCAATATTTATATTTAACATTTGCCAAAATTATTATTTTTTAATTATATTTATTTATGCATACAAGAACTGGGGTACAGGCGAGAGGTGTGGGGGTGAGAGGATTCACCAGAGGCAGAGTGGGGAACAGAACAGGCAGTTCGACTGAAACACACTGCAGAGGGGAGCAGTGGGGAGGCAGGAGAGGTCTGCTGCGCCATGTGGGTCCCCTCCCTGCCTGGGGATTGAACTCGTGCTGCAGCGTCTGTGATGCTTCACAGTGCAGTGCTTTACTCCTTGCGCCACCAGGGAGGCCCCTTCCAAAATTATTTTAAGATATGAATTATTTTTTCTTGCAATATTACATGACCCTTATGAAATGCTTTAAAAGAAAACTGTAAAAGAAATTAAAATTGCCTACTATTTTGTTAATTACCAGCCATTTGTGCACGTTTCCCCTCAACCTCTTCTTTTCAAATAAACAAGCTATATGGCATTCACTACAGAGGGGTATCGGAATCCTGCTATTCATGCTTAACCTCTTCTTGTATTGTCTAAAGACATTAAATATTCTAGAAAAAAAGTTTGATTTTTAAAGGGTGCATGCTGTTTCAATCTATGCATGTACCACAGCCCATAAGTGATCGTGGAATTTATTGGATGAAGTTCCCTCTTTTTGATTTAAAATCCGGTAACACTGATTCACGACACATGTATGCTTTGGGGTCCAGGCGCTCCCCTCCCCAGGTATGTGATAGCATCCTCCACCAAAGCACCGAGTGTTTGACGCTGACCCCGGGTACCCTCTCTTCTAGCAGCCTCAGTGCTGCAGAAACACGACATTCGTATATCCCGAGGGGGCTCAGGGTCAGACGCCAATCTTGAGTTGTTCCTTGTTCAGAATTCTCAGTGGTCTGTTCCCGTGGTCAGCTAACCTCACGAGAGCACGTGGCTGCGCCTGGTTTTGTAGATTAGTCACCAGCTGTGCTTAGAGCTTCCCTTCGCCCTTCCCCCTCCCCACGCCAGCTTGCGGGGGCACTTCACTCTGTGCCACCCTCCGCCTCTGCTGACGAGCTCGTCTCAGAAACCGATTCTTGTTGGTGGCACCTTCTTGTTGGGAATCGCACCCCGGCTGCCTTGCCCAAGTCCTCCCGAAGCAGAGCCAGGCCTGCAGGCACGTGCCACGCCCAGCCGAGAGGGTCAGGGAGGGGTTGCTCACTGTTTGTGGATGGCCCTTCGCAGTTTGCTGTCCTTTCCTGGCCTGGAAGGGTCGAGAGTGCCCTGAGGCCCATCGCTCTCCATGCTGTGGTCACCCGTGGGATGGACTCAGCTTTGGATATTTTTTAAAAAAAGATTTATTCATGCACACAAGAGCTGGGGTGCAGGCCAGAGGTGTGGGGGTGAGAAGACTCACCAGAGAGAGCAGAGAGCAGAACAGGCAGATAGACTGAAACATACTGCTGAGGGGAGCAAGCGGGGAGGCAGAAGGGGTCTGCTGCGCCATGTGGGTCCCCTCCCTGGCCGGGTATCGAACTCGTGCTGCAGTGCTGTGGATGCTTCACAGTGCAGCGCTTAAGACCTTGAGCCACCAGGGACGCCCCACTTTTGGATTTTTTTCCATCACAAAGCTGAGGTCCAGACGCAGGCCGGGGTGCCAAGGACCGCCCTGTGCCCTTGCCACTGCGGGGCTCGGCCGGATGGTTCTTGGAGTCACCTGAGCCCAGTGCGCGCGTCGTCCTTGGGGCGAGCCGCAGGGCCTGAGTGCAAGCTCTGGGCACACGCCAGGCGGGCGCCGAGCTCAGCGCGGCGTCTGCGCTGTGGATGGGCCCGCGTGGCAGGCTCGGCTCAGCGACGCCTCGCTTGCTGCCTCTCGGTTCGAGGTCTGCGTTGAGCTTTGTGATGAATAACGGAAACTAACATGGCAGCCGCGGGATCATTTCTTCAATAGACACGAAACTTGAAACTTGCTCCCCCCACCCCCCTAACTCCCCATCCCACCACCACTTTCTCTAGGGAGGGGGAGTCTTGGTTGGTACAAGCTGACGCAGGACCAGTGGTGCCAGGGAGGCGCTGAGCAAGTTCCTGATGATTCCGGAGCCCTCAGTGGTTTTTTAGGCTTTTATTATCAGAGGGGCCCAGGTACACGGCAGGCGGGGGCTGGGGGGCCAGGAGGCTGGCAGGCTCCTAGCCCCCGGCGCATCTCATGCTCTCTGGGCTCTCTCTTCTGTCACTGTCTTCTCTCTTCTGCTGGCATCCTCGTGACGCTGCCCTTACACGCCCGTGTCTCAGCCCAGGTGCACCCACTTGCGCATGCCCACTCAGGCTGCGTGCAGCTCCGCAGGTGTCCGTCATCACACCCATGGCGGGAGGTGGAAAAGCCTGATGCCTTTTCCATTTACCCTACAATCCACCCCCTCAGGGTTTTCCACCATACAAAATATACATCCATTTCCCTGGGCAAATATGAACATTGCAGCCATGACCCACAAAAGTAAACAACACAATTTAGCAATGCAGCAAAATACAACTGAATACAGAAATACAATGAAATACAAACACGCTCAGGCAGGGCACCGACCCAGGGGCAAAAGACAAGATTATTGGCAGCAGCAGATGATCCACTACGTCTGCTGCTGCAGGCTCCGATTATATGCGAGGCGGGAACCACTCACGGCATCTGCCGCCTCAAGCCAGGAGCCGTCAGGCTTCCTGGCCTTCTCTGGCTGTGGTCTCGGCCACAAGACGCACACTGCACCTACCCCAGGATGCTCTCACTCTTGGGATTGGCGATTCTATACTTTTGGGGGTCATCACCCCATCCCCAGGGTACTCTCTGCTGTCACTCCGACACTCGGCTTTCATAGCCACACATGACACACAGCCCCTGCATTCAGGCCAACCCTGTGCACATGCACACGGGCCAGGGACCCGTGGACACAAGCTCCACATTCGGCCTCTCTTGGGTCCCCTCTTTGGCTGTAGGCTCCACAATAGCCACGTTCCCCTCCCGTCCCCCAAGGACGGTTCCTCAGCAACTTGCCGTCACTCAAGGAACAGGGCGTCCCCCACGGGTGAGCCTAAGAGACTCACTGGCCTTCTCTAACAGACTTAGGCTGCTCACCAGCCGCTCAGAGCTTCCCAGTTTCAGCACCAGCTTCTGCCTTCCCTAGTTGGTTTTTTGATACCTCTCCTCTGCCTGCTGCAGAGAACTGGGCGCGGGCGTCCTCCCTCAGCCAACCTTGGGCTCTTCTCAGGCCTGCCCCGTCCCTCCTCTGGCCATTGCCTTTGCTGTGTCCCGGCGATGTCAAGTGGTGCACAGGCTGCTTTGGGCCACCAAGGCCCACTGGCACCCCCTGATTCTCATCTCCTGGGGTGTACGAACAATACCATCCACACCCAGGGCCCCATAAACAAAACAACCTGCCAAAGTTCCCAGCCGTCTGGCGGGTTGTCAGTCCATCAGTCCTTTCCTGTGTCAGCAGTGGGCGAGCTCCAAACGATGAATCCTCTTCTCCAACAAGCCTGCTGCCTCAGGGTTCGTGGGCTGGTCCTTGTGGGTGTTTCCTCCTCCACTCGAGGTCTTGTCCTGCAGCTCCTGGACCTCTCCACCTCCTGTGCTCCTGCAGCGTCTTTGGCTCTTCCTGCAGCTCCTGGACTTTGGTCACCTGTGCTGCCATTGCACCTCCAGTGTTGCCACATGATCGTAGTCTGCGACCTCTCAGTCCCTCCTGCAGTCTTTGAGGGCTCCACACCCATCTGCATTGAGTCATCCTGCTGACTACGTGTAGCAGCAGGAAGGGAGCACAGGAGTAAGTTCAGGATGGTTCTGGGCAGACGGGTCAGGGAAGGAGAGTCTTGGAGCCCTCGGTGGCTTTTCATGCTTTTATTGTCAGAGGCGGCATCAGGTACATGGCAGGCATGGGTGTCGGGGGGCCAGGAGGCTGGCAGGCCTCCCAGCCCCCGGTGCATCTCACCTTCTCGGCTGCTTCTTCTCGCTGCTGCTACTGCTGCTGCTGCTTGCGTTAGCAGTACTGTTGGGCCTCATGACACCGCCCATTTATGCCCGTGTCCAACTCAGGTGCGCCCACTTGCGCATGCCCACCCTGGAATGCTCGCAGCCCCGCAGGTGTCCATCATTACAGTGGTGGGCGGGTGGAAAGACCTGATTGCTCTAACCCTACACTATGCCAGTTGTGGTGGCAGGAGGGCATGGAGCAAGTTCTCGATGATTCTGAGCAGACAGGTCAAGGAGTCCTGGAGCAATCCGTGCCTTGTTAAGGCTTTTATTACTCATCATGTCAGAGGTGACCAGGTACGCAGCAGGCAGAGGGTCGGGGGGCGGGCAGGCAGGAGGCTGGCAGACCTCCTAGCCCCTGGCACATCTTCACTCTCTGCTCTCCTTCTCTACTCCTCTCCTCCGCTGGCGTCCTTGTGATGCCGCTCTTACACGCCCGTGTCTCAGCCAAGGTGCGCCCACTTGCGCATGCCCACTTAGGCCTGCGTGCAGGACTTCAGGTGTCCATCATCGCACCCATGGCGGGAGGGCAGAAAAGACTGACCACTTCTCCATTTACCCTACAACTGGAGACCAGGTTTGCTTAGAGCAAGCGTCTTCACTGTGTCTTCCCTAGATGCTTAAGGGCCTGCGATGTCACGACTTCGGGGTTGCACCCGAGTGCTGGGCATGAGGCAGACAGCTGTGGCCCTTCTGATCTGGGACCTGAGCCGAGAAGTCCAGCTGCGAGTGGACAGCAGTGGCCTTCACCCGCGTCTCAGCGAGCCAGGTATGGATGCGCCGGTGCAAAAGGACGGGCTGGGATGTGGACGAGTCAGAGGAGCATTGGTGTGGGACAAAGCTGCTTGCTCAGAGAGCGAGGCTCGAGCGGGCGCCCATCCCACTCGCCCCTGCCGCTCCGTCCACGTCGCCTTCTGGAACCATCTTGTGGCCATTTGCTGATTGTTTTTACGATGCCAGGTCAGCAGTAAAGATGGCTGTCCTGCGCTGCTCCTGGCCTGTGGCCGCGTGGCAGGAGGGGACGCCTTGTTGTAGTGGCAGGAAAGGGGGCACTGGAGCAAGGCTCAGGATGGTTCTGGGCAGACGGGTTAGGGAAGGAGAGTCTTGGAGCCCTCGGTGACTTTTCATGCTTTTATTAGTAGAGGTGGCCAGGTACATGGCAGGCAGGGGTGCCGGGGGGCCGGGAGGCTGGCAGGCCTCCCAGCCCCGGCGCATCTCACCCTCTCGGCTGCTTTCTACTGCTGCTGCTCGTCGGTGCTCTGGCTGTTGGTCAGTTGGTCCTCGCAGTTCTGGCGTCCTCATGACGCCACCCGTGTCCAACTTAGGTGTGCCCACTTGCGCATGCCCACCCTGGAATGCTCGCAGCACCTCAGGTGTCCATCATCACAGTGGTAGGAGGGTGGAAATACCTGATCAACCTTTACCCTACACTTGTCCAGCTGTGTCTCAGCCCAAGCCTGTCAGGCCCAGGCATAGAAAGTGGCCCCGGCCTTGGTTCTCCTCCTTGCATTTCCTGGCCTCAGGCTATTGTCCTTGGAATTGGAGGTGTGTTAGCTTTCTAGGGCTGGTGTCACAAACTGAGTGGCTTCAAACAACAGAAGTGCATCCCCGGGGGGAGGCCGAAGTCTGAGTTGGAGCTGTCACAGCCGTTTTCTTCCTGAGGCCCTGGGGAGAAGCTATTGAGGCCCCCTGAGCTCCGGCTGTCGCCCCATCCCTTGTTCCTTGGCTGGCAGTGACCTCCGGTCTCTGCCTCCAGCATCACACAGCGTTTTCCTTGTACCTGTGTCTCTTCTCCTTGGACCAGTCATTGGATTCAGGCCCCACTCTCAGCTCACGTCTCCACGCTTAGTGCCAGCTCAGTTCCTGCTCCTTGGGAAATGCAGTGAGACAAAGAGAGGTTTGTGGCTGGATGACCCTTCAGCATTGTCCCCCCCACACCTCCCAGTCACTGGATGGGGGAGTCTTAGGGGTGAGGCCTGGAAGGCCACAGCTGTGAACCATCAGCAGCTGGTGGTCCTGCAGCTGGGGAGCACTGCGCATCCGAGGAGCTTTCATGCAGGAACGTACTTATGGACGTGCTGTGTTTCAGAAACGCCAAGTCGCATGGTAGTAGGGTACAGGAGAAAGAGTAAGGCCTTGACATCAGGATTTCTAGCTGGCTCTATTATTTTTTCTTTAGTCCCTATTCTTTCTAAGCCTTGCTTTTCTTTTCTGTAAAATGGGGATAAATTTATTTTTCTTGCAAGAATGCTTACATAGACAACCAAGTCAAATGTCTGAATGTGCTTTATAAAGCAGTGTGGCACCAGCAAAAGGCACAGAGCAAGTTCTCGATGATTCTGGGCAGACAGGTCAAGGAAGGAGTCTTGGAGCCCTCGGTGGCTTTTTTAGGTTTTTGTTATCAGAGGCGACCAGGTACCCGGCAGGCAGGGGCTGGGGGCCTGGAGGCTGGCAGGGCTCCCAGCCCCCGGTGCATCTTCACTCTGGGCTCTCCGGTCTTTCATTTCTGCTTCCACTGCGGCTGCTTCTTTCTTCTCTTGTTCTCTGCTGGCGTCCTGTTCCACTGGCGTCCTCATGATGCTGCCCTTACGTCCCTGTCTCAGCCCAGGTGCACCCACTTGCGCATGCCCACCCAGGCACGCGTGCAGCACCGCAGGTGTCCGTCATCACACCCATGGCAGGAGGGCCAAAAAGCCTGAGACTTTTCCATTTACCCTACAAGTAGGCAGCAATATTCCAGGGAAAGAATTGTGCTCTACTCAGCACAGATTTGTGCGCTCTGCCATTCTTGCCCTCACTGTTCTTTGATATACTACATATGTGACTTGTAGTCAAGATGGTGAGCGTGAAAAGGATACAGATTGGGCCCTCCCTGATGGCTCAATGGGTTAAGCAATGCACCACGAAGCAAGCCGCAGCCACTGCAGCACGAGTTCGATCCCTGCCACTGGCCACGGAGGGGACCCACATGATGCAGCAGCAGACCTCTCCTACCTTGCCTGCTGCTCCACTGTTCTGCTCCCCACTCTGTCTCTGGTGGATCCTCTCACCACCCCCCGCACCTCTGGTCTGCACCAGGGTCCAGCAATCTCACAATTCTTTGCTTTCTGCTCCAGTCTGTTGTTATGTAAAACATTTGGAAGTGACACAGAAAATTCCATCTAACAAAATGGTGAGGGTCAGTTCTGCCAGGGAAAAGATTCCAGCTGACTGGACTGGTCACTTTTAAATACTGATTCTTGACTTTCCCTAAAGCATCCTGTGGTCAGTATTTGTCTCACCAAGTAAAAGTCAATGACAATTCTCCTGCAAGGGAAAGATCCAATTGCATGTCTACAATGAGGATCGATGCAACCACTGCAAGCAAACCGTGTCCAGCCTTATCCTTTGTAAGACATAAAAGAATCAACAGGGCATGAAAAGTGTCAGGACTCTCAGTTTTGAGAGGTGAGAAAGGGGGAAACAGTTAATGTGCTCGTTCATCACTGGACTTCAGTGAGACCACCAAGGTTTGAACTAGAGTGGAAACAACAGTGATCTATTCAGTTCTGCTGTTGGAAATCAAGCACCAATTCTGCCCTGTTCAATTCAATTCAATTCAATTCAACTCAACTCAACTCAATTCAATTCAATTCTATTCAACAAATACTTAATTGGTCCCAACAATGTTTGGTTTCATGTGAACTTTGAAAAAACAAAACAAATTTACAACAAAAGCAATCTCTTTGCTCATTCAGCTTATTTCATGCCAGACACTGCTGGATGCTGGGAATAAGCCTGTAGAGAGAGAAATATATGCAAACACAGACACTCTACTGTGATATATATTGAAAGACATATTATAGGTAAAGCACTGTGGAACTACTGTGGAGGGGAACTCAATCTCTGTGTGCATAGAAAAAGGTGAATTTAGAGGTGGGGCTTGCTGATGAGTAGGCATTAGTTCATGAACAGGAAGGAGCTTAGTTCTTTTCAACAATTGTTTATTGATGTCTTCTATGTGCTGGTCTCCAGGATGGGCCTGGCGTTGAGGGGGCAGGTAAATATTCACAAATGCCCCCAGGAAGTTCACAAATGTGATGAAGCTGGAGGTCACAACCTAAAAGAACTTGTTACCTGGTAGAAGAGATAAGCAAATTTACAAGGAAAGGTCTCGCTGGTGAGCTTGTTCAGGTACCCACTTTCTAGAGCAATTTTTGACCTATTAATAGTTACTGTTGCTGTTTTGCCTTCAACTTTTTCATAAAAGTGCTAGGGAACTAGAGAGTACTGAGGACAGGTGTGGAGAGAAGGTGACAAAGAAATTTCCAGTATGTTTGTGGATCGTGGTGCAATGGTGCAAAACATACAACTGTTCAAAATGACACAAAGGAAAATGGTGTCATGTAGGAAGTCATTAATGAAATACAACGTGGCTTCACACTTGTAAAATTTATATTTACAGGAAAGATCTTAAGGGGCTCCCCTAAAATGTTTGGGATGGTTCTCTTTGGATGGAGGGACGATGAGGAGGGACCAATAACAGCTTTTTTATCTTGTCCTCTTCTTTGTCTCCTCCATTCTGTTTTCTTTTTCTTATGTGCATTTCTCGTGTGTGTTTCTTTTTCCACAGTGAATCTGTGTTCCTTCACTCATTCATTTGATGAACCTTCAAGCCAGGCAAGCACTTCCAGAGTTATGACGATTCGTCTTTGGTGGCCAGAATCCAATGCTATTGGAAGGACAGGCAGTTACTGTTATTGCTGTTGCTGTTATTTTTTTTCCATTTACGGAGGCTACTTTGCGGTGTGAACTGGAACGCTTTCCTTCCTTACTTCCAGCTTGCACAAGACACCAACAAGCTGTAGAACCAGAAACAAAGGCTGCAAACACTTGCCATAGAAGGAGTCGATACCCTCTCCACAGGGCATGCTTTCCTCTTGGCAGAGCTCATGCAGGGAGATGGAGCCGGCATACAGGAAACCTGATCGAAAGGACCAGAGCATCTCAGACGGAGAACCTCAGGACTGCATGGAAGGCAAGTGGGTCTCGTCTTGGTGCTCCTGTCACCGGCCAGCAGGGACAAGGGATACTGTTCATCCATCATCCTTCTTCCAGTCTGGAGTGACTGACTCCGAGATACCCGTTTTCCCCCTTGCATCGTGTGGGCACTTCCACCTCTTAGCCCAAGCAGCCGGCTCTCGCCTTCCTGTTCTACTGATGGAGGAGTGAAGGCTGGGTGGGGGGGAAGGTAGGGGGACTGAGCAATCTGCAATCAACACCACCCCAGTACTGAAGCAGGAACTTGAGCTTCAGGAATCCCTGCTCAAGCTTCTTTCCAGCGCTGCTTAGTACCGCCAAAGACAAAGCCAGCATCCCCGCCCCTTCTGGTTTCTCGGGCAATTATCCCTTTTTGCGGTGAGAAACAAACAAGGTGGTGATGGTCCTGAAGCTGTTGTGTTGTTTCTAGCCTGGACTCCATCCCTGGAGCCTGACACAGGATTCCTTCCAGTGAAATCCTAGCTGGAAAGCGCACCAATCAATTTTCCTTACAAATGATTTCTAATATATAATTATGCAATCCAACACTCCCGTAAACAAGCCGAGCCTTGACGTAGAGTGATGGGGTGCAGTAACATTTGAAATAAAAGATGATCACACAGTCATTTATTTTGAAGTCCAATTTTCAGGGTTGGGAACTGCACATTAATGGCAACTTTGAGATTAACAGCAAGCTAAATGTGAATCTCTCTGAGCCAACACTGGTGACATAAACAAATGTACCAAAATAGCATCTTGCAACTGCTTGCAAAGCCTGACAGAGTTACAGAACTTGCTGCAAAGCAGGGGGTGCAGAGTACCAGATTCATCAAATTCTGGCAGTGATCTGTTCAAAAGAGGGGTTTTATCTACATATGGAAACTGCTCACAGCTTCCCCGTCCACTGCAATTGTCTTTCCATCTGCTTGGGCTTTATAATCTTGTTGCCTTTGGAAAATTACCTCACGGAACATATTCTCCTTGAGGTCTGAACATTGGGGGAGCTGAATATTCTGGGCCACGATGGTGACAACAGTCGAAGAGTTTCCCTGCAAAGCATCACAACTACTGCATCCCAACAAGCCTCCTGTTGCTACAAGACCCTGGCAGGAATGGAGCAGCAAATTGTGTCTAGAAGAGGGTGATTTAAAAAACTGTCACGTTCACTTGAATGGCCACAAGCTAAGGCTCGCAATACTTTGGAATAATGGCTGCTGCCTTTTCTGCTCTCCTTCCTTCATGCTTCCTCCTTATCCTAGCTCCTTCCACCCCATTTCCCTATAAAAATGAATGATTATTTGGGCCTCTCTGGTGGTGCAAGGGGTTAAGTCTCAGCACTAAGAAGCTGATCACAGCCACTGCAGCACTAGTTCGATCCCCAGCCAGGGAGGGGACCCACGTGGCACAGCAGACCTCTCCTTCCTGGTCCGCTGCTCCCCTCAGCAGTGTGTCCCAGTCCATCTGCCTGTTCTGCTTCCCACTCTGTCTCTGGTGACTCCTCTCACCTCCTGCACCCCAGTTCTTGTACGCATACATAAATAAATCTTTTTAAAAAGCAAATGATTATTTAAGGGCACGGTTGTGTGACTGCTGGACCGCTCCTCACGGCCGTGACGTGCTGAGGGGAGCCCATTAGTTCTTGGTATTTCTATCAATAGATGATTTGTCCAGAGCCAGCTCATGGTGGGTGTTTGGTCTCCATCGGCTGAAGAAGGGAAGGAATGCACCATCTCTTTGTAGGATGTTTGGGATCTTATAAAACCGTATACATCTGAGCAACATTTTCACCAAGCCTGGCCTCACCACAGCACAGGAGGGGGCCAATCAGACACGTTTTCTCTACAAGCCGTTTCATGTCAGATACTAAGATTAAATGTGTAAGAGGTTGATTGTAGAAATCACCCTGGAAAGAAATGGGGGGCAGTGGGTGCTGGGGGTGGGGCAGGGCATCAGATCTCCAAACAGGTGGTATAATCTTGGAGGGAGAAGAAGAAAGTTTGCAACTTTGATAGACATGCAGATTGCAGAAAATTTTGGCAAACTTGGAAAATTTGTGGTGACCGAGAGTTTTGGGCCAAAATCACTGATCAGAGGAGCCCACCTCTTCCAGAAAGTGCCCACCCCCCTGCAGGTGGCAATGCTGCCTGCAGTGAAGCATGTCAGGCAAATGGAGACCTTGTTTTATTTGTTTATTTTACAATGTTTGCTTTCTTTTCTAGGTGTAGTCCCCATAGAGTTTCTACTACCTGTTCACCCGTGCGCCGGCACCAAAGTCCCCTGTTCTCTTCCCATCCTGACCTTGATCCCAATCCGTCCCCCTTCCCTGAAGAGGACTCTGATTTGTAGTTGTCTGTTCATTTTTGTTTTGTTTTGTTATTTTTTCCCCTTGATCCTTTAATCCTCCTATAAGTGAGGCCATGCAGTATTTTGCTTTTGTCTTCTGACTTATTTTACTGAACATATCCCTTCAAGCTCCATCCAGGTTTCTGTGAATGGCTCTAGTTTATCTTTTTTGATTGCTGTATAATAGTCCATTGTGTGTAGGTACCAGTCTTGATCCAGTCGTTTATTTTTGGGCATTTGGGTTGACGGAGACCTTGTTTTAATGGTGAGATCTGGAGAGGTTGAGCTGACCCAGCCCCATGCCTGGTGAGTGGGGAGTAGATGCCAGACCGAGCGCATGTTGCTTCTTCACAGTTGCAACTACGCCTTCTCTTTTACTGCTGACTGCTTATGTTTGATTGGGGGTGTCTGGTGAGAAGAGAAGAGCACAGAGAAGTCAAAGTGGGGGGGTGATGCAAACACCTGGCAAGGACCAGAGAAGAGAGAAGGGTGGGGTTACTCTTGCAGAGCACCGGCTGGACTGTACGAGCTGCAAGTCTCCTCCCAGGTGGAAGCGTGTCGGATATCTACTGTGTTCTACTTGAGATATGCCATTTGCAAAATCAAATCTTTGGAGAAGGCAATAGCAGATTGTTCTCTAGAGGGTCGTGTGAGCCTCCTGAAGGCAGCGAGCGACGTGTGTAGTTTCCAAGGCCAGATCCCCAGTATCTGACAGTGCCCAGCACAAATCATTGTAGTCGTCTGTGGTGAATGGGTGTGCTTGGCCCTAGAGGAAGCTCAGGGGCCATCTGAGCACAGGGGAAGATGCGGAGATCGAGGCATGCAGTCGTTGTTAATATCAGAGGGGCAGAGACCCCGAGAATCTTTCTGGGGGGTGCCCCTGGGATGAGGCTTTGCTGATACTTGAGGAACTCGACACAGGGATATTGGAAGCGCCAGCATCTTTGACCAAAATGAGGACTTTGCGTTACCTTTTTTAAAAACTTAACTTCACTGAAGTAATTGAATTCAAATCATTCTCAAGGGCCTCCCTGGTAGCCTAGGGGTTAAGTGTCAGTGCTATGACAGCCACTGCCTGAGTTCGATCCCTGGCTGGGGAGCTGACCCACAGGGCACAGCAGACCTCTCCTGCCTCACCTGCTGAGCAGTGTATTTCGGTTGCTCTGCCTGTTCCTCTCCCCGCTGTCTCTGGTGACTCCTGTCATCCTCCTGCACCTCTGGCCCGCACCCAGCTTTTCTGCACAAAAATAAAAAAAACCCTTTAAACATAAGTAAATAAAACCAAATTCTCAGACAAGAGTGAGCGGGCAGAGCAAGGACTTGTGATCAAAAGCGACGCCTGACACCTAGATGATGAGGCCCGTATTTGGGGATGTTCATGGGAAACGCAGTGGAGACGGGACAGATAATTGGGGGCAGCCTGTGGACAACTGGGGGTGAACGGACGTGACACGAATTGCCATTTTTTAAAAAAAACACTGGTCTTGAGGGCTTGCCCCGCAGGATGGGCTGTTGAGACATAATTTAACGGGTGAATAACTATCTCTCGAGCGCTGACTCTGTGCCAGGCACCACGCCAGCCACAACTGTCCGCGAGTGAGACCTGCTCGCCGTGCTGACAGCAGCTGGTGCAGGAGCAGGCGGTGCGGGTCCAGGCGCTACTCAGTGGTTGCAAGTGTTGGCAGAGAAGCAGGGGAATCACTGACGGGAGCCCTAGAGGATGAGGATCTTCTCTGGAGACAGGAGGGTGGGGTCCTCTAGGAGGAGCGGAAGCAGGGGCAAGAGCCCCAGGCTCCCGCTTCTGAGGACAAAGAAAAGGCCTGCGTGGAAGGGGCAGGAGGTGAGAGCAAGCCCGGGGCAGGAAGCAGGCAGCTGCTTTGCAGGTAGAAGCGGCACCTCTAGGTCCCATCCTGCCTGTGTCGAGAAGTCACTGGGGGCTTTGCGGCAGGAGCGTGCCAGTCTGACTGGTATCTAAAAAGTGAAGCTGATCTGCAGGAGGGAGGCAAGCGCGGAGGCAAAGGGAGCAGCAGCGTCAGACTCGGAGGCAGAAGGGCGAGAGCTGAGCTGGATGGACAAGTCAGAATCGGCCAGGCAAGGAATTCAGGGGGCATTCTTAGTCGGGATAACGTGTGCAGGCAGAGACGTGGGGGGCAAGGACGTGGGCTCTTGGGGGTCACAGGTGGGGTGCAGTGGTTGTGATGTGGTTTTTGGAGCCAGTGGGTTTGGAGAGTGGGGTCCTTGGGACCACTCTGGGAAAGGGTTCACCACAGCTCCCCCTTCAGCTACACGCGGTGAGCTCCCAGGCGAGTTTCTCCGTGAGCAGGAGACCTCCGTGACACAGGCTGTATTCGAAGAGCGAGTTCATTAGGGAGAGGGACGGAAGAGTAGAGGGCACTTGGGAGACACAGGGCCAGAAAGGGAGGGAGGTCAGCTTGTGAGTGGTCAGATTGTTGCCGATTTTGGACAACGGTGCAGAACCAGAGAGAGACCGGCGACTCCCGGTGCGCATCCTGTGTGTTCACCTTCAGCTCTGTTCTCCCGCCACTCCCTACAGCACCTGAGACCTTCTTGGGTCTTACGCCTTGCGGGAGGGCTCTGGCGCCTTGGGTCTTGCCGTCTGGAGCTGGGTTCACTGTCCTGTCTACCCCTCGCCCACCTCCTTGTGCGCGTCTGGTCTTGCGATCCTCCTCTAGGTTTTCTGTTCTCCTCCATCGTTCACAGTGGGGTGCACAGTGAGCCCAGAGGGCGGCGCGGGAGAGCTAGTGAGGGGCAGGTGCACAGCAGCCTCTTCCCCCAGGCCCTGCTTTCCTCCTCAGCACAGTGGCGGTGGTGTCACCCCACCACGCGGACACCCCACTCTGTGGCCCCACCACCCGGGAGTGAGAACGGATTGAAGGGCTTTGTTCCTGTGGCCACGGCAGAGCTGGGTTTTGCTGTGGATCCTCGTGGCCCTGGCTACTACGGGAAGTCAGAGTGAGACACGGATAATGGAGACGGGCGTCGGTTCCCATCACGTGTGGACACTGCGAAACAGGTATCCCTGAGGACAGCGGTCTGGCGTCCTTTCCCTGTCAGAGGTGACCCACCCTGCTAGTACTCCTGTCTCCTCAGGGAACTGGACACACGAATCTGGTGGCCCGTGCAGAATGGCCACCAGTTTGCATTCTGTGTTAAGATGCTACCTGCTGATGGAAATGCTTGCTGTAAGCCGGACGCAGGTCCATGGTGCACATTTGTATCGTGCATGTGACCTTCCCCAGGCCATGATGTTGGCGGTTCTGTGCTTCCCGGGACCAGAAGGCCAGTGATTCCCTGAGGCTCCATGGCCTTTGCGAAGCTGCCGTCTGCAGGGCGGACAGGAAGCTCCTGGACCCAGCCTTTGGGCCTGGACTCTGCCACCTGGCAGAGTGTGACTTTGACGTTCAAGCCTCTCCAGGCTTGTTCTTGATTGATTTTTCATCTGTGAAGTGGAGCTAATGATAGCTTCCTCCAGGGTTGTGAGCATCGAGGTGAATTGGGTAAAGCACTGGACGCCGCCACACGTGGGATTCTTTGCAAACTGCAGCTGTCACACAGGTTAACAGGACCCCTCTGGCTTTTGCTAGACAACTAGCTTGGTTTTGGACAAAACTTGCATGCAACATGAAGGTAATTGTGGCATGGAAAAAACCCAGGGTTCTTAGTTTTCTGTCCATGTGGTGGAGGGAGGTATTGAGGTAAATATTTCCCCTGGAGATTAGAAAACAGTGAGTCAGACATTGGAACAACTTATTAATTTCAGGCAGGATTTTCTCTGCTTTATGGGTCAGTGTGGGAGAAAGACACCAAATACTTATTTCTGGGCATTTGGGAAGGGTGGGGGTGTGTGGAGAAGCATGGGGTTGATGTCCTCAGAGCTCCCTCTTCACGGACTGGGGAGTGAGGAGAGGGCTTGGGGTTGTGGGAAAAGGGGTCTCACAACCAGTTCTGGGTTGTGTGTGTGTGTGTGTGTATGTATCTGAGAGACAGAGAGACAGAGAGAGACAGAGAGAGAGAGACTGATAAAAGTGATGGACAAGGGATTTTAAGTTGAGTAAGAACAAAAGGGTGAGGGGAGAACCGGTGCAAAGTGGACTCAGCGTGCATCTGGGTGGGATCAAGGGGCTGCTGGAATGTCAGACTAGCAGCTGGGAACCGGATTTGATGTTGGCACTAACAGGGTCCTTGAAGGGCTAGCGGAGCGTGTGCCCATGTGGCTGTGACAACAGGGAGAGTAGTTGCGGTGTGATGGGGACCTGGGTGCCTGGGAAATGTCATCAACGAATTGGGTGGGGCGGATCGTCTACACTGGCACTGGAATTGCTGATGTCAAACTCTCTCTGTTGCCACTTACCAGGAGGTCCTGAACACTAACTCTCAGGGAACATTGCTGAAAGATTGGCTTCCCTGTGACAGTCAAATTGCAGCCTGAGACAAGTTTCTCAGATGCGCAGGTGAGGCAGAAACAAATGGATCCTATTCCACAGCAAGTCAAGTGAGGATACTAATCTCTAAAAATAAAGTGCCGCAAATGAGCTCTTTGGGGGAATTACTTGGTGAAGTCTCTCTCCCTGGGCTCTATAAGGACTTCACTTCCCAGAGACCTGACGGGATGGATTCACATCACACCGACGAACATTTTCTCTTTAAAAATATTTCTGCTTCTATATAATTAGATGTTTGGAAAGATGACCCACAAAAGCAGAGGGTATTATGTGCAGACTAGGTGAAAAAGGGGAAGAGTCAATGGAACATGGATTTTTCCTCATCATTATACCAGTTCCAAGAGGTTAGTGTATTTTTGTTGTTGTTCCAATTAAAAGTGAGAGCTTTGGAATTGACCGTCTCTAAAGACACAGAAGGTCATGCTATGTTTATACTGATAAGTGGGTCCAGTTCCTAACCCTTGGGAGTTGGCTTGATTGGAAGTTGGATGGTGTTTCCCCACAGAAACAATGTTACTGTGGAACTTGGGTTCCCTGGCAAGTCTACTTCATCATATGGGCCAATGAGTGTTATTTTGTTTTGTCTGAAAAATAGGACTGTAACAATTTATATTACTATGCTAATATATGGGGCTGGGAAATGCTCTTTCCCTTCCTTTGGGGTCGCCTTATATGTTAGCAAATGACACCAATATTTCTTTCTTTGAAAGGAAAAATTAGACTCAGGTGGAAATGTTTTGTTTGGTGTAACATCTTAGGTTGCTCTAGAAATAGACCTTTTGATGGAATAAGAGGGAAGGAAAGGGGGTGTCGTTGGAGAAGTCCTTTCTAATCTGAGTCCCAGCTCATTCTACAGTTCAGCTTTATAATAATAAGGTAGACACAGTATTTTAATTGCTGCCATGCTCCGGGGTCTACTTCCCAATTGGACCAGAATCCTAGGGGTGAAGAAAGTGATCTATTGGCATCTTTAATCCCCCCAAATTTTATATAGTGCCAGACCAAGATGCACCTGGACAGCACTCTTTCTGGGTGAGGTGAAGGCAGATTTCCCACCAAATTCATCTGATGTGTCCACCCTCCCACCACACTTTGAAACCTCTCCCTGCCCTGTTTATTTTCCAAATAGGGAAAGTGGGGTGCAGGGAAGTTATTCTGGGGGAAAGTCACAGACCTGCAGAGATGGAGCTCATCTCTGTGCTTCTTCTATCATGCTCTTTCTGTGGTGCCACAAAGCATCAGATAGTGACTTGAAAAAGTGACTCTTTTCCAAATGTCGTAGCTGCTGACTGGCTGCAGCTGGGCTGAGTGTGAGCACAGCCAAACAGCACAGGCGGTAGCTAACCCAGGCTCTGCTTTGCCTGTACCTGCCACTCAACACAAGGTCCCGGATGATCCCGGGACAGAAGGCACGTGCCGGGGCTGCCAGACAGCACGTGTACATCTTCATCTGCTGCTGCAGTCACCGCCATCCAAGTCCTTGTGGAAAATGACCCCACGGGGGTACATAGAACTAGGAACTCAATGTACTTTAACATCAAAACTGGCTTTGGAGTTTGAAATCACTCACTCACGAGCTGTTTTGATGGATGTTATATTGCGCACGTGGACAGCATTCCTTGCTCGGGTTATTTGACTTTGCAGCTGGGTCTTATGCAAATGTACCAGCACTCGGGTGCTGAGATGCAGAGAGCTGAGTGAGCAGCGGGAAGTGCCCACTGGGAAAGGAAGTGTGACCACAGCCTGTGGCTGCCACAGAAGTAAGGGGAGGGGCAAGGTGACTTTGAAAGGGGACATGGGTGGCATGGGGTCCTGTTCCTTTAAGTCCATTTCATGAGTGTTGTGCGCTCTTCCCGGGGGCAGTGAGATGAGAGTGGGCTGGCTTTCTTGGAGCCCTCAGGCTAGCTGGGGGACAAAAATGCATGGTCCACTACTGTGCACTATGGGATGACACCACCTTGCATGGGGAGCACCTAAGAAGAAAGGATTTTGTGGCATCTGGGAACCAGAAAAAGTTCCAGTAAATAGATGCTGTCTCAGCAGGGTTTCAAGCATCAACATGAGTTTTCTAGACAGGTAATTTGAGGAGGTGCATTCTTAGCAGAGACCAGAGTGTACTGAAAGACCTGAAGTCATGTGCATGTTAATCCAGTTAGTTTCATAAACAGTTGTCCCGATGACCGGCAAACACAAGAGATGTGGACATAGTAAAGGCTAACAAATCTTTCATGAAACTCAGTTGTAAGGAAACGATGAGTAAAGGCAGAGGAGACAGAGCTAGTAGGGTTGAGTAACTCTTATTTTAAAATGGGGGAGAATTACAGTCTGCAAGTAGAAAGAATTCATAAAGAAATAGTGGTCAGAAATACTGTAGGAAGGGAATATAAAGCAAAGCATCACTGAAGAGGCAGAGGGGATGAAACAATGTGGGGGTGGAGAGGATGTTTTTCACTGGGGGGAAGAGAAGAAACATGCCCTTTCCTGAGTGTGGCAGAAGAAGGTGACAATAGAAGGTGAGTTCCCCGTGCAAGGACCGAGATCCAGGTGGACCGGGTTTGCACTGGGCTCTGCTGCTTGCTAGCAACAGACCCTTTAACTCCTACTTTCTTCCTTGTAATGGGATGGTGATGCTATTACCCACGCAGGACAGGTCACAGGTGGGACCCACGTGAGAATTTGTTGTATACGTAGAATGCTTAGCACAGAGCTCTACAAACGTGAGGTCGCACCACACTAACAAAGACAGGTTTGGATATGCAGATGGAAAGCCAAAAGCATTCACGCTGAGTTCCAGTTTTCTCTGTGGAAGGGCACTGAGAGTCACAAAAACTCCAAGTCTACAAGAGCTGTCCAGGGTAATGGGAGAGAGGAGAGACCACTGGCACCACCCGCTTTGTGCTGGAATACGAATAGCAGTGAGGTTGTTTAGAGTGAGCAGGGAGGGTAATAGCCCGAACTGTCATGGCTAATACAAATGGGTATGACTGGACTGAGCCTCTTAGATTCTTGGAACTGGCCACAGACAGCACGCTGGGTTCTGTGAGTCAGGCAAACCGCGCTTTCCTCGCTGCCAGATCCGGGGACAGAGCTGCCTGTTTGGCAGGTTGCCTCATGGAAACATGGACCCAGAGGTCTTGTTTGATGTAGAATTTGCTTGGAGTTCAAGTGGCTTTTTCTTTAGGATGCCACACGATGGGGAAGGCAGATTTCAGCTCCTCAGCCTCAGGTAGCTGTTTAGTGAGAGGTAGCTCTAAGGATGTATCAAAGAAAGAGTTCTGAGGGGGAGCAGAGTGTCTGAGGTTGGTTTCTTACCATCTACCTGTGTGACTTTGTCAATACCTGGAGAAAAGGGTTGAGGGGACTTTTGATGATTGCCACCCAGTTCTCCAACCACTGGAGACCCAAACCTCATCATTGCATCATAGGCGGCAGCATTGGGAGCGGCGTGGGATGGAGGAAAGACAACTCATAGTCCAAGCAGTGAGAAGGAGAGGCCTAGAGGCACTCTCACCTGTGGAGATGCAGCTCATCCCCCTGGCAGCTTCACATTCATTAGGTGTCAGATTCAGAGAAGGCAGACAAGTGGGCGGAGGAAGGAATGCATGGAGGAATGTGCATGATGGGGCTGTGGATAGCGGATGGATGCGTAAAGGTAGGAAATGTGTATTAGGGATGCATAATTGTCTGGCACGAGCTGGGTGGGGGGGTGATAAGAGCTGTTGTTTGGGGGCCTCCATTGTTGCTCCTGATCAAAACACCGAATTGCTAGCCCCTGTTTACACTTCCTGTCAAGGTGGTAGCTGGTTATGCTAATCCGGCCATAATGTCTGCCTGCTGCTTTCAGCGGGCATCCTCATACTAACACTTGTGTCCTGGTGAGGGGCCCCTGTCTGGCTCTACGTTTTAGCTTGACCAGCGGCAACTCCGGGTGCCAAGAGAACAGGGGAGGCGAGGAGTCCGCGTCTCACCATGCAGGTTTGGCTGGGAGGTGAGTCTTTCGTGCATTGTGAAGATGCGTGGGCAGAGATTCTGTTGGCAGGAAGGCAGCTCGCAACACACTGAAAGCCGCCACCAGTTTACCATGCTGACCACTCGCTGTTCTTTCCTGCTTCTAATAGTTTTGCTCAAGAAAACATGTAGAGGGCCTCCCTGGTGGCGCAGTGGGTTGAGCAACGCACTATGAAGCAAACCGCAGCCGCTGCAGCACGAGTTCGATCCCTGCTGCTGGCCAGGGAGGGGACCCACATGGCGCCGCAGACCTCTCCTGCCTCGCCCGCTGCTCCCCTCAGCAGTGTGCTTCCGTTGATCTGCCTGTTCTGCTCCCCGCTCTCTGTGGTGAATCCTCTCACCCC
>JAGFMF010012216.1:3124856-3141282 GCA_019455555.1 Galemys pyrenaicus
CCTCTGGCCTGTACCCCAGTGCTTGTGTGCATAAATAAATAAATCTTTAAAAAAAAAAACTTAGACTTAAAAAAAAAAAAAGAAATGTGAGTCCCGGGGCCTCCCTGGTGGCGCAGCGGGTTAAGCAACGCACTATGAAGCAAACCACGGCCACTGCAGCACGAGTTTGATCCCTGCCGCTGGCCAGGGAGGGGACCCACATGGTGTAGCAGACCTCTCCTGCCTCCCCGCTGCTCCCCTCAGCAGTGTGTGTCAGTCGGTCTGCCTGTTCTGCTCCCCGCTCTCTGTGGTGAATCCTCTCACCCCCCCATAGCTCTGGCCTGTACCCCAGTGCTTGTATGCATAAATAAATTAAAAAATCTTTAAAAAAAAAAAGAAAAAGAAAGAAAAAAAAAGAAAGCATGTAAAGAGATTGCTTCCTCTTATTGCTGAACGTGTGATGGTTGTCCACGCAGGCCTGCTCTGTCTCCATGGATATCGGAACCCTGTTTTCACAGACGCAGTCCCAGAGGAACTTCACTTCCCAATAGAGCGTGTTGTGATACATCCATTGGTATTTTGGACTCAGTTCCACTGTTGAATGTCAGATACTTGTTGAAGATTCTTTTTATTCACATTTGTATGGCTGGTGTCCAGTGTAATTTCTGGCACATACAGAGGGTGCAATAACATCTGAAAGAAACAATCTCTGGGGACTCGAGAAGATACAGCTTGGACAATGTGATTCCTATTTCAGTGCCTCATGGAGGAAAGCGTAAGCATTTGTTTAGCATTTTTTATGTAAGATGGTGCGGGCACTTGAAATAACTTTGTTAATAGGATTCTTTCCATCACCTTTTTTTTTAAGTTGAGAAAACTGAGCTCTAGGAAGGAGATGTAATGAGTCCTCGTGGCCTAGTTATCATGTAGATGAGACATGATTTAAACCATGGTCTGACTCCAAAGATTATGCTTGCTGCGTTTCTGTGTGTTTTCTCCCATTTCAGGAATCACTGTTGTCATCAGCTGCAAAAATCCCAACCAGGACTCGTAAATAAGTACAGGCTCCAGGATAATCCTGGGGCCTGCAGGTCCTGCCTGCCTGGTGTCAGACCTTTGCCAGTTTCACTGGAGACCCCCCAGGTCACAAAGCAGAGAAGCCCTCAGCCACATGAGGGCACAAAATTGCAAACCGGAGGTAAGAGTAAGTGCTGTAGTTTTTGACCCTGGTGATAGCGATGACTCAAATGGATAGGATGCTTTCCCTAAGGCCCGTGCTCCTGTGTCAGCACCCCTTCAGAGCGGGCAAGGCAGGGCAAGGCAGGGAGCTGCCCTCTGTCCTTCCCTGAGCGCTCCCTGTGGCTGGTGGCCTGGTCGAGCCTGGCCCTTTGGCTCCTTGGCCGTGATCTGTAACATAATGAGAGACACTCTTCATTTTGCTTGACAGTGCATATGCAGCTCTACACTAACCCAGCAGACGCTGCAGATTCATAGGTAGGCTGAAAATAGCAACAACATAATTTCATAACAGCTCCCAATTTATTTCCCCACTGGGAAGAAGAGATGCCCTCTCTGCTTTCTTCTTTTGTGTTTTGTGAGAAAACCCAGTGGTGGGTTGCAATCAAGAGCAGAGAATGGGGGCCTTTCAGTTTCTTCAATTTTCAGGTCCTCACAAAGGCAGGGAAAGTGTTTCCGTTATTTGGAACTGGTAATAGTTGTGACTCGGAGTCAAGCAGTTTGGGAGGGACCAGAGCAATTACGATACTTAAACCTGGTCTGGAAGAGGCTCCCCACCCAGATCATCCTCTGTCTTCTAATGTGTGCATCTGAAGTTGCAGCCGGTAAGGGCACCAGAGGGCGCAGCTGGCTTTCCTCACCCACAGGACCTAGGGCACAGCTCACTTGCAGTGATTCACCAAGACCACACGCTGCTGATTCTGTGGGGTTGGGGGCCCTGCTGAGTTTTCTGTCCTCTTCTCTGGGTTTTTGTGCTCATAGCTCCTCACGTCTGTGGAGACAGGCGGAGTGGTGCAGAGACGTACACAGTAGACTTGGGGGCAGGCCCCCAGCCCTGCACTTGGAGACCGTGGTCTTAGGAGACTCGTTCACTGTCCTATGCCTCACATTCTTCATCCGTGAGACAGGAACGAGACCTGCCTTTCAGGTTTGCTGGGTGACTGAAATGCACCGCCGTGTTGAATCCCACACAGACTTGAGCTTTCCTGTCATCATTTTAATCTTTTGCCATGTATAGTTCTCTCTCCTCTGAAACATACTTTCCACTTCCAGCAAAATGCTCCCTCCTAAAACTCATTCCCACTTGACCTTTGTCATTCTGTTTTGACAGGTCCGGGCCTGTGCGATGGCTAATTTTTGACGTCAGCTTGACTGGGCCATGGTGCTCAGATATTTAGTCCAATATTATTCTGGATGTTTCTGAGGGGCTGTTTTTGGATGAGATGAATATTTAAGTCTGGACATTGCATAAAACAGGTCATCCTCCAGATTGTGGGTGGGCCACGCCCCATCAGTTGAAGACCTAAATAGACCAAAAGACTGATGTCCCCTTCCCCACCCCCCTCAGGCAGCAGGGAATCCTGCCTCAGGTGGCTTTCAGACTTGAACTGCAGCTGGCCTCTTCCTGGGTCTGTAGACGCTGTGTCGCCAGCCTCCGTAGTGATGCCAGCCCCTTCTTTAAAAGCACTACATCTACATCTGTTGGTTCTGTTTCCCTGGCCAGTACAGGCTGTGTCTTATAGCGTCCTCCTGGGTCACCGCTGAGCTGAGAAGCGAACCTCTTCCTCATCAGGGCCTTTTTGCTGCCTGGGCATCAGGATGCTGGGCTGGGGTGCTGCCACCGGATGGTCTCAGGTGGCCCCTTGCTGTCACTGGAGCTCTAGCATGAAGGAAGGGGACCTGCCTGCACTCATTCACCTGTAGGCGCCCTGGACACTCACTCTTCCCTTGGACTTTCTTCTTTTACAATCCTACCTTGGGACTGTACACATGTTCTTTTCCCTGCCAGGAGAGTTGACTGACTGACTGACTCATTCTTCAAGCTTCAGTTTAGCAGTCACTTCTTCCTGGAAGCCTTCTTTGGCTTTTTAACTCCACATAAGCATCCTCTCTGGTCTCCAGAAGCTGCCTGAATTTCTTGCCACTACTCCCTGTTACAGACAGATTACTCTCTACCCGGTTGTGCCCCTTTCCGGACCAGACCTAGAGCTCAGAGTGCCTGTCCAATATGTCTGCCGGAAAATACTAGTTCGGCCTGTAAGGCGCAAGGCACTCAGTAAGTAATTGCTCAAGGCATTTCAGTTCTCTCTTCCTCCTGTAAACTGTCGTGTACCCTGAATTGAAGGTGGTTTGATTTGTTTCTGCCTTTCCACTACATCTGATGACCTGGAGCCATACTTAGTTATCGCTGTATCCCTCATGGCATGTGATGCGCAGCGTCACCTGTGAGTAGGTGCTGAATGCCGCATGCACAGGGCACACACCAGGGCAAAGTTTTTAAACTCAGGCCTTCACGTTAGGGAAACACGTCTCCTACCTTCCATGGTGTCATACTAGAAAGTCAGGTTTTACAGGCGTTTATTTATTTTAAAGATTTATTTATGCACACAAGAGCTGGGATACAGGCCAGAAGTGTGGGAGGTGAGAGGATTCACTAGAGACAGCGGGGAGCAGAACAGGCAGATCAACCGAAATACACTGCTGACGAGGCAGGAGAAGTCTGCTGCTCCCTGGCCGGGGATCGAGCTCTCACCGCTGTGGCGTGGATGTTTCACAATGCAGCGCCCAGCCCGCTGCACCACCAGGGAGGCCCGCATTCATTTATATTTAGTAAATTAGTTTATTTTCTTACATGGCTGTTCCGTATTTTGGGGCAGTAGTTGACCTCTCCCCTCCAGCATGTCCTCTAGTCCTCGAGTTCCCCCACTTCTGTGCCCTGTCACTGAGACTCCTTGGGCCCTTCCTGTCCCTGTTTGGACCCCTCTCCGCCCTCCTCTCCTGCCGGATGCCTCAGAGCAGGAGAAAAAATGGCCAGAACTTGCAAACTGCCCACACACTTCTTTCGCTAGGCGATAGCTTCTGGCTGCGCTGTGGGACGGCGGGCAGCGGGCCGTGGGTGCTGCTGCCTCGTGCACGTGCCGGGTTCCCGTTTCCTCCTGAGGACGGCGCTCCGTTGCTGGTTGAGCCTCTCCTGCTGCTCCAGCCGGGTACTTGGAAAGCGCTTGCTGCGCTGGTTCTGGAAGGAGCGCCTGGGATTCTGTTTTTACTTGGCTATTCAGCATCTTCTCAGGACCTGTCCCTAAGTTTGCTTTAGTTCTGGTTCCCTCGGCAGCAGACAGTGGGCATGTGGGTGGACAGAAGCACAGAGAAGAGGCACAGGTGTTCTTGAAGGGAGGGAAATCCAGTTGGAAGTCGGCCGGAGTCCCACCGTCTCGTCTCCCCTCCGTGTCCATTCCAGGGTCATACGGGAGAGGACCAGCCGGGGGTTGCGGTCACCGCAGCTGCTGCAGCAAGAGATGGGCCATTTCAGCCCCTGGACAGAGCAGGGTGGACCAAGCCAACACGGAGCACTGAGACAATTGGGGGGCTTTTCCCAGTCTGCCCCCTCCCAGGCAGGTCCCAGCTTGTGCTGGATTTGCGACAAGGGCTGCTCCTCCTCCCGTCCAGAGGACTGCCAGGCACAGAGTGAGCAGGGCAGGCAGGCAGGGGTGGCTGCGAGCAGGGCTGGGTGGTGGGGCCAGGAGCACATGTTAATTTCATACTCAGATTTACATGTATAATGAAGCTTCGTCTGTCGCCTGCCAACCTACCATCCATCAACCCCGCTCCGCTGGAAGCAGAGCCTGAGTCCTTTTGGGCCTCTGATGCATGAGTTTGTTCTCTTTCCTCTCCTGCGTGCTTGGGAACGAAAGGTGTGGGGCTACAGATGTAAGCTGTTTGCTGCGTGAGTGTGTCCGGGGGCAGCCGGCGGCGGCTGGTGGCCCTGCCAGGAAACACACCAGCTGGTGATGTTTTCACGTTTGCTGTCCCCAGTGCCAGCTTCAGCAGGGAGCAAGTTAGAGGACTGGTGTGCTAAGCTGCCGTCCTCTGCCTCCAGCTTCCATTTGGGTTTATGTGCTCTTGGCGTGAGGGCGCTGCAGCTGGGGCCCCGAGTCTCCGTCCTGCCTGGTAGCAAGGTTTGCAGGACTGGCCTTCCAGGGTGCAGGGGGGTGGGGGGTGGCTGCTGCACCTGCTCTGCTCTGCATTAGGGACCATCCCTCTCACCCTTAGATTGAGGCCACTTGGTACAAGTGGACTTTTTCTAGCTCATTGCAGGGGAAAGCTGGACTGAATTCCCAATCCAGAAGGGACATAGTTACCATGGATAACCACCGATGCTCTCTCTTGAAAAAAGACAGTCTGAACGCAATGACTAAGGCCAGCTTAGCCGTCACCCCTGTCACAAGGGGGATCTCAAGCTAGAGCCATCACAAAGTCTTTAGAAAGCATGACTCTGAATCCATAGATTTCCTAGGCAAGTGACTTTGGTAAGCTACTTGTTTAACCTCCCTTACTCTTTCAGGGTCCTTATTTATGGAATGAAGGATGGATGGGTCAATCTGTCTCTCTGTATATCTATCTATCTATCTATCTATCTATCTATCTATCTATCTATCTATCTACCTACCTACCTACCTACCTACCTACTGTCATTTGTCTATCTTCATCATCATCATCTATCTACTCTCTATGTCTATCAAGAAAAGTTTTATTTTAATCCCCATATGATCATTTTCCCCACAAGTGGTCCTAATTTCTGTAGAAATCTTGAAGTCTTACACATTTTGTTATACAGTTAGGCATTTATAACTTGGGTTTCCTAGTGTTCTTCTTTCCTGGATCGTGTATGTGTAGGTCTTTGTGAGTATTTGCCATGTTTGTGTGTTCAGCTCAGGGCATCCTGGTGACGTCTAAATCAAAATGTCCAGGTTGGGTTTTGGCTCTATAGATCACTAATCTCTTGCCTTGGACAAGTGGCTTAACCTTCCTGCACTTCTCATTTCTCTTTTATGACATGGGATCATCACCGCGGTGATGACCTCTGCATGTGGTTGTGGGGTTCAATAGTTTATGTAGAAATTACTGAGGTCAGTGCTTGGCAATGGCATCCTATACAGGAGGGCTTGTAATGATTTCAGGGGTGGCCAAGGAATATGATATTTGGGTGCTGTTGTCAAATAAAATGCGGTCTGCTGGTGTATAAACATCTTTACTATGCACAGGACCTCAGAGTTTTGCCTTCAGAGAGTACCCCCTGTGAAGGCTCCCTCACTCTAATTCTTTCTGGCTCTAATTTCTTCTCATCCACATGCCCCTTATACCAGTTCCTTCTCCTGCCCTCTTAGGAGACTTATTTATGTCTGTTTGGTGACATAAAGATATAGATATAGATGCACACACAAACACACAGTTGCCCATGTAATAGAATAAATAATTAGCATCTTTAGGAACCAAGGTTCTCCCCATTAGTGGGGAACAATATAAGTCAAATTCACTCTTGATGTATTTTCTCCTAAAAAGAAAAATATCTTACATCTGTCTGGTAAAGAACCTAGAAAGATTGATTGGCCTAAGTAACAAGAAGGATCCTTTGTACCTAAATTCTTTTGTTTTTTAATGTTAAGTTTTCCTTTTTAAAAAAGATTTATTTATTTATATATACAAGAGCTGGGGTACACGCCAGAGTCGGGGGAGGTGAGAGGATTCACCAGAGACAGAGTGGGGAGCAGAACAGGTAGATAGACTGACATACACTGCTGAGGGGAGTAGCAGGCGAGGCAGGAGACATCTGCTGTGCCATGTGGGTCCCCTCCCTGGCCGGGGATCAAACTCGCACTGCAGTGACTGTGGATGCTTCACAGTGCGGTGCTCAACCTGCTGTGCCACCAGGGAGGCCCTGTACCCAAATTCTGATATTGTAATATTCCTCATTTAAGAGCTGTGGTTTTGTGGAGTGGTGAGCTGAGATGGAAAATGAGTAAGAGGAATCTGGAAGCTCATCTTATACCAGAAAGAGAAGAATCTGCCAAAGGTCTTCGAGTCATGTTGAAAAGACTTAGGAGCAATACGGAGTTGTTTTCAATGGCCAAAGATGAAAAATGTAAACATCCAAAGGAATGATGGCTGTCATGTTGAAATATGCCCAATATATTTCAAAATATGCCCCAAACCTGGGACTTATAATGAAACTTAATTAACTAATAAATTTTCATAGTGATATTTTAAATAAACCAAAAAATTTCACTGGTTACTTTTTAAGTGTTGTAGGGTCCCAACTAATTATTGATAACATTGGTAAATAAAAACAAATGAGAAGCATTTCTTCTTTTTATTAGTGAATGCCATCAAAAGGTTGATGTGGGAAAATCTACTTTTTTTTATAAAAATATTCCTGCTAGTAAATTAAGAATGAAAGTTGGAATTAGAATATTATTTTGTAACCCTTTATGAAATAACAAATACAGATAAAGATTATCAGTGGCTCACAAACTCTAAAGACTCCACCAAAAAACTATTAGAAATAATAAATGAGGGAGCCTGGTGGCGCAGTGGGTTAGGCAATGAACTATGAAGCAAACAGCAGCCACTGCAGCACAAGTTTGATCCCTGCCACCAGCCGGGGAGGAGACCCACATGGTGCAGCAGACTTCTCCTGCCTCGCTCGCTGCTCCCCTCAGCAGTGTGTTTCAGTCCATCTGCCTGTTCTGCTCTCTGCTCTGGCTCTGGTGGATCCTCTCACCCCCACCCCTCACACACCTCTGTCCTGTACCCCAGTGCTTGTGTGCACAAATAAATAAATCTTAAAAAAAAAGAAATAATAAATGAATAATAGAAAAATCTGTCTTCATCTTTAAATGACATTCTCCTTTTGTCCATATCCTGTTTTGTCCCCTTTTATAAGGACAGCAGGCATATGGGATTAGGGCAAACCTGATGGCTTCATCTTAAGTTTATCATTTTCAGAAACATACTTTCATCTATGGGCATGTTCGCAGCATCAATGGCTTGATGTCGGCTCAGTGAAGCCCACAACAGAGATGGCCTCAGTGACAGACGCACTGGTTACTGGCTGCAGCCTTGGCCACAATCCCCAGGGTGAGCTGGACCGGGCTGTGCCTGGGTGGAGCAGTGGCCACCTGTCAGGTGCTGGCCAGCACCCTGTTTCCACCTCTCAGCTCACCGTTTCTCCCTCTTGGGTGTTGGTGTACAGTCTTGAGTACACCATAAGGACACAAGCCAGGTCACTCCCTTGTCACCAGGTTCGCGCCATAGCAACTATTTTTGCAGACATTTGAGGTTTTTCTGTTTTTAATTTTACTTTAACTCAGAAAATATGATTTCTCTCCTCTGTAGTGTGTTGAAACTTGTTTTATGACCCACCATTCTCCTTGTGTGCTTGAAAATCTCTATATTCTGCTGCTGTTTGGTTATTTGTGTTATAAATGTAAAAGAGAGCTAGTCGGAGGGAAATTTTATTTAAGTGTTTGATTAGACCCTATTTTGTTCTGTTGGTAGAAAAGAAGTGCCGAAATCTGCAAATGTAAAGGGGATCTTGTCCATTTCTGCTTTACGTCTAGTAGTCTAGTAGTTTTAACTTCATGTGTTTTGAAGCTCATTTACTGTGTGCACATCCACTAAGAATTGCTAGGTTTTCTTGATAAATTAAACCTTTTGTTATTGTGAAATGTCGCTCTTTATCCCTGGTGATTCCTTGTCCTAAAGTCTATTTTGTCTGAAGTTAATGTAGTCACTTGGTTTTCTTATTACTGCTGTTGGTGTTGTGTATCACTTTGTATTCTTTTACATTTGCAACATAAGAATCTTAACAGTCAGCTTCTATTCTCCCAAGACATTAAACTATTATAATACCATTTACTTCCACAAGTTCTGTGAGGCATTGTTCTTATCTTTTTCTTTAAACGCTTTTCTTTTTAAGATTTAAAATGCCAGGCAAAACTTCCCGCCTTTCAGATACTCATCACTTAAGTGCTCTGAATTCTTTTGAGCAGACCCAAATTTCCATGCGGTTTCATTCTCCTTTTGTCCCTAGAACTTCTTTTCCCATTTCATGTTGTGGAGATAGGCTCAAGGTAAATTCTTAGTTTTCTCTTATCTCGAAACAGTTTAAATTACTCTTCACTTTTGAAAGATGTTTTCACTGGAATGAGAATGACATTTTTGTCCCTTTCAGCAATTTGAAGATGTTTTATTGTCTTCTGTCTTGCATTGTTTGTGATATGAAATCTGCTGTCATTCTTATCTTTGTTTCTCTGCATATAATGTCATTTTTACTTACAGCTTTTAAAAAGATTTTATTTTTATTACTAGGGTGTAGCAATTTGATTATGATGGCCTTGGTGTAGATTTCTTTGTTTTTATTTTGCTTACTGAAATTTTTAACTGTGTGTTTATAGTTTTCACCAGGTTTGAAAAAAATTTGTAGCCATCATTTTTGTAAATATTCTTTCTTGCTTCCCTTGTTTTTTAAAATATGCTCCAGTTGCTTTTATATTAGACTAGTTGATAATGTCCCTCCTCATTTACTTTGGCTCTGTTAATTATTTTCTGTCCTTTTCTCTGTACTATGTCAATTTGGACAGCTTGCTATGTTTTTATTATTTTTAAAAAAAAATATCTATTTACTTATGCATACAAGAGCTGGGATACAGGCCAGAGGTGGGAGGTGAGAGGATTCACCAGAGACAGAGAGGGGAGCAGAACACAGAGTGGAGAACAAATACACTGCTGAGGGGTGCAGTAGGCGAGGCAGGAGAGGTCTGCTGCGCCATGTGGGTCAGCTCCCTGGCCCGGGAAGGGACTCGTGCTGCAGTGGTTGTGGATCGCTTCCCAGTGCTGCGACTTAACCCCTTGCACCACCAGCTTGGCCTTGCTGTGTTTTTAGATGACACTATTTCTTTTCCCACTGGTGAATCATGTGGTGAACTGTTCACTTCAGATATTGTATTTTTCAGGCCCTTTTGGTTCCTGTAAGTTTCTCTGCTCATCATTTTCATATAAATGCTTGAAAAAAAATCCCTCTATATGCAAATAAATACTACTTTAATGTGCTTGCAAATTCTACTACTGGTGTCATTTCTAGATATATGTTTATTGACAAAGAAATTCTTGCTCATGGAAATATCTGCAATTTTCTGAAAACCTCTGTCTGCCGGTAGTGCATTGACATCAAGGTGCAGAATGGTAAGTCTAAGGGTGGCCTAGTCGAATAGAGGTTTATTTGTGTCATAAAATATCTGGAGGCCTGCAGTTGCTGGTTCTAACACAACAGCTCAGTAATATGAGAATCACTACGATTCTTTTAGTTGCTTTTCCCTTGTTGGTGACCTTATTGTTTCAAGAAAACTATTCATGGCTGTATTCCAAGCTAGAAAAGCATCATACCTCAAATCTAATTTTTCCCCTGAAAGCAGTGGTTTCCTGGAAAGTCAGCCCAGTGGCTTTCTACGTTGCTGGCCAGGACTGGGTCCTATAACCTGCTTTAGATTAGCCACTTGTCAGGTAGAGCAAAATTACTGTGCGTGGTTTAGACCAGGGATAGATCTTCTTGGACTCCCAAGCTAATTGGAGGTTCTGAAAGCAGGGAGGTGGGAGGTAGGGCAGAGACAGATAGCGCCGGCCCTCTCCGTAGCCGTGGCATGCCAGGCTCACCATCAGATGGCATGTAATGTTCATCTTACAGGAAATTTGGTGGGAGAGAAGAGAGTCGGGAACAATTCCTGCAATTGTTGATCTCAAGTAGAAGTTCAGAAACAAATGATAAGACTTTGGAGTTGTTTAGTTTCTGTTGTCTTTTATGCACAGAGGCAGTTAGATTGCAGGGTTTTATGCCATTGAAAGTGTCTGTTCACAAAGGATGGGGCAGTTAGAGTGAAAAAGAAAACACTGACTCACCAATAAAGCCGGAGAACTCATTTCTTGAAAATGTTCATTGTGAGCTCTGTGACCTTGAGCGATGTGCTTAACCTCTTTAAGCTTCAGTTTCTTTATAAAAAGCTAGAAGCGATACAACTTTTTCTGTGGGACTGAGGGATACTGTGTCAGGGCCACTTTATACCCTTCAAAATTATTGGGGACTCCAAGAGCTCTTGTTTACATTTGTTACTGCTGTGTACCAGATTAGCAACTACAAGGGAGACTCTTAAAAACAAGCATTTGTTAACTCATTAAAAGTAACAGAAAGATAGAATGCATGCTCATTGAAAAAATAACTTTTTCAAAACTAAAGCAATAATGAAGAGAGAGGCGTTGTTTTGCATTTTTGCAAATCTCTTCTGGTTTAATAGAAGGCAGAGGGATTTTCTTATGTTTCTCATTCAATCTCTGTTGATCTCAACAGTCACATAGTTTCTAGAAAACTGTTACACACTTGTGAGAGAAGAGAGTGACAAATAACATGTTAGTATTATTATGAAAATGGTTTGGGCCCGTAGATTCCCCTGAAGGTATGTCTGGAGGTTCCTGGACTGTGCTGAAAGCTGTGGGTTAAGAAGCTAGACCATTTCTCTCCTTAGTAAACAAGGCAAGATAATTAACACATCAATATGTTACTTCCTTTATCTGTAGAATGGAGCTGAAAATACTACCTATTTCATAGGCCTGCACTGAGGATTATGTCAGTTCTCTTTAGAACAGTGTGGAATTTAGCAAATGTTCAAAGTCAGTCGCTGCCAGTCCCCAGTAAGTGCCCAATTTTTTCTTCCTTTGGAGCACCAAGGCCTTTAGAAACATTTTTATTTGAAAAGTTGAAGAGGCAGATCCTACTATTCATAGGCACCCCAAATTGGGATAAAAATGACCCACTGGGAAGTAGTGATTGATGCATGCTTAGCATCCACATGGTATTTTAAGCCATCACTGCCATTATCTCACTTATTTCTTGTAGGACACTGGTGTGAGTGAAGCTCAGTTATCATTCCCAGTCTTCCTTCCAAGAAAGTGAGACTCTGGGATTAGGGACCTGCTTCCTGAGGAATCTCTCAAGGGAAACTTTCTGGCTCCATGTCCTGTGTCTTCATTTGAAGTCTCTGCCCAGGTCTGGTTTTTGCACATTAATCTGCGTGCCAGGCACCTGCGTTTTGAGAGTCCCGCTTCAGCTCTTGAAGTGGGCGTCTAAAACTTGTTTTTATTAAGGATGAAAAATTCACTGAGTAGACAGATGGACTTGGAGGCCTTTACCTCACTCAGAGATAAAAAGTGCTGGGTAAGTGTTATTATCCTGTGCAAGTAATTTGATCATAAAAGCAATAACTATGCAGAGCTGACCCTAAGAAAATGAGATCTGAAGTGGGGCAGCGTCGTCAACAGCCTTATTCAGATTTCCATTCAGGAAGCTGCTCTGGGCTGAGGTTGCCCCAGAAATGAGTAAATGGCATGGCTGACCCAGCGGGGTCAGGGTCAGGGAAGGAAGCATGAGGTCAGCGTCATTAGCATTAGCATTAGCGCCCCAGTGCTTCCTGGGAGAAGGGCCCAGGCAGGAAACTGGAGGAGAAGGGGGGAGGTGCGGATTAAACTGCAAAGCCCATTGGAGAACCTGGTGCCTGAAGCCAGGTTAGAGGAGCAGTAAGGCTCACATGACCCCACCTGACCTGGATCGAGTGCTTTCTCTTGTTCAGTCTTGGGGCCCAGCGCTCTGCGATCTCTGTCTCCTATAATTTTCACAGGAACTTTGGAGGGGGAGTTTTGTTTCATTTTTTAAGATTTATTTTTTATTTATGCACACAAGAGCCGGGGCACAGGCCGAGGCACGGGGGTGAGAGGAGTCACCAGAGACAAAGTGGGGAGCAGAACAGGCAGACGGACTGAAACCCACTGCTGAGGGGGCAGCGCTGAGGCAGGAGAGGCCTGCAGCACCATGGGGGCCCCTCCCGGCCCCGGGATCAAACTCGGGCTGCAGTGTCTGCGGAAGCCCCACAGTGAGCCGTTCAACCCCTTGCGCTACCAGGGAGGCCTTGAGGGGGTGTTTTTGTTATCCTCATTTTATTTTAAAAGTTTTTTCCCTTTCTATATATTTGACATCAATTATCGACCCTGTGGAGTTACCACCACCATCTCACCCGTGCACCATCACCCCAGTCCCTTGTGCTCTTTCTGCCTCATCCCAGCCCCTCCCCATCCCCAAAGTGTCTCTGATTTGTCCTTGTCTTTTTGTTCTTGTGTTGTGATTTTTTTTTTTTGCAGGTTAGAAAACTTAGCCTAAAGACTACTGAGTACTTCTGACGTGGTGGCAGAGCTAGTGAGCACCAGACGTAGGCTCAAACTACTTCTGAGAGTGCAGGCCAGACCCCTTGATTTAGTACCCCCCGCCCCGGCTTCACGTCAGTGATGTGCTGTCACCCGGAAGCACTTTTAGCATGAACTGTATTCACAGCCTGGGGCCCAGAACTCAGACTCCAACTTAGTGTGACTTTAATGTGGACCACTTAGAAGGCCAGAATCTAACTCCCATTCTTTTTCTACATTCTTCATGAGACTTGGTCTCTAAACCTACCAAGAACCTCTGTTTCTGCTCAGGGTGGAGAAATTTCCTTGTCATTTCACAGCAACTGAGTCGCTTCTGGATATCAAGATGGGTCAAACCCGAGTGGCAGGTGGTCCATGGAGACTCTTCCTCTTCCCTGTCCTAGGGAGTGATGTATCTCATGAGTTGGGGGGCGGGTACGTCCTGACTCTGGCGGTCTGTGGCTCTGTTACAGGGTCTACACAGGACAGATCTTTCTCTCCTCAGCCACTGGGTGGGCGTTCGTCACCTAATTTATTATCATGAAGCTGTTCTGTCATTGTTCCCTTCACTTGACTTCCTGGCTATGGCAGAAAGTTTAAGCTCGGCATCATACAACTTCCTTTAGAGAAGAAAGTTTTGAAATACTCTCAAAACATAACCAGACAAGCAATTTTCCCAGTTTCATCCCTGGAAGAGTGACTTTTCAAATCTAAGAGTTTGATTCTTTGTTCTCAAATCTGTGTCCTCTCTGGAGGCTTGAGCGTAGAGAAGGATCTTGCTCCTGTCTGAGATCTTTCAAAAACAGTCACCACTTCCAGGAAGTCCTCCCTTCTTTCCTACTTGGTGGGTCCCCTTACTCTGTGCTCCCCAGGCCTTGTATACCCCCATCTTGCAGCCCGTGTTCTGGAGCAATTGTCTTTCAGCTTACTGCTTCCCAAGCATAGTATGAACATCCTGATGACAAAGGCAATGTGTTTTAATTCTCCATATTCCAGGTTCAATGCAGTCTTGTGGACTGTAGCTGCCAACCATTATATCATCTGTTGTATTCCCATCAGCCTTCCTTTCATCTCCTGTCAGTGACCATCTATTCAAGTACCTACTGCATTGTTAGTTTTCAAGGCTGTTTTATCTTTTCAACTAATTATAAAGTCCTTGAAATCACTGGCAGTATTATATGACTGTATTTTTCTTTTATTCTATTATATCCTGTGCAGAACTAGGTATACATAAATACTTTCTTAGTGGATGGTTAAGATGACTTCTTTTTTGAAGAAAATAAAGACGAGCAATTCACAGTAACATTCTAGCTTGGTTCTTCAGGTAGGTCACGTTGACTTTGCTGGATCCCAGGTCCTCACTGGTGTTTTCAAGATGAGGTGCTTGTCATCATACCCATGTATATGATTGTGTGTATCTTTGCCCTGCTGGCCTGTTAGCCATCCCAGCACTGGTTTGTGCTGAAGGGAAATTTCGTAAGAACTGAACGGAGGTCAGGTGTTGACTGCTGTACCCTGAACTTCTCTGCCAACCGCTGGTCAGTCTTCCGTGAACTGGCCTGAGTCATGGCGGAGGGTGCGCCATGTCCTGTAAGGAAGGGGACTCGTGTTTGGTCATAGAACGTTCAGAAATTCTCTTTAGCTGAGGGGTGGTGAACAAGTTGCTCTTAGTACAAGGACGCTAGTCTGCTCATCTTTGAAAGAAGCGGAGACAAAGGTGATCTATGAGTCCCCTCCATGTTGTGTAAGGTTTTTCCTTCTAACCTAGGGCCCAGAGGGAGTGGGGCACAGTGAAGGGGAGACAGTGGGAACCAGCTGCTTCACTCTGTGAACCATTTGGGAGTCTGGTGTTGCTGGCACAGCAACATGGGGTGCAGAGAAGCCAAGGATTCGAGAAGAACACATGGTGCTGAGTGTCAGTCACCAGGCCGGTCACTTTCACCCATGTAGCCTTTACAGCAAGCCCAAGAGAGAGGGCTCTTATTAACCTTATCATCCTTGTTTATAAAACAAGGAAGGAAGGAGCCACTGAAGCCAGACTGTGCCCAAGAAGTCACACAGTGAGAATATGGCAGAACTGGAACCTGCATCTGTCTCTAAATGCACACCCTTCCTCTCCCTCCGCCGGGCAATTCCAGCACTGGTAATAGTCCTCTGTCTTTATTTAAACAACAGCATGATTTTAGTGCATGTTACTAGAAGCGGCTGGGAGCATCATTAACACTTTGGGCCACAAGAGTACCGTTTAGTGCAATGAAGCATATATCTTTTCATACAAATAATTTATTTGTAGCAAAGTTTTCCACTTGAGCACCCAGAGTGAATGGGACTAATGTATTATTTTATTCTAATGAGGTGGTTGGAACTTAGTGTTTAGGGTTTATGAAATTTCTGGTGGATTTTCAGAAAAATGTCACCCTCTATGATTCTTATTCATTTACACATTTATTCTTGTGAAATCTGTCTGGATGAATTATTTAATGTCCACTGCTTATGTTCTTTTCTTAAAGGCCATCTGAAGCGCATTTTTAAAGAAATAAAATGTGTTGATTTTGATGCCAAGTGTAAATGAATTTGAACCATAAACAAGTTTAGAATTTAGAGTGAAGCATTGAACTCGGGGGCTCCAACCGGCTTTCAACCTTGGCAAATGCATTCTTTAACCTCCAAAGCAGTGATATTGGGGGCAATCCAGAGGGATAAGAGGGCTCTAATGGAAATTGTCAACAAAATTGAAAAGAAGAAAAGAAAGCATATTTTAAAATCCAGAACTTGAGAGATCTCTAACTCCAAACAACTGAGGCATAAAACTCAAGAAGCTTCAAACAGCTTTAATCTGCTGGAGAATCTAGCCTTTGATAACTTATAAAATCCAGGCTGAGAAGAGTGTGTCTAAAGGTTTCAGTACACTAATTCCAAGATTGATTTTGCTAAAGGACCTGACTGGCATTCAAAAAATCAGTGGCAGGGAAGGGAGCAGGAGGAAAAAAGGGAAGAGGGAGAATGAGTGGGGGGAGTGGAAGGTGGGAAAGAGAAGGAGGAGGACAAAGACAAAGAGAAAGGAAGGAAGGAAGGAAGGAAGGAAGGAAGGAAGGAAGGAAGGAAGGAAGGAAGGAAGGAAGGAAGGAAGGAAGGAAGGAAGGAAGGAAGG
>JAGFMF010012216.1:3141332-3180615 GCA_019455555.1 Galemys pyrenaicus
AGGAGGGAGGGAGGGAGGGAGGGAGGGAGGGAGGGAGGGAGGAAGGAAGGAGGACGGGAAGGGAAGGAGGAAGAGATGAAGGCCGAGAATGAGGGAATTGGAAGAAAGAGGACTCTGGTTAGAGACCAAAGACATGAACTGAATCCTGGTTCTCCTGCTGACATGTTACAAGACTCTAGTGCAATCACTTGAACAGTCTGAACCTCAGTTTCCTTGCATGTTTGACATTTTAAATATAAAAGGGGGAGCCAAACTAATCACTACTGAATAAAGCCTGTTTAATAGGTACAATCTTCAAATAGAACAGATGAGGTGAAATCATAGACTCTTGGTGAATATTGTAAATGAAGACAACTTCTGAAAACCAGATTCAGATCTAAAGTTCCTTAAAAGTGTATGTAGGGCGCCTCCCTGGTGGTGCAGGTGTTAAAGTCTCAGCGCTATGAAGCATCCGCAGCCACTGCAGCACGAGTTCAATCCCTGGCCAGGGAGCTGACCCACATGGCGCAGCAGACCTCTCCTGCCTTGCCCGCTGCTCCCCTCAGCAATGTATCTCAGTCGATTTGCCTGTTCTGTTCCCCACTCTGGTGAATTCTCTCAACCCCCAAACCTTTGGCCTGTACCCCAGTTCTTGTACGCATAAATAATCTAAAAAGAAATACAGTAGTTGCTCCGTAAACCTCTATGGATTGATTTTGAATCGAGCGTGAGATAAGAATACTCTCAAAACTGTTTTTAAAACCAGAGCTGGGTTCTTAAGAGGAAGTATTTTTATTATTTCATCAAGTAAGGAAGCCAAGGAGACACAGTGTTTATGCCTGGATTCTGTCTCTCCCCAACTTTCTATTTATCTCCATGGGGAAACTGGAGGCACTAATTAGAGAATTAGCCCTTCCTCATGCGCTCAGGCAGGGTGCACGATCACTTGCCACCCATATTTATTTTCCAGATGAGGGAGTTTAATTTATCTGCCTCCCCTTCGGGCCCAGCTGCCTGACCCAGAGCGGCCTCCAGGGCTGGCTGAAACGGCCGTTTTCATCATCTCACCTTTGGGCAGATAAAGAAATGCGCGGGGGTCCTTTAGCGAAATCTAAGCCTCATGTGGCCTGGAGAGCCGTGGCCAGACGCTGCCTCAGGCATGGGGTCTTTGCATCCCGAGCACACCCACCCCTTTGGTCTCTCGTTGCTGCCTCCAGCAGAAGTGTCTTCAGGGATCACGGCTGTCGCTTTCACACATGTTCCGGGTGAACCCAAGCCCACCCTCCCCTTCCCCAGCTCAGGCCGAGGTGGCAACGGCCTGCGGGCTTCCGAGCCACACCGGCTTTGGGCTCAGACACCTGCTGCCTCCCTGCCACCCGCGGCTGCCGCCCTGCTGTACCGTAGCCCACCCCACTTCTTCGAGGCAAGGCCGCTCTTGTCCCGCTTTCTTTCCAGTGTGCTTAGACACATCAAAATCTTAGCTGATGACAAAAAGCTCAGAAGATGAGTGTAGTGGCAGGAAAGGGGGCACCGGAGCAAGGTTTGGGATGGTTCTGGGCAGACGGGTCAAGGAAGGAGAGTCTTGGAGCCCTCAGTGGCTTTTACACTTTTTATTGGTAGAGGTGGCCGGGTCCATGGCAGGCAGGGGGGCCGGGGGACCGGGGGGCCGAGAGGCGCATCTCACCCTCTTGGCTGCTTCTTCTCTCTTTCTGCTGCTGCTGCTGCTGCTGCTGCTCGTCAGTACTGTCAGTCCTGTTGGTTCTGTCGGTCAGTCCTCACAGTCCTGGCGTCCTCATGACGCCGCCCATTTAAGCTCGTGTCCAACTCAGGTGCGCCCACTTGCGCATGCCCACCCTGGAATGCTCGCAGCCCCGCAGGTGTCCGTCATCACAGTGGTGGGAGGGCGGAAAGACCTGATTGTTTTCTGACCCTACAATGAGCCTCCCCTTTTCTAGTTCATTTACTTCTTGCCTTACAAAGGTTGGTGTTTTGATCCCAAACCCATCTCTTCCTCAGAGTCCGTACTGGAAAAGATCGGGCCTTTCGGAGGGAGGATGCTGTCAGGACAAGCAGCCCAGCCGGGCAAGCCCATGTCGATTCAGGCAAATGGAAAGGGGATCTTGGAGCCTGTAGGGGGATCAGGCTTGTCCGCCCTCCCGCCATCGGTGTGGACCATGGACACCTGCAGTCCTGCACGCAGGCTGATGGCAGCGCCTCGAATAAGGTGTGGGCATGGGCAGGTGGGCGCACCTGGGCTGAGACATGGGCATATAAGGGCGGTGTCATGAGGCCGCCAACAGAAAAAGAGAGAAGAGAAAAAAGAGAGGTGGAGAGAGAGAGAGAGGCAGAAGAAGCAGTAATAGCAGCAGAGGCACAAGAGGCTGGAGAGCCCAGAGAGTGAAGATGCGCAGGGTCTGGGAGCCTGCCAGCCTCCCAACCCCCGGCCCCTGCCTGCCGTGTACCTGGTCGCCTCTGAGATAATGATCCAATAAAAGCCTGAAAAAAGCCACTGAGGGCTCCAGGACTCCTTGGCCTGTCTGCTGGAATCATCGAGAACCTGCTCTGAGCCCTGCTGGCACCACAGAGCCTCAGTATATCTGACATGCCTTGGTGCTGAAGCAGGGGCTGTATGCACGGCAGACCCCAGGCAGGGGCAGGCAGGCAGCGGCCGAGCCCCAGCGCCTGTGATCTCTGTGCCCCCATGACCTCCGTCCCCTGTCTCCTGGGGACTCATGCTCATGGGTACGCATGCCCTGTGCTCGGGCTTCTCTGCCCAGGGGTCTGTACTTACAGGTGCGTGTGCCCGAGCACTTTCTGACACAGCGCAATGTCGAGTGTGGGTAATGAAACCTGGGAGGAAAACAAAGCTGCAGGTGGCGGCCGCAGAGACTGGCGGGAGGAGCCTGAGTTGCTCCCTGTTCCCCAGGATGCCTCCGGTGCCTGTAAACTCCACCTAGCCCGGCCTGCGGGGCTCCTGTGCAAGCAAGGCCAATCCAGCCCCGCAGACGCCTTTCTGTGCCTCAGTTTCTCATATGCAAAATGGAATTGTACCGGTATCCCCTAGGTTGTTTCGTAAAATACTTGGGAAGAGGCTCAGCGTATAGCAACTGCTCTTCCAGTGTCACCCATTGTACTTTGGGTAGGAGTAAGCTGCGGTTTTCTAAGGACAGGTCTCTGCGGGGAGTTGCATTCAAAGCAGCACAGGCTGATGTGCTAAAAATAATATATAATAATCGAAATCTTTGATTCTGACCTCTAGGGATTTCTGGGGCTAGGAAATAAGAGCCACAAGGAAGGAGCCTGTGGTTGAAGAAGATATCTGGGTTTGCCCACAGGTGCTGGGTGTTGAGATGGTGTCAGCAAGGCACAGAGCAGGTTCTCCATGATTCCGAACAGACGGGTGTAGGGTCAGAGAAAACTGGCAGGCTTCTCTGCCCTCCCCCCATTGGTGTGATGATGGACACCTGTGGTCCTGCATGCAGGCTGATGGCGGTGTCTCAAGTAGGGTGTGGGCGTGCGCAGGTGGGCACACCTGGGCTGAGACACAGGGCATATAAGGGTGGCATCATGAAGCCACCAAGAGAAGAGAGGCAAAGAGAGAGAAGGTAGGAGAAGCAGATGTGCTGTGGTCTAGGAGCCTGCCAGCCTCCTAGCCCCCGGCTCCCTGCCTGCCGTGTACCTGGTCGCCTCTGACATAATGATGCAATAAAAGCCTGAGAAAGCCACCCAGGGCTCCAGGACTCCTCCTTTACCCATCTACTGGGATCATGGAGAACCCACTCTGTGCCTTCATGGCACCACAAGGGTCAAGGAGGAGTTCTGGAGCCCTCGGTAGCTTTTTCAGGCTTTTATTGATCTTTACATGAGAGGTGACCAGGAACACGGCAGGCAGGGAGCCGGGGGTTTGGAGGCTGGCAGGCTCCCAGCTCCCCGTGCATCTTCACTTTCTGGGCTGCTCTATCCTCTCATGTCTCTGCTGCTACTGCTGCTGCTGCTGCTGCTGCTTCTGCCCTTCTCCATGTCTCTTGCTGGCATCCTTGCGACGCTGCTCTTATATGCCCCGTGCCCCAGCCAGGCACACTCACTTGCGCATGCCCACACCCTCCTCGAGATGCCCGCCCCCTCCTCGAGATGCCTGCCATTAGGCGTGCATGCAGGACTGCAGGTGTCCATCATCGACACCCATGGTGGGAGGGTGGAAAAGCCTGACACCTTTCACTGACCCTACAGATGGCAAGTCCCAGAGCCAGGCTGAAGACTGGTGTGCTATAGAGGAAAGAGAAGGCCTGTACAGAAACAGGATAGCTGCACAGCTTTGAGAAGGGAATTTTGGTGAGTGTGAGTCAAGGAAGGCTTCCTGGAGGTGACACCAGAATGGTTCTTGGAAAAGGAATAGGAATTTTTCAAGTGCATAAGGGGTGCAGAAAAAAGAATTCCAGAAAATAACATTTCCTGTTGTGCTTTTCCCAAACACAGTTGTCTCTCATCCTCCTCAAAAATGCTTGGGTGTTGGAGAAATACGCTTTTTGCCAGAGGCTGATTGAAGGACCGGGTTGGCAGATGGGGTCTCAGGGAGGGCGGCATCAATAACATTTTACATGATTTACATGCTCCTGCAACTTCAGCCCCAGCTTCAGCCCCTGCCCAAGGCAGCCTGGCCTCATATTTCCCCATCTTGCTTTTCTGTGGAAATCTGGGGTTCAGTGGGTGCTCTACTCCGCACACACAGTCTCCCACAGAGCCTCTCTCTCCATCCAGCTGATGCCCTCTCGACTTTGGCGGGCGTCCAAGCCCTGTAGCGCTCCCTGCTCGGGGAGGCTGTCTTTCTCTGTAAATTATGCACCAGCCCCATGATGTTTGGGCAGCCTGTGGGCCCATTTGGTCTGCGCAGAAGTAAATTATTTAGCAAAGGCAGCGTAAATGATTCAGGGGTGGTGGCGCGAGTCTGGCCTGGGGACAGCCTGTTTTGGGAAACGGATCGCCCCTGCGTGCAGAAACAGCTCATGGGCAGAGTGGGCACGTTCTGTCTGCCGAGTCCTGTGGGTGGCAGGCGCTGGCCCCAGACTGGACCACACGTCAGCAGTCACTATAGTTTAAAGTGTGCTCTCTGGCTTGGTGCTTGCCCGAGTGGTGCTGCCAGAGAGGCTTATAGAGGTGATCTAGGGAGGTGAGCCGGGTTTGGGCAGACTTGGGTGTGAGTTTAGAGCTTGCACATTTTCAGGACCTCAGATTCCTCTCCAGGAAGTTAAGGACAAAAAAGCCCTCTGGAGGACGTCTCCATTTGCATATCTAGTGGAAGGTGCCTCAGGTCCTACCTCCCCCAGCCCGTGCAGTCTCCCTGCAGGGTCAGAGAGAGCCATCAGGCTTGTTCTCCTTCCTGCCACTGGTGTGATGAGGGACACCTGCAGTCTTGCATGCAGGCCTGAGGGCGGCACCTCCAGTGGGGGTGGGCGTGCGCAGGTGGATGCACCTGGGCTGAGACATGAGGTGTGTAAAGGCGGAGTCACGAGGACACCAGGAGAGGAGCAGAGTAAAGAGAGAGCTTAAGCACCAGAGAGAGAGAGAACAAAGAGAAGCCACAGAGAGAGAGGAGCAGAGAAAGCAGAGAGGCTAGAGCAGCCCAGAGAGTGGAGATGCGCCAGGGGCTGGGAGGCCTGCCAGCCTCCTGGCCCCCTGGCCCCCTGCCTGCTGTGTACCTGGGCGCCTCTGAGATAAAGAGCAATAAAAGCCTGAAAAAGCCACCGAGGCTCCAGGGCTCCTCCTTGACCATCTGCCAGAGTCATGGAGAAACTGCTCTGTCCCTGCTGGCACCGCACTCCCCCCTGGGGAAATGAGAGCCCCCTGGCTCAGTACTCAGGACTGAGTCCTGCAAATCAGGGCTGCTCCTGCGGTCCCCACAGTCCATCTGGTCCTAGTTCTGCCTGTCCACCCCAGCAAGCGTAGCCAGACTCACCCCTCCAGCCTGGCCACCCATTGGCCGCCAGGAAGGGCTTTAAAACTCAGAGAAGGGAATTCGGTCGTCCGTGAGCGTGGGGGGGCCTGGAGGGCGTGTGGAACCAGTCACGGGGGCGGGGGCTGTGGGAGCCCTCATGTGTGGAGTCTCAGACAGCTAAGCTCCTTGAAGTGGAGACATCACTGGCTCAGGGAGGGCTGGGGAGCTGGTGACGAATGGGGCGGAAGCTTGAGCTCTGAAAGCTGAGCAGTTCTGGGGTGGGCTGCGGGCCACCGTACCAAGGTGCAGGTGCTTCAGAGCCAGTGAGAGGCAGGGCTCCTGTTAAGTCTTCTTACTCCAACTAAAAAGAAGCGAAATAGGGCCTCCTGGTAACGCAGTGGGTTAAGCAACACCCTATGAAGCAAACCTCAGCCACTGTGGCATGAGTTGGATCCCTGCTGCCAGCCAGGGAGGGGCCCCACATGGCGCAGCAAACCTCTCCTGCCTCGCCCGCTGCTCCCCTCAGCAGTGTGTTTCAGTCCATCTGCCTGTTCTGCTCCCCACTCTGTCTCTGGTGAATCCTCTCACTGCCCACACCTCTGGCCTGTACCCCAGCTCTTGTATGCATAAATAAATAAATCTTTAAAAAAAAAAAGTGAAATAAAAACCAGTAAGTCAGGTCTTATCACTGCCCTGCTCAATGACCTCTGGTGATCTTGCATTAGTCCTTATTTAGGTTTTTCTTTTTATATCATTTTACATTAGTGTACAGTGTACATTTCTCATCCCCATGAAGTTCCCATCACCCATTCCCCCGTGCTCCATCACATAGTCCCTGGTGCTCTTCCCACCATTTTGTCCTTCTCCCTCCTCCTCCCCTGGGGGGTGTCTCAGATTTATAATGTGGGCCAGCAAGGGCACAGAGCAACTTCTTGATGATTGTGGTCAGACCGGTCAGGGAGGCGTCCTGGAGCCCTCGGTGGCTTTTTCAGGCTTTTATTGTTCTTTATCTCAGAGGCGACCAGGTACACGGCAGGCAGGGGTCAGGGGCCAGGAGGCTGGCAGGCTCCCAGTCCCTGCACATCTTCACTCTCTGGCTCTCTGGACTCTCATCTCTGCTAGTACTGCTGCTCCTGCTTCTTCTCTTGTGCTCTGCTGCTCTCATTCTGCCTGCTGGCGTCCTCGTGACTCCGCCCTGCTACGCCCGTGTCTCAGCCTAGGTGCGCCCACCTGCGCATGCCCACTCAGGCTGCGTGCAGCTCCGCAGGTGTCCGTCATCACACCCATGGCGGGAGGGTGGAAAAGCCTGATCACTTTTCTCTGACCCTACAATAGTTGTCTGTTGATTTTGATTTTTAATTTATGATAATTTTTTCCTTAGTACATGTAGCGGCAGGAAGGTGGCACTGGAGCAAGGTTCGGGATGGTTCTGGGCAGACGGGTCAGGGAATGAGAGTCTTGGAGCCCTTGGTGGCTTTTCATGCTTTTATTGTCAGAGGTGGCATCAGGTACATGGCAGGCAGGGGTGTCGGAGGCCAGGAGGCTGGCAGGCCTCCCAGCCCCCGGCGCATCTCACCTTCTCGGCTGCTTCTTCTCTCTCTGCTGCTGCTGCTGCTGTTGGTTCTGTCTGTTGGTCCTTGCAGTTCTGGTGTCCTCGTGACACCGCCCATTTAAGCCATGTCCCAACTCAGGTGCGCCCACGTGCGCATGCCCACCCTGGAAAGCTCGCAGCACCGCAGGTGTCCGTCATCACAGTGGTGGGAGGGTGGAAAGACCTGATGATTCTCTGACCCTACAGTACATTATTTAGGCTTTTAACTGAGGGGGCACAGGTCGGCATCATGTTTGTGTGTGACAAGTATAGGCTCTCCCCTTCAGGGTGGTTCCCGCACCACACCCACCACCCGGACACCCACATTCACTGTGCCCCCTCCTGCTCTGCTCTCTGCCCTCCTGCTCCCTGCTCCAGAGCCCCTGTTCTGTGGTCAGTTTTCCGGGGTGACTGCTTAGTCTGGCTTGATCCGACCCCATGTTTGTTTCTTTATGACCCACAGGTAGGTGGTACCACCCTGTTTGTCTTTCTCCTTCTGGCTTGTTTTCCTTAGTGCCTCCCTGATCTGTGTCGACATCAAACCCACAGCCTTCCAGCACCTGCAAGCTCTGTAGGCCCTAACTTGAGTCCATCTGTCCCCCGTAGACAACAACCACTCTCAACTTAGGATTCCAGAACATTACAAATATGTTCCCCCTGAGGGCTTTTGCTGGCTTTTCTCTCTGGACCTGGCCTCCCTTGGCTTCACCAGATACACTTGCTGGTGGAATGTTCTCTCTGCAGGGGCATCTCTGACAACCTGGTAGAATGGCCTCTGCTGTCGTGTTGTGGCCATTGTATCTTCTTCCTATTGCTCATCCCTGCCTTTAATGATTATACCGAGTGGCTGGTTGGTTCTTGCCATTGCCTCCACTAAGAAGGGAGTTTTCTGAGGGACCCAAGCTTTCAATCTTATTCAACGTGATAGCCTCAGGTAGGACCGTTGGATTAAAATACAGGACAAGCAATTCAATTTGAGTTTCAGATTAAATAACAGACTCCTATTTAGTATGACAATAAATTGCAAAGGGCACACTTATGCTGAAGACATTATTTGTTGTCCCTCTTATTTTATTTTGTTAAATATGGCAGGCCAGGGTTGGCATCTCTGTTGGTGCTTAATAACTTTTTTGTTGAAAGCAATAAAATGGTGGGTGAGGGTAGTGGCAGGAAGAGATGGCACAGGAGCAAGGTTCGGGATGGTTCACAGCAGACGGGGGTGGGGTAAAGGAAGGAGTCTTGGAGTCCTCGGTGGTTTTTTATGCTTTTATTGATCTCTGGCTTACAACCTCAAGTCTACTTCATGGTCCTAGGGAGGCTGCGGAAAGCCAGCCATCACATTCACATTCCAGGAGACTTCAGGCATGTGCAGTGAGGTCAAAAGATCACTCAAGCTCATATCTTTAAGGACACTTCTTGAAAGTCCCTTTGAATATAATGTTTTGCATCTTGTTGGTGAGAGCTTTGTCTCGTGACTGCTCCCAGCCAGAAAGGGGTAGGAGATGTTTTGATTCTAGGCAGTCCTATGCATTCTGTTAAAAGTGGGATCTGATCTTAAGAGAAGTGGAGAATAGTGAACAGCCCCTGCCACTGCTAGGGAGACTGGGAGACTCCTGGTGCAGCCTCAGCTGCTGTGCATGTGACGGCTCATACACATAACCTCTGAGAGCCTTCTGAGTGTGAAGCCAGGGGCAGAGGCTGGGCTTCTGGTCATGTGACTCAGGGACTTCCTGTTCCGTCTTGCTGCTGGGTCTTCTGTTGTGCACCTGAGCTTGGTGTTTGAGTGAAGTGGGTCAGAGTCTGGGCATGAGCCTCTGTGTCTACCTGAGACTGCTTCCGTGATGAAGAGGTTGCAGCCAGAGGACACTGGTAGACCCAGAAGCGGTGCATGCTGCTAGAACTGCATGCAGCGGCAGAGCCAGGGACAGCAGGGTGCTCGGCCCCAGGCAGTGCGGTGTCCGCCCACTGTTTTGGGGTCCTAACGTGTCCCGATGGGCTGAGACACCGGTTTGCACAGGATCAGCAGAACTGACCAGGAACTAAACGGCCTGCACCTGGGTTCCGAGGAAAGCCCACAAGTGGATGATGGGACTTAATATCTGCAGGCTGAAAAATGACGGAATTGTTTTTATTGGCAGTAAAACGAGCCAGAGTGTACTCGGGAGAGATGTTGTCCTTTGCCAGTGTCAGTGGGAGCAAAGAGTTGAATGGCGGTATTAGCGGGCAAAGTGAGGGGACCCCCAAACTTGCATACTCTAAATGAGCTCTGCTACTCATTTAGAGTATACTCTAACTTGCATACTCTAAATGAGCTCTGCAGTAGCGTGAAGACAAAGTATACTCTTAGTGCATAAGAGCTTCAATAGAAAAAATTTTTTAAATAGAATTAGTGTGTGTAGGGTAAAGGTTGATCAGGTATTTCCACCCGCCCACCACTGATGATGGACACCTGCGGTGCTGCGAGCATTCCAGGGTGGGCATGCGCAGGTGGGCGCACCTGTGTTGGACACGGGCATAAATGGGCGGCGTCATGAGGACGCCAGAACTGTGAGAACTGTGAGAACCAACCGATAGTACTGACGAGCAGCAGCAGTGGCAGAGAGAAGCAGCCGAGAGGGTGAGATGCGCTGGGGGCTGGGAGGCCTGCCAGCCTGCCAGCCTCCCAGCCCCCCGGCTCCCCGGCCCCTCTGCCTGCCATGGACCTGGCCACCTCTACTAAATAAAGCATGAAAAACCACCGAGGGCTCCAAAAGACTCTCCTTCCTTGACCCGTCTTCCCAGAACCATCCCGAACCCTGCTCCAGTGCCACCCCCATCCTGCTGCTACAGTGTGCATAGAGAGGAGAGGATAATCGCTTCCTAGTTAAATGCCCAAAGTTACCCACCTTTTGGTGGGTAAATGCCAAACAGGGTCCGTCCAAAACAGGGCCATTGAACCCCAAAAGCTTGCCACAAGTCTAAGGCAGCTTCTGGAAAGGGGTAGAAGGGGTCAGGCATGTCTGGAAGGAAAAGAGAAAAATCAAAGTACAAGTGAATACACAGGCTGCCACTGTCAGCCTCCCCACAGTCTGTCACCCACGTCTCTTCCAAGTGTCTCCTTCCATGTCCCCAAGTCCCTGGTGTGAGCCTAAAGCTGAGAAGCAAGCGCGGCTTCTTCACTCGCGTCTCTGCTCCACGTGCCTCCCCCAGTCCAGTCTCCTAGGTCCCCTCTGCTCCCCTCCCGCTCAGCTCTTGCCTGCGGCAGGGCAGGGAGCGTGAGCCTGCCCTTTAGGGTACACTGTCCTGGGGTGGGGGCGTGCTCTGTTATGCATCAATGTGACCTTTTCTGTGCTATGTCAGTGTTCTGCGCTCTACATTTTAAGGTCAAAAAATGAAATTAGAGTTTTAAAAGGAGACTACCAGGATAAGTTTGAAGAGCTCTGCTTCTAACACTTTTATCAATCACGTGGGTCACGTCTGCTTATCACATCTGTGGACTACTCTATTCTAGAAGGGCCTCTGCAGGGCTGGCAGCCCCTGTCAAGAATAATGGTCCACAGTTGGTCTGAGAAGCTGAAAATGGAGTAAGGGGACACCCTGAAATTTGGTTGAGTCTTTGGGCAGAAAGAGCGTGAACAAGATAGAATCCCCAAGGTACTGCAGTGCCTGGGTGTGTTTGGGGGTTGCTGGGCTGGGCTGCTGGGAGCTCGGGGCAGCATGCACCTTTACGACGTCTATGCAGGGTGTGGCCTTGGCTTTGGGGTTTCCATGAACCTATTGGAATTGGGGAGGCCGATTCATGTTATAGTGCTTGCTGCAGATGGTACAACAACAATTGCTGCTGACTGTGGTGATTTTCAACATGAACTACTCTAGCTGGGTACTCTATACTGTACTTGCGTGTCCTGTAGCCTTGTCAGAAAACAACACAGGAAATAACACTCTTCAGGGTTTTTGAGGGAGATGGAATGGAGGAGGGGGAGGGGAGCTGTTGATGTAAAATCTTCATGACTGTGTTGAGGGAGCCGGTGACTGCTTCTTTCTGATGTGGGTGTTTGCACCCTGGAGACATCTTCTAGGGATCTCCTGAGAGGCCAGGCTGCAGGAAGCTTTTCTAGACATCCATCTAGTCATCCATTTCTTTATGATGACTTGGCTGAGTTCTCTCTTGTCCTTGGTTTGCTGTATGAATCACAACTCTTAAGAAACAATCTGCTGGGCCTCCCTGTTGGCCAAGGGGTTAAGTCTTAGCTCAAGGGGTTAAGTGGAACATCCACAGCCACTGCACCATGTTTTCAATCTCTGGCCAGGGAAGGGACCCACAGGCGCAGCAGACTTCTCCTGTCTCCCCGCTGCTCCCCTCAGCAGTGCGCTTCAGTACATCTGCCTGTTCTGCTCCCCGCTCTGTCTCTGGTGAGTCCTCTCACCGGCCTCCCCCACCCCCCCACCTCTGCCCTGCACACCAGTTCTTGTATGCATAAATAAATAAATCTTTTTTAAAAAAAGAAACAATCTGGTTTTCTTTTTCTCCCCGACCAGTGGTGCACAAGAGTGCCCTTCCCTTTGCTTCAAGGTCCCAGTGGGCATCGGAGGGAGCTGACCTTGAAGGGCTAAGCTCATTAAGTTCTCATTGTTTTCTATTCCCAGAAAACTCAATGTCACGGTCTCGTGGAGAAAGGAACTTTCCCTGCCCTCTGCATCTGTTTCCCCTTACGGGTGGACTCGGACTCTCTCCCCGTCAGCCTTGTTCCTACTTCCCGGGCACAGGTCCTGGCTGTGCCCCTTTCCGAGTGGGTCAGCCTATGTTTTCATCCCATTCCAGAGGGGTTGCTCCTTCAGCTGCCATTTCTCGATGCTCTTCCTCCATGTCCCTTTGGAGCTTGTTGCATCAGCCAAGGTCCCCGAAGGGAACGGATGGCGCACTCCCATTGGGTCATTGGAGAAGAATTTAATAAAAGACTATTTAAAAATCTGAGAGGAGGACTTAGAGAAATGCTGAGCAAAGAACCCAGGACCTCAGGGTTAAGCAAGCTCTTTCCACAGTCGGGCTAAGGAAAGACAATCAGAAAACGGTGGTGACTGAGATGTGCCTTGCACAGAACCACCCGCAGCTCACAGCAACAGTGTGAGCATCACGCTCTTGCTCGCATCCTCCTTTCTATCTCCTGCTGGCACGAAGCTTCGGCCAGTCCAGATGGAGGCAGTGGTAATGGACCCCAGGCTGTGGTCTGGTCTCGGGCGTGGCCACTCCAGGTGTGGCTGTATGGATAAAGGGGGAGAAGCGGACTTGGAAGGGCTAAGGGAAGAATTCAGCAAAACCACTAAAGGTCATTCGTCTCTGTTGTCAACCCCTGTTGGAATCCCACTCTGCACGCAGTAGGTTTGCAGCAGCTTATTGGACTCTGAGTTTCTCTAGGGTAGATGCCTGAGGGTTTGGCTCTTGTATCCTAGAGTTTCATCACACTGTCCTGTTTTCTTGACTTTTCCTACTTGCTTTTTGTATTATCACTCCATGTATTCATTTTCTATCATTGTTCTAACAAAATACTACAAACTTGGTGGCTTAAGACAATGCTTAGATCTCCTCTAACAGTGCTGTCTGTTAGCAGTTCAACGCGGTCTCCTCAGACTAAAATCAAGGTGTTGGTGTGTCTGTGTCCCGTTTCTAAGGCAAGATCCATTCCCTTGCCCCTTCCAGCTTCCAGACACTGCTTATAACTCCACCTTCCAAGCTGGTAACACGGCACCTGAGACTGTTCTCCACGGTCGCACCTTCATTACACTCGCCTCTTCTGCCCTCCTCCACTTCTTGGGACTCTTGGGATTACAGTGGACCAGTAGGCAACCCAGGATAATCTCTCTGCCTTAAGGTCGACTGATTAGCGCCCTTAATTGCATCTTCCCCTTTAGCTCTCCTTTGCCATTAACTTACGATGCTCACAGGTTTGGGGGATCAGGATGTGGGCATGGGGGGTTACTTTGTCCATCACACCCAGTTTCAGTCCTTCGCTAGAAGTTTCAAGATCTTAGCCATTGTGTTGATTTATGGTCTGACTTACTAGGGTATAAGCTTGTGGGAATCACAGCCTGTTGACAGAGGTAAACATCTTGTTCTTTTGACTGAGGTGACATGAGCTTACAACACTGAGCGGTTTCAGGTGGGCAGTGTCTCACCTCAGTAGCTGTGGATCTGTCACTTCACAGCCACCACAAACGTTGGTTGGTCCAGCACCAACAAGCGGCCTCCTCCATCCATCCCCATCCTTTCCTTTGCCGTGGCCACTGGACACGGTAACTTCTTGAGAGTGGAGAGGAACGTGGAGTGATGGCCAAGTGAGTTGTTCACCAGAAGTCAACCTGCTCCGTAACGCTCCACCCCCCCAGCCCCTCCATTGGCATCTGTGCACCCACATGCAAGATGGACACATCTCAGACCTCCCCAGGTCTGAAGGGAAGGTCTTCCCTTCAAGACCTTGCATCTTTTGTAGAACTTTAAATAATACTGATGCCTGGAACCCATCAGGCACGCCGGAAGCTAGACACTTTGGTGAAGAATGAGTAATCGTTCCCTGGCAAGTTAGAATCATCTAAATCTATTTTTTTCTACTAATTTGACCATCAATCTAGAGAGTTTTTTTTTCTTTTCTTTGGACAATGCTTCTAAAACCATCTGTGGTGAAGAACAAAATGTTGTTTCATTTCCCATCTATTGTAGACTGATACTTTTGTAAAATACAGAAAGTAAAAATAAATTGCTGGGAAAAAGAGGATATTGCCCCGTTATGGTGAGAGGGGCCAGTGCTTGTAAGTTGCCCCACTCCGCCAAGTGACTCACCTCGAGGGTCCCAGATGCCCCAGAGCAGCCTGGGCCACTTTAGTCTTAGTTTTTCTGTCTGTGGGGTAAAATTTTACCCACGGAGAGCTTTTTTGAGTTCTTGGTTGGCTCCCCCATCGCCGAGGTCCTGTCTGACTTCAGCCCCGGTTATCAACGTCCATAGCTTTGGGGCTCTATCTCTTTATGATGCTGCAGTATTCCTTTTTGGGTGCCATACAAACCAACCTGGGCCCTTCAGTTTCAGCAGAAAGCAGCATCTTGCCTGCTTTGTTTTTGCCTGTAAAGAGCAATGCAGGCAGCGTGTGCCTTTGAACATTGTTGATGAATAATAATCATCGAGAAACCCCCATTTGCTTTTTTTAAACACCAGCCAGATGCTCCCCTTCCCCACTGCAGGCCGTGCCTACCCTGGAGCCCTTTAGACAAAATGCTGGCTGTCACCAGCTGACAAGGTCTGGCGCTCAGCTCTTTTTATAAAGCCACAAGGTCATGGGGATTAAGTGTGCTCCCGGGAGCCACAGAGAAGTAGAATGTCAGCATCGCCTTTTCCCTTGAAGATGGCTCAGTGACATTTCCAGGAAGGAGGGTCTGCCGCTACCTGTCAGCCCTGAGCGGGAGCACAAGGTTAGATGCGAAGTGAGAAGGTCACTCAGTGCCTGGGGAGCAAGCGGCTGAGCTGTGACTCCACTCGCCCGGGAGCAGAGAGCCCTGTCCGGTGCCGGAACGTGGACATGGCTAAAACTAGGGCAACGTGGCACGAGAGAGAGCAGGTGCTTTGGCAGCAGACGGTGCTGGACTTGAATGTGGCGTTGCAGGTCCTGGGACCTCAGGCAGCTTCCACGACCTCTTGCTCATCACCCCTTGGAATGGTAGGGGTGCAGCCACAGAGAGTGACCCTGCGGTACAGCTCTGCTGATCTCATCTCAGTCACTGAAACAGGGCCCAGGGAATGTTTCTGTTATCTCTCTTTCCTGTGTGTCACAACCTTTGTAGATGAATGGCATTCTTGTTAGTGTTCGTGTATTACAGATCCAGCATCTTCCTTCCCCAACCATGCACATGGGCTCTTTGGTCTGTGTCCAGTCAGAAACTAAAACTGATCCTCAATAGGAAATTCAAATAGGCTCAGCATGCACTTGGACATGTGGGGTGTTTGTGTGTGTGTGTGTGCGTGTGTGTGTGTGTGTGTGTGTGTGTGTGTGGTGTGTTTAGGAGTCTTTACTCAAGAATCTGCAGCATCGGTGAGGACAGCCGTGTGTCATCCTACCATTGAGCTTGTATTTGCCCTTTCTGGCTCCAGAGTCTTTTCCAAGTTAAGAGGAAGCCAGGTTAAGAGAAAATCGAGTCTCTTCTTTGGCAAGGAAAGTGAGGAATAGAAATCATGCAAGTCTCCTTCACTGAATGGGAAGAATAAGGCTAACAGAGAGGGAATAATCTCATTGGCTTACAAATATTCATTGATGGAGGTGCGGGGCTCTGAATTGCCTTTCTGGGTGGTGAGAAGAAAGTAGAAGGATTCAACATATTATATGACCCAGGGAGTTAATTGAAGCACATTATTAGCTAGTGAATCAGCTCAGGCCAAGCAAAGGTGCTGGGTAACAACGCTTTGCCTCTGCCCTGTACTCCATCCTAGGTTATGCCAATTGACAGAGCCATGCTTGGATGGTCTGCTCTTGGGTAAGAACTCAATGAACCCTTGATAGATGCCAATTTAAATGAAAAGTGAACAGAGCTTGTTTTTGCTGGTCCAGAATCTCGCCTGAAGTCCAGAGGATGGAGACTACGTCGGTAGATAGGGAGCAAGGTTTGGAGAATTGGAGTTACTGGCATGTCTTCTGTGGCAACTGTCATATTTCAGAAGCTCCGTGATGCCACTGCTTGTCAGAGGAGATGCCACTAATCTCCTCCTTAATCTCTAAGGAAGAAAGGAGAGCCCAAACACTGTCAGTTACTATTAATGCACCACTGATTGTAAAATGATTCTACCGCCAAGCTGTTGAAATGTAAACACGTGCATTTTCCAGTGGGTTGAGTACTATAGTATTCCTTTGTAAATTGTTGATTACTTAAGATGTGAAAAACCTCGCTGAACTTATTTTAATCTAGCTCCACAATATATTTTGTAGATTACACCTCAGTCCCTCAGGTTGGCTTTCTCCACCCAGCTCCAGGCTGCAGGCAGCTGAACAGAGACTCAGGGTAGATCTAAGTATGGGAGGGAAGTTGCATCCACTGAGTTCCCAGACCCTGGGTTTCTTCCTCCCTCTTCCTCCTGCTCTATCCACAGGAACGCTTCAGCAATCCCTCTTCCTCCTGCGTTTCCTTCGGGGAATGCCCAGCTCCTCCATCTCTTCATTAAGTAGAGCAAGTTCCTCCTTCCCAGGTCATGTCCCTAGATTTATAAAGTCAGGATAACTAAGTTCAACAAAGCCAGATTCCCTCAGCTAGGAAAATCGATCTTTAGAACACAGGCGAGCAAGCCTCTATTTTTAGTGATTCAGGCTTCTTGGGTCCTTACCCCTTGACTGAAATATCTTGTCTATTATTTTTCTAAAACAAAAACACAGGATCTTTCACAAGGGAGGTTCTTTGAGTACCTACCAAGATAGCCTTTCTCGAATGTCACTGTCTGGTGTGTCTGCTGCGCGGACGTGTGTCCAAGGCTGTGATTAATGAGACAGTCTCCCATCCCGTGGGGCTGAGAGGCAGGACGGCTTTTTCCATGTGTGACGGGGACGTCCCAGCTGAGCAGAGAAGTGGTTGCATGAGATGATCTCTCTTAAACTAGGTAGGTGAGACAGAAGCTGGAAGAAGCCCTGGGTACAGGAAATTTGAGTTTGGGTAAATTTTGGCTTTACTCTTGGTTATGATTCACTGGCTGCTGATGTGAATTGGGCACATTGGTGTGTGAGGTCCTGGGGTACAGGGAGAAGCTATTCTAGTTCATGTGTCACAAGCCAGAACGTGGAGGCTCAAGGTTATAAGTAATTGCTCAAGGTCACACAACTTGCTGTGGGAAAGTGATGCCAAAGGTGGAGGTCATCTTGGTCACTGGAGGCTGTGTTCTCTGGAGCTGGTGCTTGGCCACCTAACAAGGCACACAACTCCTGGACGGTGCTTGTAAAACAAATTTTGAGCTAATGCTGGAATCTCAAATTGCTTTGGGAGAAATGAGCAGCGATTGCAGCCATGTGGAAATGCTGGACAACAAGATGGTGGGCCTGGCTTTCTCCTTTGTGAAGGAACTGAGGACTGGGAGGGGAGGTGTGGCAGAAGGTAGCATGGGCTTTCTCCTGAACTCTTCTGACACTATTAACTTCACTTCCCTTGCACAACATAACATAAAACACCCATGAATCCTTCCTTCTTTTTCACGAGTACAGTATAGTTGATAATTCAGCAACTGTAAAAATTAAAAAGTACAATTAATAATGCAGAGCGAAAGATAGTGAGCTTATAACTGGTTATCAGTCGATGTGATCTCTTTATTAAGGAATACAATGATCCTAATTAATCTCCTGCCTTTCTGTTCTCTGCATAAATCACTAGGGCATGGCTCAGCCACTGCATAGTTCCTCTTGTAGCTTTGTAACTAGCTCAAGACTGGCTTTGGGTCAAACATGAGTATTTTGGCTTTTGGAAACTGAGCTTCTTCATGTTCATGGCCAAATGGGTAATCAGTGTTGGATGTCGCAGAGAGGTTGGCAAAGGTCTTGGGGGCAGATGAGGGAGAGAATCAAATGGAAGTCAGTCTCCATGGAGATTGTGCCTCAGGCTCTGAAGGACTCACTCTGAAGCCAAATGCATCACTCCCAGGGTGAGATAGTGGCTCCTCTGACAACCACCTTTGCCAGAAAATTAGGGACCCATAGTCCCCTTAATAGCCCACATTTCACCCCCAAGCATCTACATCCTGTGGTACCTGCTCGTCTCCTGTCAGGGGAGATGGCCTGTTTGCTTAATAAGGAAGCCTGTACTGCTCTGTCATCTGCCTAAAACACTAAACTTCAGGTGAGAGGTGGATTTTTCTGTTACTTTCTAAATATGCCCAGCTGTTGGATTATGTGTCCATTGGGAAAATATGTGAACCCAAATGCACTATTTTAAAAGGCCTGGCTGGAAGCCCAACATGAGTGAGACAGCTCTTGAGACAAAGCTGGGATGGCTGATATAGGATGTGTGTGACTTGTGTGTTAGGGGACTTAATTAGAGCTTCAAATGGCTTAAAGGTGAAAAGGCCTTGGGAAAAGGCTGGGTCTGCCTTCCCTGCTCTGCAGTCGCTGGTCTCAGTGGTCTCCAACCATCTTTCCTTCCAAAGACAGAGACTTTATCATCACTGACACTAGTAACTCCTACGTGTAGAACACCTTATGTGACTTCTGTGATGATACATCCCACGATTATCCTGGGGAGGAAACCTAACAAAGTTTTTAAGCTCATTTTCCAGAGGGGAAACTGAGGCCTTCTGCTTAGTTTCTGGTGCTTCTGGTGAGTGGCGATGCTGAGATTGGAATCATCTTCCATATCCCATGCTATTGTCCCAGTTCTAGTAGCATCCCTTTCCATTTGGAACATTATAATAGACTGCAAAATGATGCCCCTATGCCTAGTGTTTGCCTCTAATTTTTTATTGACACTTCAGTAGAGTTAACTTTCCATGTCTGTTTCAGCCTTAAAGATCTTTAAGTTCTCCCCAGATGCCTACCAATGAAGGCCCAACATCCTTGTAAGATGCTCAAGGATTTTGATCATCTTGTCCCAGGTAATGAACCCTAGTTGAGCTGGACCACCCTTCATTAGCCAAATTATTCCTTCTACTGTCTCATCTTTCCATGCACTTGCTTGTGTTATGTCTTCAGCTTGGAGGGTTTTTCCTTCTCTCATATAAAATTTGAATCTTGCTCATCATGAAGGTTCATTTCAAAGGTCAATTCTTTCATAGGGTTGTCTCTGATCCCTGCAGTCAGAGTCAATAGCCCCTTCCTTCTCTGTCATTACATTTCCTTGTAATATTGGCTTTGCTTTGAGTCGAGGCCTGTAGTGCTCAGGTCGAACCTCTTAACATGTTGAATTGTTTGAGGGCATTCAGGAATTTCCCTCATTTTCCACTCATGCCCATGGCAGATGCTCAGTAAGCACTCACTTAATGACTACATTTGTTAACAGACACGCCAATATTCCAGGAAAGTTAACAAGCAAAGAAACATTTTTCGAGTTTGAATTGTAGAGAAGTGGACTATTTTGGGCTCTGTAGAACATTGGATTGTGCTTTACACTTATCTTCTTTTCTGGCTGCATAAATGCAATCTACTTGTTGAAAAAAGTACTGATTTCTGGGTTCTGATTCCAGAGCTTTGTGCCTTGAGATACCTGCCTTATAGCTTCCCAGGCCGTTGTAAGCTAACCATGTTTGGGAACCACTGGAATCTTACTGTTTTGATCCAAAAATGAGTCAAGATAGTTGAAGATAGGCTAAATTTCATTCATGGGCCAGGACCTGCTATTTTGGGATACTTTCCCGAGTCACGAATCCCTGAAGCTTACACATGGATTATGGAGTATTTTGTGTCTCAGCAGGAAGAATATAAGTGGCTTCCTGACTGGGGGCAGGAGGATGCTTTGATTTTAACTTTCTTGCTGTTTCGACTTCTATTTCCTCGCCCTTTGGATTTCTTTCATCTTATTGATTTTTCACTGTCTGTTATGTTTGCAAATCCCTTTCTACATCCTCAATATGCTACTGAATTAATTGCTTAGTTGATGAACATACCTCTTTCTTCTTATATAAATAATCTTTTCTTTTTCTCCATTCTGGTTTCATATTCTTGCCTTCTCTCTTTTCATTCATTGTTATCTAGTTCTTGGCATTCTCCCTGAGATCCAAATATAGTGTAGCTGACTGTATGAGACCTCATCTGAATATATTCAGGATAAGATTTGCTGAGAGTGTTGATTCAAAATATTTAATATTTCAAGTTAAAGATAGATTATACAATTCACCAGGATAGGTGTCTTTGGGTGTTTTGCACACTCATCAAGATAGCAGAGTTGTAAGTTGGGTTTTCTTGCCCCTCAAGAAAGAATATATCCCTTGCTTTTGTATTCATAGTATGATGGCCCATGAGGATAATTTGCACATTGAAAGTCCAATAGTATTATTGAGAACTGCAACTCTGTTCATCATTAGTGTTGACATCAGAGTTACTGCCCGTACTCCCTCTTCTGCTCCTATGACTGCTGAAATTTATTGAGTGATTGCTGTGTTGGGACTATTTCCCAAGCACTACGAGGCAGGTGTTGCTACATCATGTTTGTATTTGTGGAAACTGGGGCCCAGAGAATTTGAGCCTTTGCCCAGGGTCACACAAGTCATAAGCCAGGGAGCTGAGACTCAGAGCTGGGACTGACTCCAGAATCTTCCTGCTTCCCTCACCCCATCCTTTTTCTTGATAGAAACAGAGTTTGTTTCTAGAGGTTTGTGGACTATAAAGTTGCATTGGTTCATTCTTTGCAAGAAACAGAATTCAACTTTGATGATTTGGTTGAAGCGGCTAATAAAGAGATAGATTTATAGCATGGGTGGACGAAGAAAACAACATGGGATATTAAGACACTTGAGGAAATTGTACTTCCTCCAAGACCTCAGGAATTTATGACATAGCATTCAAATTAGCAGATTTTTACATGCCCTTACATGCCCATTTTCTTGAGTGCAGATATGTGCATGCCTTTTGTAGCTTCTTGATTTACTTGTTATATATTTTAGTGACATATAATATTCCTATGATTCTTTCTCTTTTTTATGGCCTTTATTTTGTATAGTATTAAAATTGTCATTCTACTGCTCTTGGTTCATGTTTGTCAAATATAAATTTCTTTTCAACTTTTCAGTAGTCTTTTAAATTAGTGTGTTGTATATAAGAAATTACTGGATCTTGTTTTAATTCAATCCACAGATCTCTGTCCTTTGGGAAATGAGTTTATTATCTTTAATGAAGTTGTTATGCATTTTCAAACCTCTGTCAGTCATACCTCCTGGCTTTTGCTTCTTAAACTTATACTTCTCATGTCTTCTAGTTTTATTTGATTTTTGCTTTTCTTAAAGAACAACTTCTTTCTTTCCTTTTTAAAGATTTATTTGTTTATGCATACAAGCACTGGGGTACAGGCCAGAGGTGTGGGGGGTGAGAGGATTCACCGAAGACAGAGCGGGGAACAGAACAGGCAGATCGACAGGAATACACTGCTGACCGGAGCACCAGGAGAAGCAGGAGAGGTCTGCTGCGCCATGTGGGTCCCCTCCCTGGCCGGCGGCAGGGATCGAACTCTTGTTGCAGGAGCTGTGGTTTGCTTCATAGTGCATTGCCTAACTGGTTCATTGTGCCACCAGGGAGGTCCCCAGTACGTCCTTCTTAAAGGAAGAAGTACTTCTCCAAGCACATTTGTAAGAAGGTCATGTGTGGCACTGCAAGTGAAAACACGGTGTAGCTGAACATATTTTTGCCTGCAAATAATAGCTTTGATGGATGTGAATTTAAGCTTCAAAGTTTTTTTCTGTGGTACTTTTACTGCTGAGAAATCATATATCGATTCGAACCTTCATCATACCTTCATCTTTACCTTTAGAAGCTTTTAAATACTTTTCAAGTGTTTATTAATGTTCTTTTCCTCTTTGCTTTAATGTTCATAAATTTTCTAAAATGAGCGGAAGTTTGGATCCTTTATAATGTTTGTTCTCTACGCACTGCGGTGATATAAGAACGATGACTAAAAGGTGGTCTATTTTATGAACCCTTTGAGTCACAGTTCCTGTATGATTTCCTTAGCCGAGAAGGTTGTCTGTTCCTCATGAAGGATGACTGGATTCCTGTTCCTCTGGAGGTTCCCAACAGGAAGGTTTGTCTCGTGAGCTCTAGGTCCTGTAACAGAACCTTTGTTATTACAGCTCCTGCCTCTGCTCTGGCACTGAGTCTCTGAAGATGTCTTTTCCCTCAGTTGAAAATACTTGGTTTTGGAGCAGGGAGGTGTATGGGGAGAGGAAGGCTCGAGTGGACCTACACGCACTGCTAAGTGCCCCCCCACCCCCAGCGGCCAGTCCTGGGTCAGCCCGTGTCTTGCAGCCACCGCGGGCTTGAGGCAGCCAGCTCCTGCCTAACATCTTCCTTCTGGCATCTCCTCTGCTCTCTTCACTCCTCCTCTGGGACCCAATCACCTCTTGCTTCTTGGATTTCAGTTCTTATGCTAATTTGAGAGATCTGTTAGCCCTCCTTTTCCTATTTTGGGAGTTTCCATTGTTGGCTCTTTGTAGGGAGCCAGGGATCTTTGCTGCTTTTCTATCTTGTCGTGGTTCACTGCCTGGTTTTATAAAGAAAGATGGAGCATCAGTGGGAGGGGACCTGAGCGCTGCTGCATTCCTGCGAGCGTGCATTAGAGGGTCTTACACCGGAAGAGAGCGCTGATGACAGCGCCCCCAGCCGCAGGATTCCAAACCCTCACAGTTCCTGTCAGAAGGCCATTCATCCTTCTCTGGGTCCAGAGGATGCTGGAACTCCCCAGCAGTTAGGTAACTGGCCCACGGACACACAGCAGAGCGGCAGGGCTTCCATGCAGTCCCCTGCTCCGCCCACTAGGCCACACCCGTGGGGATCCCAGAATTTCAGGGCTTCAGGCCTGGTCTCCCAGCCAGGAGTGGACCCCATGCTGAGTTGAGTCCAGTCACTGACCACCACGGGTTGGTGTCTCCCGAAGCCGCAGCCGCAGCGGGAACTTCCCTGACACTCAGGCAAGCAGGTGAGAAGAGGCAGATTAGTTAAGAGAAAGAAAAAGTTTATAAAGGAGAAAAAGAACAGAAATAAAGTGGGACTCCCGGGCTGTTCCCCCAGGGAAGGACAAGAACGAGAAGTGGAGTCTTGCCTCGGAATATTCTAATTATGCTAAAGCCCCATCAGTTTCTGTGATTAGTTAGTTCTCGGTGGTCTCGCTCATCTGCCTTACTGTCTCTGTGCCCGGAATTAAGACTGTGTCCCAGCCCTCATCTTAGCGTCCTTTCTCTTCATCATCCTTGTTCCGAAATGTCCCGTTGCGGCTAGTCCTGGGTGTTTGCTTCATCCTCTGTGAAGTTTGTTACCTTACCCCTGGAGCCTTTCTTATTCCTCCGACGCTTCTCCTGTTCTAGTCTGACCCTAGGAGCGCTCCACTTGCCCTAAGACTCAACAGCGCCTCTCTGTGGAGACCTTTGTGTGTGAAACCTGGGACCAAGGCCTAGAGCGAGCAGGTGAGCGGATGCGGGCGCTGTGCCACGCCCGTCCACGTGCGCCCAGCCTCCGTGCTCCCGGCCCCGGCCCCGCCCTCCCGCTCTTCGGTCCAGGGGTCCAGGGATGTGGACCTGTCCTTGGAATATGGCCTGCAAACCCGGGAGTGGAAAAACACCATCAGAAATATGAGGAAGGAAAAAAAAAAGAGGAGGGGAGGCAAACACCTTATTTGTCACTTGACTTCATTACCAAAGTCTGCAAAGCTCACAAAAAGATCAACCTGCAAACCACGTTATGGTTAATAACAGTGATTCAAGCCCTTCAGCTCTACCTGCAGCGTCCGGAGGTGCTAACAGTGCCCTTTCTGGGTTTTATTTTAGGGACCGGCACAAAAGGGCTTCACCTTAACATAACTAGCTTTTGTCATTAAGATTCTGAAAAATGGGACTGAGCACAGGTCGCCTCGCTGCGGATTTACAGCCGCGCGTCACGCGCTAGCTAAGCTGTGAATTCGCGCTACAGGCACACCTTGCTCGGACCTATGCAAATTTCATCTCGGAGGCCCTGTTCTCCCCACTGTGGCATCCTGGCCCCCTCCCCGCTTTCCTCTCATCTCCTTAAACAATGATTCCCTCATTTTCATATTAATTGCATCACTTAACTGAGATAATGCTCCCTCTGAAATGAGCAAAGGGATGAATCACCGAAACGGGCCATTATTCTTTTTGCTTAACCAATTTCACAGGCCCCGCACAAAGCGCTGCCTTCGCTGGTTTCCTGTAATTGCTTATCATTAGGCCCAGCCGCCCCACGAAGTACCTTTTTATTTATTTAAGTCTCATCTCTGATGGATGGAAAATGAGTCACTTGCATATCTGAGGAGCCCAGACTGTTCCCTGACGAGGCGAGGGGGGTGGACTACCCAGGAGGGACCTGGGGGCCAGGAGCCAGGAGGCGTGCTGCGGGGGCCAGCGCTGCCCTCCCCGCTCCCTGGGGGTACCTCAGTGCCAGCTGTCTGGCCATCAGGTGACCTGGGCCTCCAACTGCTGTCCCGCCGGCTACCCATGACCAGAGGGGACAGGACGCCACCCGGGGATGAGGCCCCACCCCACAGTGGGCTGTCCTCATCAGGGAGCACAGCGCCCCCCTCCGTGGCTGGGCAGGGGAGAGGCTGCACCCTGGCCTGGCCTTTCGTATGCTGGACCAAGTGTGGGAAGACAAAGGAACATTGTGGAAGGCTGCTTCTCTCCCTCCTCCTCAGAGATATAGAGTAGTGAATGAGAGAGAGGAAGAAAGGACATTTACTGAGGGAAATTGCGCTGTTATCAGCCACAATCACACTCAGAAAAGCACCAGGAGAGAATGGCTTCCTTACCAAGGAGAGGAAAAACTCCCACTAGTCGGTCAGGAGAGGTAGGCTGAGCATTTCCGGAGGCCAGCTGATGCTCGCCGCAGTTGTTCCTGTGGAGAAGAGGGCCCATGGCACAGTGGCTGTCGGTGGCCTTGTGCTCTGTTCAGTCACAACGTTCTTCCTCAAGTGGCATCCCGCGACTCACGTCCCCTGTCCAGCAGGTGGCAGCTGTAATTTGACCTGTAGGTGTTGGCTACTCTGAGCTAAGTCCTCACCCGGTTCCTCAGCCTGGCAACCCCACCTTCCCATGAACCCTTCAAGAGTCTAGTGGTGGCACCTGACTGGTTGGAGGAAGAAAGAGCAGCTTCAGGGACTTGCTCCTTCTGTCTCTCTGCTTGTGAGTCCCTCGGATAACTGAAGGGTTGAAATTCAGCCACACTGTTGCCCTCCTCCACACGGAAGGAACGTGACTGTGTGCACCCTGACTTGGTTTAGGACAAGGACTAGCCTAAGGAGGTGGTCCCCAAACTGTGGTCTTGGAACCAGCAGCAGCATTGAAACTGTGACTGGTGTTTCTCAGCAGGACTAGTTGGGCTGGTGAACTAGCTCTTGAGCTTGTCTTTACAGAAACACCATGATGCTGCGCTGTGCGTTAGGAAGCTGAACAGCAGAGTGGTGGACCTTAAACAAAACTCCCACTGATGCAGGACTAAGAAGATAGGAAGAAGGACGACCTCGAAGTATTTAGGAGAGAGGGGCCCATCCCCAGGAAGATGGGTCATTTGAAAATGACAGGTTGATTTGTGATTATTCACTGGGTATAAGCTAAGCCTACATTCCTTTGTCCACAGCCCATCCCCTAGCCAATGAATTTCAACTCTCATTCTCCTGATCCCTAGTCCTCAAAATGTGATAGAAATCCATCTCCTTGGCCATTCAGGGGAGACAGAGCTGAGTCTTGGGACTTCTGTCTCCTGATGACCTGGTTCTTCATTAAAGTTTTTTCATTTTGCAAACTCTCATTTCATATTTTTGGCATTTAGGTGCATCAGTAGAAGAACCCTTAATTTCTCACCATCATCAATATCATCAGGGAGCTTGTTAGAATGACTTGTTCACAGGCCCCACCCTGAGTGCTGAGTCAGAACTTCTGAGCTGGGTCAGGCATCTGGGTTTCACAGAGCAACTCTGATGCTCAGGAGGTGAGGGCATCATATGGTGGTGTACTTACTGTATTTTGTCATAATGTTCTCAGAAGGAGTACCTCACTGGATTTCTACCACATTTCTGGAAGAGAAATTCTTTTCTGGAAAGAAAAGGCAAAGCTGCCAGAGTTGCCCCATTTTGCAGATGTAAAGATAAAGAAGCTACATGACTTGCTCAGGGGTCCCCAATCTATTTGGGCTAGAAATTGGCTTCCCATTTCTAGGTCGCACTGAGTCAGTGTGCAAAGACGAAGAAGAGTGTTCAGGAGGAAGAAAACCACAAAATCAATAGCAGAACGTGAAAAGGAAGGTTTTCCATAATCCTTGAGTATGATTAATATCAGATGAGAAAGCCACATTTCTTCCCGAAGAAAGTAGAAGTCTCCCCACAGGCCATGTCTCAGTGTCACTACTGAGTCATTAGTCCTAAAACATGAAGACATGGACTTAGGGTCTAAAGTCAGAAAGATGTGGCATAAATTCCCACATCTCCACAGCTCTTATTAGCTGTGGGAGCTTGGCCAAATTCCCAACCTCTCAGAGACTTGGTCTCCTGATTATAAAATGGAACTGATGATAGAAGCATCACCTTAAAGTTCATTTTGAGAGTTTATTAGAACTCATTTTAATGCAGAAACTAAGAGTCAGAGATTTAAAATAACTTCCCCAAGTTCAGTGATTAGATGGTCTAGCCCTCAATTGTAGGGCTTCTTAGTGTGCAAACTTTCTCCCTGTGGAACCCAATATTTATAGTAAACAATAGAAAGTAAACATATGAAGCCAAGTAACAAACAGTGAAGTGTTCATTGTGTGAAGGGTGGTAGATTTTTAACAATCAAAAGATTGATATGGGCTAGAGTTTTTGGCATAAGCTTTCATGATGGTGTATGTAGAATGGACTGAACTTGGAAGGGTGGACTTAGATGCACAGAGGAGCAGAGATATGTAAATGCCAAGCACTAGCAGAGGATCCAAGAGCACAGTGAGGTTGGTGAGTGTGGAGGACATTGCCAGGGTGTGCTGGGGAATAAGCTCGAGGGCAAAGCAGGCCAGATTAGGACACTACCCAGACCAGAAGCTAGGGTAGACAATACCAGGGAGCTACTACCAGTTATTGACCTTGCCAACAAAAAAGTGGTGCTTTGAAAGTGGTATTTGGGAAGGACTCAAAAAAAATTCTAGAAACCTTTAGTTATACCTAATTCAATCCCAGAACTCCTTGCAATTGGGTCACAGGATAGGGCCTCAGCCCATGGGTTGTCAGCAGTGGGGAAGGCCACTCCAAGACTGGGGCCCTATAAACTTCCAGTCTCTTCGATATTCCTCCTCTTCCTTTGGCTGGAGGCCAATGATGATCATCGGAAGAACCTTGGAAGCCACAGAAACCCAAAGCCACAGGATCCCATTTTTCTTTTGTTTCTAATTTTAAATTTCAGTGAGTCTCCTTTTTTCAAGCAATGCCTACAAATGACATGCAATAAGGGAGAAGCATTCCTGGGGCTCCAAGTTCACACCATATCACTCACCTCTGTGATTCCCCAAACACTTGGCTAAAATGGGCGTTACCTGTTGTGCTAACTGCCTTTGCCTGACTAACTTATTTCTTGAATCAGATCATACCAACCTTGGAATAATTGATGCTGGGAACTACTGACTTTTCTTGATTTAGAATTTCCATGATAAAAGCTATAGTTTAAGAGACATTGGAGAATTGTAGCATAGACACATTTTCATTTGTGTGTGAACAACATAATATTAAAATGAGCAGGTTCACTTCAAGGTTGACATGTGTCATAAAAATTAAGCTGGGATAGAGCTGCACTGAGAATAACACTGCGGAAGAAACACAATCCTTAACAATTTCAGCGCATGTTATTTATATGAGTTTAGGTGAGCTACATTGTGCAGGAGAGAAATGGAGACTCTACTAGCTCAGACACAACGATGGCTTGTTTTTTCTTGTTTCACAGTTGAGCAAGGATGGGTGTTCAGGATCCCCAGAGGTGGTTGGTCATGGGAGACAATTTCTGTTCTCCGTGTTCTTTCAGACACAAGGTGTGGCAGTGGCTCTGCCATCTTCAACATGTGGCTTCCAAGGTTGTTCCAACAATCACTGTTGGCCTCCAGCCAAAGAAAGAGGAGGAATATCGAAGAGACCGGAAGTTAGTAGGGCTCCAGTCTTGGAGTGGCCTTCATTACTGCTGAGAACCCATTCATTACTTCATTACTGCTGTGACCCAACTGCAAGGCATTCCGGGAAATGCAATTTAGTTCTGCACCTAAGAAGAGAGGAAGACTAGATCTTATTGGCCAGCTGCAACCATCCTTATAGCAAATCTTACAGATGCTTTAAGCTCTATTTTATTAATGAAAATCTGGTTAGTAATCTGGAAAAATGTTGACTACTGATATGTGGATATGGGAGAATTTCAGATCATTTCATGACATCTCAGTTTACACTCAAGCTAAGTCCTAAGGATTTAGAGAACCTCTACCACGTGTCTAGTGCTGTTCTTTTACATACTGGGATTCAAATATGGTTATAAATCTATTGATTTTCTAGAGGAAGAGTGATTTCTGCCTGGAGTATGGAAATCCCTAAATATTGCTTGAAATTTATAGCTACCTACTTTATTCTAAGATGGATCTGTTTCCATAGCTAATAAACACATATTTAGCAGTTGGACGTGTCTTACATTCTCAAAGGGAGAGGAAGGGAAAGTTCCTGCTGTTTTATGAAATCTTTGAAGCATTTGTTCATTCATTCATTCATTGGTTCATTTATTATGTTTGAAAGTGGAGAGGGCTAAGAATCAACCCCAGGGAGCTTCTCTCTGAAGACCCACATCTGAGAGGTTCATCTGCAAGTGAACTGTCGGACAGTCACATCGGTGTGGAAAGACAGGGTCTAAGGCTGAGCAGTCTCATGTAGAGGTGGGAGCAACACCCCAAAGACACGCCAGCTCTGACCTGACAGGACGGCATGCTCCCGCAGCTGTAACGGGCCCACACTCAGGCATCGGGGGAGATTCAGGAAGTCCTGAGGTGGCAGCAGCCATGGGGGCCGTGGTGGGGGTGGGGAGTTGGGTCTGCCCAGCAGGGGCTTCACACCCACAGCCTGGAGGAAGAAGATCCAGGGGGAATAAACTGGCCGTCCTGAACCCAAGCTGTGTACTGAGCCCCTGATGCTGCGGCTCTTACAGTGTCGGTGGCGGCCAGATGCTGATCCTGGCTGTGGGGACTTGGTGGAGTGGGACCTGGACTCCACGTGCCGACGCTGCATGGATTTCCTCCCCTCTATTTCTTCCACCTTTCTGCGTTCTAGGACTAGGGGTTCCTGGACCAGAGGGCACAGGGCGCCTCACGAGGAAGGCCTATCCCTGTCTCAGGGGGCTCCTGAGAAAACCAGCTCCAGATCTTAAGAGTGGGTCCCAAGGAAGCGGTTCCTTCGGATGCGCCAAAGCCCGAGAGCTCAGAGGGCCCCGCCTGTGTCCCCTGGGACAGTCACACGCTATCTGAGAGCTGAGAGGCCCCCACTGAGTGTGTGCTGATTCGACCTGGATGCTGCTTCTCAAGGGCACCCACCTGGCGGCCAGCAAAAGCAAGAAAAAGTCTTGTGAGGAGAAAATGCAAAAGCTGGTAGGCCCGTCCCATACATGACACCCTGGCGAGGTCCAGCCAATTGTAGGGTTGGGGCCAGCCCTAGAAACACCAGGTGGGAAGGAGGTGATTCCTGCTTTAGCTGCCCTGTTCTCTCTCACCCAGCTGCACTCTGGACGTTCTGCTGCGGTCACTTCAGATGGGGGGAGAGAAGGTTCTCCCGGCCTTCCCAGGCGACCTCAGCGCTGATGTGGAACTCACAGGGAAGGTCCAGAAAGAGGCCTCGGACCCAGAGCGGATCTGTCCTGACCGTGTTTTCACAGCATCTCGTTGAGATGCAGTTTGTCTGTCTTAGAGGAGTGCGAGGACATGCGTCGCCCTCCCTCCTGGCACTTTCCCACCGATGACTTGTGATCAGTTGTGATTTACAAGTTGAAGACAAGGGCCCCCGGAGCAGAAATGCAGGTGCCAGTCTCAGGCAGGAGGAGGAGGATGGCAGGCCAATCAGAGATGCAGGCGCCAGTCCCAGGGCTGGAGGAGGAGGATGGCGGGCCAATCAGAGACGCAGGCGCCTGTCTCAGGCAGGAGGAGGAGGATGGCGGGCCAATCAGAGATGCAGGTGCCAGTCCCAGGGCTGGAGGAGGAGGATGGCGGGCCAATCAGAGACGCAGGCACCAATCTCAGGGCTGGAGGAGGAGGATGGCGGGCCAATCAGAGACGCAGCGGCCAGTCCCAGGGCTGGAGGAGGAGGATGGCGGGCCAATCAGAGACGCAGGCGCCAGTCTCAGGCAGGAGGAGGAGGATGGCGGGCCAATCAGAGATGCAGCGGCCAGTCCCTGGGCTGGAGGAGGAGGATGGCGGGCCAATCAGAGACGCAGGCGCCAGTCTCAGGGCAGGAGGAGGAGGATGGCGGGCCAATCAGAGACGCAGCGGCCACTCCCAGGGCTGGAGGAGGATGTGGCCAACCAGGAAGCCAGGAGAGAAGCCTGAGAGAATAAGCCGCTTGGCTCTTTGGTCTCCTCTGAACATGAAGTGATTGGGTGGCCCGCGCAGGCTGCGGTGGCCGGCAGGAAGCAGGCAGCCACAAGCAACCCTGCAGCTTATGCTTCTAAAACTGGATCTAGAACAAATTAACATCAGCGTTTAGTAAGAGAAAATTTAAGACTGTACTGATGGAGCATTAGGTTAATGCTAAAGAATAAGGGCGAGGACCAGGGATATTTATTCCAGGGATATTCATATGGGTTTTCGGACCTTTGCTCTTCAAGATGAGATGCGTAGACAGGCACAGCGTCTTCACGTGTAAGTCTCCACCCAGATGCTGCTCCCCAAACTACAGTCTTCTCGGAACTAGAAACGGGGAGCAGTGATTGCGTCTTTGATAGGGGGACGAAGGCATAAGACAAAAAGCGCCCGGGACCTCCGCTGCTCTAACTAGGACCATCTGCATTCTCGACGGCAGGACAGCAACTTCTGCGGGCCCCCAACGCCCGCCCCAACCTTCAGGTCCTTCCAGATGCTGCTGAGTGGCAGAGGCCTCCTCTGGGGCTGCTGACAGAGGCCTGCTGACCTGTCATGGGCACTGGGCTGCAGAGCCCTGCAGGGGTTCCCCTCGCCCCTCGCCACAGCCAAGCAGGGACGCGTTCATTCGCTCCGGGCCAGCCAGCTATAAGGGCATTTCCTCTTTGGAGAGAGCAGCTGCTGCCCTGTTGTTTCTGCCCCTTGCTTCACTCCTGCCCTGAGAGCGGGCGAGAAGCCGCCGAATTTCTGCTTCACCTGATGGCTGCGGCCTTTGGGGCCACCTGGCATCGCTGAGCGTCTCCAGGTGCGTTTCCTGATGGCGCCTGCTCCAGGCCTTCCGGTCTGCTCGTCCGATCAGGAGCGCGAAACACCTCTCGCCCCAAACTCCCACCAGGTCTGGTTCAACGCGCTGACTGGGGTCAGTGAGCGGACCTGGGGGTGGGTGGGGACTGGTGGGGGGCTGTGCCTTCAGGACTTGGAGGGGCGAGGGGGCCTCCAGGTAGAGGATGGGCTCAGAGAAAGGATCTCTACCCCCCCCCCCCTCCCAAGAGGGTGACTGCTGTGAAGACGGTTACTTTTTTCTCTGACTACATATAAAGAAACCTGCTTAGCAGTAGTTAGGGTTCAGAACCCGGCTTTCTAGGCCTGCTCGCGGGTATCCACCTGGGGCATTGCCTGGGAGACGTGCTGCCCCCTAGAGGGCGCTTGGAAATCTCCGGGGCTATTTTTGGCTGTAGCGATAACTGCGAAGTTGGGGATTTGGTGGGCAAAGGGTAGGAAGGCTGAAAATTCTGCCCTGGGAGTGACAGTCCTGAACGAAAGAAAATTGCCCTGCCCCAAAAGTCTGTGGTATCGCGCTTGGCCAATTTCTCCTCCCAGCGTGCCTCTTGAAGATGGCTTTCTGCCAGATGGAAATCCTTCCTATCTGCTAAACTTTTTCTTTTTTTTTTTTTTTTTTGTGAGAGAAATAATCATACCCTGCTGCTTACAGGAAAAGGAAGTCCTGTGCTTAGTGACAGATGCTTATTTTATTCCTAAATGATTGAAATCAAATGCATTGGAATGAAACTCTTTTCCCGATTAACCTTTAGCAGCATTTATAATGACCATGTTAAATCAAACCTCATTACAATGTAATGGGGCCTGACTGAAATACTGCAGGTATGATGCTGAGTAATTTCATAAATTATTTAATGGTAATTGAAAGTAATATGGCAGAATACATTCAACTCCTGAGGGGGGAAATACAGAAGACTTTGGAGGGAAATAAAGTTGGTTAAAATATAGCACACGAGACAGCACTGGAACAGGACATAGAAGAAGGACTAAGGGAGCCGTGAACTCATCCTTTAATGCTGGGCATTGGGTTCAATTTTGCCATGTGATACGGGGCTTTCCTCATTGGCCGAGCCATTGTAGCCCAGGACACCAGGCTGAGCCCTGCCCCACGCCCTCCCACCTCCTCCCCCCCACCCACCACACTCAGACCTTCTTTAGAGCAAAAGGATCAAATCCAATTGACTGTTAATTCTAAATGTCACTTGATGTTTTGTCTTATTTCAAATGTATTTCACTCCAAGCCCTTGCTCTCCAAGTTGTTTTTCCAGAATTTTTATTTTAAAAAGTCTCTCCCGCAGTCAGAAAAGATGCACTGAAATAAAGAATAAAGACAAAACTTGCAAGCGGACCACTGATCTGAGGCACCCAGCAGGGAGGGGAGTGAGTGGGGTCAAGACGGGAGGAAATTGCGCAAGGGACTGTGGGTCACAGGTGCGGTGGTGGGCAGAGAACTACATGGGCTAAACTTGAGGGAGAAATAAAACACTGTCCAAAAATGAACGATGTAAGGAAAAAATATAAAAAATCAATTAAAGAAAACAGACAGGGAGGGGAAGCCCGTCATTACCGCTACAGCCCACGGCGGAGACAGGTCTTCTTTGGGGTCTCTGTGGCAGGCTTTCAAGTTGGCTTATCCTATGGAGGCTGTCCCCAGCGACTGCTCCACCTCTCGCTCTCTTCACTGGATGTTGGCGCCTGACGGTCCTTCTGCACCCCGTGGACAGGCCGGCACTCCGGCCCTCGAAACTGAACAAAAAATGAAAACAGACTGTAAAGCACCCAGAATTGCAGTGTAGATTTGGATTTTTCCCACGTAGGTGTGCCCATGGAGCCACCACTTAAAGTAAGACAGAATGTAATGACTGCCCATGCATCCTCTCTGGCATACTCCCAGTCAGCTCCCCTCCTTGGACGTCCCTCCCTGGACGTGAGCGCTATTCTGAATTCCCTCCCTGTAAATGAACTTGTTGTTTCTTGAGATTATGCCATTTGCATCACACAGCATTAACTTTTCTTCCGTTTGGATTCCTTTGCTTGTTGTGATTGTGAAATTCACCCATGGTGGCATGGAGAGGTAGTTCATTATTAAGGCTGTCTAGTATTCTGTTGGATGCCTGTACATCGTTTAGTCATTCTGCTTTTGATTACCTTTTAGATTGTAGTTTGGGCTACTATAAGTAGTGCCTTTGCTTACGTGCCTTTTGGTGAACGTATACGTATGTTTTCTTGAGCACATGCCTAAGAGCAGGTGCTTCCTGCCACGATGGTGGCTGTGAGGGGAGCAGGAGAAGGAGGAGGATGTGGTTCTTGCTCTGTCCGGCAGTCCTACCTGGGGAGAGCTGCTCAGGCTTGTGATTTCCCAGAAAGCATTGCAAAGATGGGACCTGACTTTGGGAAAGACAGGAGAGTATGCGTGTGTGTGTGTGTTTCTGTGTGTTTTCCTGTCTGAGTATGTTTCTGTGTCTCTGTGTTTGAGTGTGTTTCTGAGTCTCTGTGTTTTCATGTCTGGGTGTATTTCTGTGTCTCTGTGTTTTTGGGTCTGAGTGTGTTTTTTCTCTGTGTCTTTATGTCTGAATGCGTTTCTGTGTGTTTTCGGGCCTGAGTGTTTCTGCGTCTCTGTGTCTTCGTGTCTGAGAGTGTTTCTGTGTCTCTGTGTCTTCGTGTCCGAGTGTGTTTCTGCGTCTCTGTGTGTCTTCGTGTCTGAGTGTGTTTCTGTGTCTCTGTGTCTGAGTGTGTTTCTGCGTCTCTGTGTGTCTTCGTGTCTGAGTGTGTTTCTCTGTGTCTGTGTGCTTTTGTGTCTGTGTGTTTCTGTGTCTCTGCATCCTGTGAATGTGTGTGTTTGGTGTATCTGTGGGTAATGCTCCCACCCAATGCTTCAGCCCTCAAAGCGGAGAAAAACTCCATCTCCAGCTCATTTTTATTATTTGGAGCTCTTCAGGTTGTTCTTCATACAAGCAGCCACCACTTCAGGGTCGTGACTTTGAGTGTTAAGTGCCTCCTCAGCTACCCTGCCAGAAAATCCAGTTTAGGGCTGACAAGTGTGTCTCTTGAGAATTATTTGTCTTTAATCTGCAGTGAGAGGAGCAGTGCGGGGAGCATGTAGCCCTAGCTTTTTGCTCTCCTCCTGGGGAAACGGCGGCCTCACAGTTCATTATCTGGTTCTGTCCGTGTCATTAGGTTGTCCTTTCACAGACGGGGGTTAATGAGCCCAGGATGGAACCCTAGTGTGGACATAATCCTCGAGTATTTTCTCTGAAATAACATCAACCACAGGAAAAAAAAATGCTGCTGTTGGCATTCAGACTATTGTAGGCTTGAAGGAAGATATCAAGAAACAAATTGTCCACTAAGAGCTCCCTTAGGCCATTTATTAGCTTTGTGACCTAAGGAAAGTTGTTGAAACTCTTCATGTCTCAGACCCCCTGCAAAAAGGCAGAATAATAATGGTACTATCCCTACAGGTTCCTACCAGGATTTAATAAGATAATTTATGAAGAGCAGGTTGAAGAGTGCTTGGCACGTTGTAAGTCTTGCAAGCATGCTAGGTGATCTTGCTACAAATAATTATTAACGATTCCATCATCTCACTTATACAGTAGTTATCTAAGATTGATGTCTTGACTTATTTCCCTAATTCTGCCTCTCAGTAGCTGTCTGGCCATCACCAAGTTATTGAAGTTGTCTGAACCCGATCTTATGACCTAAAGAATTCTAACAACACTGTTTTATGTTAAGGCACAGAAGCTGCTTCGCTAATACCCTAGAATATCAAAGGTGTCGGAAAGTGTTGGCAGTTGTAGTGGATTTCAGTGTAGCTCCTGGCCTCTGCTGTATTATCTCCCTTTTCCTTGTAGCTTTTCAGAGCTTTGCTGTCTCTGCTGAGATTCAGCCACATGACTAGCTTCGACCAGTGAAGCACAGTGGAAATGACAACATTCTAGCTGCAAATCTCTTGTTACCTCCATCATCGTGGTGGAACGTGCATATGGTGCACCTGTGGGGGAGGTGAGAGACAGAGGCATGAATCCTGATGCAGGACTTGGCATTGAATCCAGATCTGTCTGTTTTGATAACTAGAGTTCTTTTCCATTCTCTTAGTCTTCAGAGTATTAACATTGCTCCAGGGGAAGCTTGAGGGTAGTTCTAAGAAAGCTTTCTTAGATTGGATTACAAAGAAAGATGGCCGAATCAAGGCACTGTGGAGTGGTGCTCTGGCATCATGTAGGATGTGACTTCCTTTTGTGGCATGTGAGGCCAAATTTTGTAGGCTATGCATCTTTGACATTCTGACACTTTTTAGATCCACCAGCCTGAAAATTCGTTAGTTGTGCTTGTCACTAGAGGGCTGGCATTGTACAATAAAGAAGTGGTGGCCTTTGCAGGAGATTCTGGGAGGAGACTCTAAATCCTTGGAATTTTCTTAGAGGTAGGGGTGCCTTATTATTCATGAGCTCCTCAGAGCTTACCTGGGTTTATGCTGATGAGGTGACTCAGGGCGGGGCGCTATTGTCTGGATTGAATGTGATAAGGTGGTTTGGGCTCTGAGCCACAGGCTAATAGCTGCATTTCTGTGCCAGGAAGGGGGTGCTTCAATTCATCACACCCACATAATGAACCCCCAATAAAAGCTCTGAACACCGAAGCTTAGTGGAGGTTTCTGGCTGTGGAAACATCTTTATACCAGAGGGTGATGTGTCTGCTTCCACGGGGGAGTGTGAGGACTTCTCGGGCTTGACCCTGAGACTCTTCAGTCCTGGTTCTTGATTTGTGTCCTTTATAATGAATTTGTATTTATAACATTTCTGAGTCCTGTGAGTTGTTTTAGCAACTTTCGGACCTGAGTGGGGGTGTGGAAACCCCCTCAAGTTGTAGCTAGTTGGTGAGATGATCAGGTGATCTGGGAACCCCCACATTTGTGACTGAAGTGAGAGGATAGTCTTATTGAGATCTGAGGCTTCCTCTGGCCACTGAACACCAGAACTGCAACTGGTTTGGTGGCCTTAAATGGTTTCTGTTTTAAGTGAGTGTTTTGCATAGTAAACACCATGAAGACATAGCCTAGTGAAAAATCAGGTTGTTTTTAGATGTTGAAGTCTCCTTTGCACCCTGCCCAATCCAATTTCCCTCCTTCTCAAGGTCAACCACATTATTTTCTCTGTTATGCATTTCCCCAGCCCTTCAAAAGAGACAAGATAGCTATAGACAATACAAAGTGTTATCTTGTGGTTTTGTTTCCTTTGACGTGAAAATTCATGTATCTGTCTCAAGTTCATATTTTTAGTCACCAATATTTTTTTGGAGATCTGATATTTGTAGCAACTATTCCATTGAAAACAAAAATAAGGTAAAATACTACTGCTCATCCATTTTTTTGATGGACATGTGGGTTACATCAAAACTTTAGCTACTGTTTCAAATGATGATATACTTTGCATCCTTGGCCCCTTGTGGGACTCCTATATGGAAGTTCTCCTTGAACAGATCGACTGTGTACCTCTGAAAATTCTGGTGTTATTTCAATCATATACTTGGCCCCCTCCCTTTTTTTTTTAAGATTCATTTATTTATGCTCACAAGAACTGGGGTACAGACCAGAGGTGCGGGGATGTGAGAGGATTCACCAGAGACAGTGGGAACGGAACAGGCAGATCGACTGAAACATACTGCTGAGGGAGAGACAGGAGAGGTCTGCTGTGCCATGTGAGTCAACTCCCTGGCTGGAAGTTGAACTTGCGCTAAAGTGGCAGTAGATAGCTTCATAGTGCTGCAACTTAAAAACTGTGCCACCAGGGAGGCCATCATTTGACCCTTTTAAAAAGTTTATTTAGTGACAATTTGATGATTCAGAATCTATAATCACAAGTGACACTCAGTGACAATGGGGGACGGTTTCTTGGTAGATGGGTTGCTATCAGTTCACCATGGGGACAGGTTTTATTTTTGGCTAGAGGGTAACATTCTGCTTTTGTTTATTATAGGTCATAAGATAATTCAAAAGTAAGATTTTATGGAGTCTGAGTCAATACTTAGTTAAAATGATTGTAGACCTCATGGTCAAATTCGTTTGCATGTTTTATTGTCAATGCATGTGTGTACACGTGTGTGCATGTCTGCCGTGTGGGTGTGTGTCTGCATGGAATTTCACTTGTACATGTAAGTGTACACATTCTAATGGGAAGCTAAGATTCCATGCTCCTGAATTTCTTCCCCAACCTGATGAGGGCTAATCATAGCATAAATGGGTGTTAGATCTCACTGCTATACCAAAATACTACAGCAAGAGAGGCTCAGACATTGGGTTCACAAGTCCAGTATTAATGTGTGGGATTAGTTTTCCCAAAAGGGTCAGATAAACATTTTTCAATATGCCCAGAGTAGGTGTCTTCCAATAAGTGTCACCTTGATTTGGAGAAATCAAGGGCCCGTGAGCCTCAGAAGACTTGTACCATGATTTAAAGATTTCCAATTATTTAAGATTGGTTACCTTGGGGGCTAGGTAATGGGTGTACCAGGTTGTTCTATTATGTAATAAACTAAGAAAATGAGCAAAGTTAATATCATCAAAGTACCACCATTAGTAACGGGCAAATGAGCATTATGTACTTCCTGACCCAGTGCACAGTTTTGCTTCCTTCTGTGGTTCCCTTGCAAGAACATCTACAACCTTAAACCAAATCATGAGGGAACATCAGATAAATCAAAATGGAGGGATAGTCTACCAAATGGGTAGCCTGTTTTTATCAACAAAGTTCATGTCATAAACAAATGACTAAAAAGCAACATAAAGAGGAGACAAAATCAAATGTAATGGAAGACTTAGATTTTTTTTGTTATAATGGGCATTATTGACATAACTGGTGAAATCTGAATAAAGCTTGTAGATTAGGGAGAAAAAGAATTCCAATTATTTAAGCGTAGTGAAGGCCTTAGAAGTTTTTTGCCCTTTTTCTTTTGTCCTAATCAAAGAGGCAATCACTACGTCCCTTTTCTAAGACTGAGAAGTTTGGGGGATTACCACCACGTTTGCAGTTAGCATGACCTCTCTGTCTATGGCCTCATCTTTCCTCTTCTTCTGTCATGTGAAGTCTCTTCCCTCATTCACTTTGCTGCCCTAGGTCCCTACATTCAGGATCAATATTTCCCATCTGGTCCATTATTCTTTAGAATTTGCAACTATGTAGATTCTCCTTTCTAATTTATCTGAAGTTGATTTGTTCATCTAAGCTTCAGAAGAAGCCGTATTGGGACTCAGTGGGGAGAACTTTCCTGTCCCCTAACAAAGAAGCCAGCAGACTTCGTCTTTGGTAAGTGCCCTCTTTCTGGCTTGCACATGGTTTCCTGTGTCCTCTCAGGGTGGGGAAACCACTGGTGGATTCTTCTTAAAAGGGCACTAATCCCATTAGAAGGGCCTTACCTTCTTGATTTATGTAAAATCAGTTATTTTCTAAGACCCTACCTCCAAATACTATCATTTTGAGGACTTCAAGATATGAATTTTGGGAGACACATTTAATCCAGAAAAGGTAGTTAGCTCATCTTCGTCCTAAGCATTTCAGAGAAAGCCCTCAGCAACTCCTTAACATAACATGGGTGCAACAACATTACTGACAAGGGACTTATCACACAGATCCACAAAGAACTAACCAGACTAAACAAAAACAAAGAGAACAACCCAGTCAAAAAATGGGCAAAAG
>JAGFMF010012216.1:3181127-3304079 GCA_019455555.1 Galemys pyrenaicus
CAAAAGAAAAATACCAGATGGTTCCTCCCCTAGGAGGAATATAAGGAACCAAATAAAGATCAAGGAAAGGAATAAGAACAATAATAATAATAATAACAAGAAAGAAAAAAAAACTAAAAATGAAAAGACAAACTGGGGACACTTGGTGGGGAGGGAAGAGGGAAAGGGTGGAGGGCAGATGGGAGCACGGGGTACTGAGGTGATGGTGCACTGGTATTACGGTGATGGGGAATGCATGGGGATTACAACTGACGTCAAATATATGTAAATTAAAAAAATTTATATTAAAAAAATGACATTTTCTACACTACAAATTGAAACCAAAAATTATTGTAACTAAAAATTACAATAAAACTTGAGCATCAGGAAAAAACAAACAAACAAAAAAACCATAACACGGGTGCATGCAGGTCACAAACTCATAGTTAATGATGTTTTATTGCCAGAGCTTACCTTTTATATGTTCTCTTCCACCATGATAGTTTTGGAACGATGTTCTGCAACCATTTGGAGATTTCTTAAGGCTCCAAATAGCTCCATCAACCAGAATGCTCTAAGTTCTGGATCCCAGGGCATTGGTGCTTTAATTTTTAAAGAATTACAGGTAATAACCACAGCCTTAGACACCAAAGGAAATTTGCTTCTCTAATCTTTTTTTTTCTTTTAGGAGAAATTGTAACAAGGTGGACCCCAGGAAAAGGGGAAGTTGCAGGTTCCCTGTTCCACCCAAGGGAGAGTGGAGCTGAGCAGGGAGGAGAAGAAGCTGGAGAGGAAGCAGGATGGAGAGCAGCAAGGAGACCTGGAGGAGGCACATGGAGCAGAGAGACATGTGAAGAAACTGTGCTTGCCTCTTGGTCCTGGACGGTTGGGACAGATGTGGGTGAGAGACCTATGGGGAGGTTAACAATGGCAACAATTTTGATTTTGTTCTTTTCCTCCCAGACTTGTCTGATCTTTTCTGATCCTTTTCTATGGTCTCTACCCAAACGTGCTTTAGACCTATGGCAGACTTTCAGGCCTTGGTTTGGGTCAACCCTGTTTGGCTGAACTTTTACTCACAAGGGAATGGGTGACTTTGGATGCTTGATTTTGTAATTATATTCTTTGTCTTTTCTGTAGTGTTCCCTAATTGTATTAACGTTCCTCTCCATTAAAGGTCTTATATGTTTGTCTTGATGCAGTGGATGGCAGAACCCATCTAGAGAGGGCAGGTTTGGGGGCTCTGGGGTCCCCCTCTCCCTGTCCTGTAACAAAATTGAGCAAACTTAATTTTATATGTTTGAACAATCTACATGGGTGTAGGTTCTAAAGTAAAAGGGGCAAAATGAAAGGGGCTAAATGGGTTATGGGTCTGGGGTTTCAGGGAGAGATGCTTCCCCAATATTTAGGCTCATCAAAGACCTGAAATCTTGCATAGAGCTCATTTTCAGGATCAGAAACCTAGAGCTCTGCTGTCCCTCTAGTCATCATCTTGCAAAGTAATGCTCAATTTCTTGCCTTCATATCATCTTTCTGCAGGCTCTAAATCTGTAGATATAAAGATAGTGGTCAGGGTAAGTCTAGAGTTAGCAGGAAAGATGCTGTATGTGGCTAGCAAAGTGTTTCTTTTTGTTTTGTTTTGTTTTGTTTTTATTAATATAAAATTTAAAAAAAAAATTACATATACTTGCCATCAATTGTAATCCCCATGTATTCCCCATCACCATTTCACCAGTGCACCATCACCTCAGTCCCCCGTACTCCCTAGCAAAGTGTTTCTTGCCTCAGAGAAGAGGTGTTGGGATCTAGGTGTCTTATGGTTGGTAGTTCATCTCTTTGAAGTTACTAATCTCTTCCTCCTTTTCACCATTCTTTGGGTACATACTCTCTCTTCCATTGGTATGTACTTAATAATTTCTCCTTCTTAAATCAGTTTGACAATATCACTATCCAGATACCAAGGTACTATAATTGACAATTATTCATCGTAATTAGCTAACATCTTACGAGTAGCCCCTTAGTTACATGGAAGTGCATATTTCTATGTAAGGCTCATGGCAATTCTGAAAAATCAGCTGTAATATTAGTCCCCTTCTATAGTTGAGAAAGCTAAGACTCAAGGTATTATGTAATTTTCCCAAATCTCACTGCTAGCAAATAGCAAGACCAGGATTTGTGCCCGGGTGGTCCAACTCATACTTTTAATTACTGCCCTGTCCTTATGAACTGAGATTTTCACTTTTCATCTACTGTTATTTAATTCTCATAACGGTACTTTAAGGCTGGAATGATAAAGCCCATTTTTCAGATGAAATCACCAACCTCTACTGTATAGTTTTCCCAGTGTCATCAACAAGTCATGGAAAGAACTCCAGAAAATCTCCTCTTCATCAAGCTCCACAATTCCGTTCCTCCTTGAAGCAGTGAACTAAATCAAAGTCTCAAGGCCTTCATGTCTTGGCCGAAAAATGAACTGTGAAATATGGAAGTGTCTATTTCATTGACTTCCTCTTGCCCCTTTCTTATTTTTATGACCTTCAAGTTCCCGTCACCATCATACTTCACAGGATGCGGTTCAACATTGCCACCCCTGCTTCTGTTCCCAAGCTGCAGTCAGCCCAATCTGCATGTTAAAGTTGTCTCAAGTTGTGTTCAAATCTCCAGAGTCCTTGCAGCCTTAAGCAGCACTGGATCTAATTTTAAAATGATTTATCTTTGCAATTTGTGCTAATATCATTATAAATCATCAATTTACATAGACTGAAGATCTGATTAATTCAAATGTATTCATTTATTTTAGATTAATATGCACCCACTGACTAACCTCCGTATTCATTTACACACAAGATTAAAAACAGATTATTACATGCAAACAACTACCTACACCAGGCAGTTTGAGAGGATTGCCCATTTCCAGGGCAGGCAAGGTAGCTTAAGAATGGCTTTTGCAACCCTGAAAGGCTCAAAGGCAAAAGCCTTTGAGCTTTTGATGCCTGGCACGCCATCGCCAAAACAGTCTTCTGGTGTTGTTTTGCCTGCACTACCTCTGGGCACATGGACTTGTTGTCAGCCTTGCTCTTCCTGTCTTTAAAGACATAATGAATATTCACAGAATGGATCCCACACAAGCAACCTTGACTTGGGCCTTACAAATGCAAGCACACTTTAATCACTTAATCAGAGGATTTTATAGTAGCCCTATGAGGTAGGTACGATATTACCCCATTTACAAAGGAGGGGAATCGAGGCTCCTAAAGACTTATGTCAGTTGCCCAAAGTCAAGTTGCTGAATGGTGTAGTGCCTGTCCGAGGCAGGATTGAATCCCAAACATCTGGCTTCTGAGTCCGTCCTCTTAGCCTCTCTGCTCTGTGGCTTCAGGATCAGCCAGAATCATGCACTAATTAAAAGGACCCTTGGAGACTCCTTTAAAGCACCTGCAGTGCTAGCGGCTTAGATAGACACTCTTAGGCTGCAATCATGCCAGACACTTCCTGCAGAATCCCAAGATCCCTGGTCTGGTGCTGGACAAAAAGCTGTTGTTTTATATATGTGAGCTTTGGTTTGCTGTTCATTATTTCCCTCCACAACGGAATTATTTCTTCAGCATGAAGATTGTTGCTTAATGCTCTAGAATGCTTGAGTCATAAGCGTGAATTTGGTTCCCACTGTCATCAATTTTTTTTTGTTCAGCCACTGTGCATACAGCCCGGGGATGCTTAGTTTCCTGTTCCGTGAAGTGGTTGAGTTCCTGGGTGCCCTCTTCGGTCTGATCCCTCAGCTCCCTTGAGGCAACAGCCTCATTCGTGGAGCCGTTTCACAGGCAGGCGGCCCAACCCGAGCTGCTAACCGCTGCAGTTTTCCCCAAGCGCTTCTCTACTGAAGGAGGGTCCAGGAAGCGGGTCACCTGTTTCCAATCTGTTCAAACGCACAGGCAAAGGCATCGGGTTGACTCGCAGCACAAACTATGATTAATGACCTGAAGGACTAATGGAACATTGGCCCGTAAAAATGCCTTTCATGTGTATTTCCAGAAAGGTCTTTCTTACCGAAGACCTTGAATTTAAAATTGCCTTCCTAGGTCCACTTTTTATAGTCTGAACATATCTGTCGGTCACCCATCGTGTGAAAAACACTCTGCCAGGTGGGAAAGGACTGGTATTAACCACAATAAATAGATCAGAAACTTGTAGATTTTTTTTTCAGAGTAATTTCATGTATTGCATTGTATCGCTGAGAGAGCGGGGCGATGAGGGACTCAGGTTGGAATTGGCGTTATCAGAACAAGGTGACCTGAGCAAAGTCCCTCACCCTCCTGGAGTCTTGGTTTCTTTATTTGATTCTGGACCTGGATTAATGGACCTGAATTGGGATTTTCTATGATGTTTTGATAGCTTGCCTTATTTAAAGTAGAAGAGGTCGTCTCTCACATAAAGAAAGAAAGACATATCCTTTGGGCTCAGGGAAGACCTGATAAAATGAACTATTAAAATATGTTAATTGCATTACATCACAGACTCCAACTTCTGGCTGCTGAGGTTCAAATTTGGGCTTAACTCTTTGCTACTTGGCAAGTTGCTTGACCTCTGTTTCCCCATCTCTAAAATGGAGACGAACATTGCACCCACCTCACAGGGTCAGTTCAGGGAAGTAGTAAGTGAATTAGAAAGTGCTTGGCACCTTCTCCTGACAGGTACCCATTCAATGCCAGCTGTTTCTGGCTGGTTAACACTTCATAGAGAATGCAGAACCCTGATGAGCACCCATGGGATCAATAAGTCCAAGGCGGATACTGAGACCTCCAGTGGAACTAAACAGAGGACAGGACTAGACTCGGGCATCAGGTTTGCACCTGCAGATGAGCCTCCTACTTTACTTGGGACATGAGTGTGTTCAATGAGCAGAGGCAAAGCTGTCAAGTGAAAAGTAACTGATGAGGTTATAGTTTGGGAGTCAGGTTCTTGAGAAGAATGTTCTTCATGCTCCTCAAGTTTATTTTTGTAAGGCTGATTATCCCTTTTCATATATTTGAGTTCTTTATTCTGAAGACTTATTTTCCCAACATTGCACATATTTTTAGAGACCTTATTGTGACCCCGAACAGATGTTGCTCCACTTCCCCCATTCCTTGCCTTTTGACAATGTTCTATTACCTCCCACTCAATCAACCCCCAAGTCCCAGTAATCTTATCTTCCAAAAGTATTTCCATCCATCTTATCCTCTCTCTACCTTCAGGTCAAGATTCCTTTGTCTCTCCCTGGGACTGTTAGTTACCTCTTGTCAGTCTTTCTGATTTTGGAATAGGAACCCTGATGGCTGAGTCCAGAGTTTACATCTCTACTATTAACAACTCTGCTATGCAGTGAGAAAGAGACCAGGGTCTAGGATGGGTTTGTCCACATTAATTTCCAGCGTCACCTAGATCTTTTTAGGGAAGTTATTGACCTTTTCTTGTTTGTAGATAACTACAATAATGCATAGCTCTCAATATTTTTTAAAATTAAGATTAGATGTAATTATCTGTGCTAGGTACTTAAGATAAGGCCTGACTCATAATCCTTCTCAAAAACCAACATCATTGGAGTGGAGCAAGCTTGGGTAACTGGACACAGGATATAATGCATTGTTTCTTACTAGATACATAATGAGAAACAATAATAACAGGATTTATCTACATAAGGCATGAAAAAAGCAAAGGAAAATTTAAGAGAGACAATGCCATCTGTCTCACCCAAATAGAGTCCACTGAGCAGAGACCAAGGTCCAAGCCAAAGCAGCACATGGCAAGCTGGCTACTTTTCCACAGACACCCCTCCTCACTGGTGGTCTCTCTGTGGATGCTCCAACTATTCAGTACTGGGCCAAAGCCCCATTAGTTTTAACTGCCCAAATCCCCAGAAGCTTAGCTACGAAAAGCCCAAGTTCTTCCCCTTGCTCCTTTAGCTCTACTTAGTGGGTAGTCTGGAAATCTCCACCTTCTACTATGAATACCCCCCCGCCCCCACTGACTCAGGTTACTCCACACTGTTCCTCTTCATTATCACCATTACCCCCACCATGCCTTAGTCACTATGATCATGGAAAGTGAGGCTGGAGTGCTGGACAAGTTCTACGTCGCATTGCATTTCTGGGGACCAGCCATTCACTGGCACCTCAGTCCATGCCTGCTGGATCATTAAGATGAAAAAACACCTGAAACTCTAACTGCTGAGGGATGTTGAAGGGAATGTGCTTGCTGAGCCTGGTGAAGGGAGATGGCACCTGTCCTTGTATTTACAAGTCCCTGGAAGCGGGGTTAAGAGTAACATTAGTAAAGACGGAATCATAGCAGCAGTTGTTTGACGACCCTGCTACTACTACCACTGTGATGATCAGCAGTCTGCAGCCAGGACTGAAGAAGAAGAGCTGGTGGAGGAGAGGGGAACCCACTACACGCCATCTTTCTGCAGCTCGGTCTTCCCGAGGAATCGTACATCACAGTTTCGTCACCTCCTTTGTGCCTGAGGACTCTGAGGCTTACAGAACTGAAAATGGCTGCATTCAAAATTCTTCTAAGACCCCCTACTCCTTCTCAGGGATTTTGTTCCCCAGAGGAAGCTCTTTCTCCCTGTACCACTATCCAACAATGCTACGATCACGTTAGCACACAGAGAGTCCCCAGCATAGGAGCTGTTCAAGTTCATGCTAGTGTAGGGCGGGTTTATCAGCTGAGGAGCGTGGGGTGAGCTGATCTTGATGGTTCTTTGGAAGTTGAGTGTCTGAGCCTTTGTGAAGTGCTGCTCGTGGCTGACAGTCTTGAGGTGTCTTACTTGTTTTTTTGTTCTCCATTTTTCAGGACTGAAAGGGTTTTCTTTTGCCTGTGGAGCCCAGTACCACAACCTGCACAGCACCTCCAGTTTGCGAGAGCGTGTTTGAAAATACAGCAGTGCGGCCCGTTGGTAACGGCTATAATCCCCGCAGTGGAATGCCAGCGCACTCAGCTACGGAACTCCACGGAGGGGCGTTTTCCTTAGCTAAGGTCAGCATTTTATAAATTTCTGTAAATGTTCGCTCTTTGGAAGCAGCTAATCGATTTCCTCATGCAGAATATTCTTGCCACCAATGGAAAAATGATCTAAAAGATGGATTGCTTTCCTGTGGCTTCAGGACAACTGCTGGTGGGAATCTTTATACCGCCTGACACCCCCAGTGAAGTTCAAGCCTAAAGGTACTGATTCCAGGGCCAAAGGGAGACAGACCCAGGAGGGGTCCCACGTATTGTCTTCCAAAGCCTTGACTCCATGCTGGGCATGTGGTCGGGGGTTTCCCTGTATTCTAACATATGACCCTCCGAACAGCCTTGCTCAGAATATATTTTGCAGATGTCATTTTATAGATGAAGAAGTTGAAGCTCAAGGAGGCTGGTTCTGTCTGTCCACTACAACAGGGACCAGCCACACACAGCTTTCACACTTCCATTGCACTCGTTAAAAGGAAATAAGCTGGAAAATTCAGCTCCCGAGCAGCACCCCCCTATTGTGAGTGCTCACCAGCGCCCCCGGCTGGTGGCTGCCATGCGGGACAGTGCGGGTGAGGAGGTTCCCATCCTCTCAGGAAGCTTTCTGGGACAGTGCTGGCCTGGGATGTCCTCCTGTACCGGGACTTGGGGATGTGGAAGGAGGCGCTTAAAGGAGACACATGTGGGTGAGAGACTGCGGGGAGGCTGACAATGGCAGCCTTTATCTTGGCTTGGATTTTGGTTTCGCGCCTTTTCTTCCAGGCTTGCCTGACCCCTTCTGCTCCTCACCAGAAGACACCTTCGACTGGGGCAGCTTCCAGGCCTCAGTGGCCCTGCCTTGAGCCAACCCTGTTTGGCTGGGCGTTTACCCACCAGGGGATGGGTAACTGGGTGTTTAATTAGAAACTATTTTACCCGTATTCTTTCTCTTCTCTAATTGCACACTATTTGTTACACACTAGCTGTCCTAAATTTCTTTTCCCTTGAAGGTCTTATGCACCTGATTATGTTTTGTCTTTCTGCAGCAGATGGTAGAATCCATTTAGAACATGCAGCTTTGAGTCTGGGTGCCCCGTATTCTGCCCTGTAACGGTGTCACACTCCAGAGGAAGTAATGTGTGGTCTCTAGCAGATGGATGCTGGAGTTGAGGCGAAAGAAATTGTCAGGAGTGATAGGGTGGCTGAGCGCAGTGGGATGGTGGGGTGAGTCCCCCCAGGTGTTAGCAGCACTTTTCAGCGTCAAGACTCAGACCTTCCCTTCAGAAACATACCCTGCTCCTCGACGTGTCATCAAAACACGGTGAAAACCTAATAAATTTTAAAGTCATTTCAGCTAAATCACTAAGAGAACTTGTCCACGTACGGATGGATTTTGGAAAGCCTCATCACTGATATTGCACACTGATGAGAGCTCGTGTGAGCCCCTGCGGGGATCTCTCGGGGGCAGTTCTCAGAGCTTCTTCCTCCCAGTGTCTCCTCCAGAGCTGGTAGCAAGTAATTCCGCTGGCATCTTCCTCATAACACTTGCGAAGTTCAGCACCATCTCCAACTGCATAAGAAAAGCAGATGGAATATTTAGTGCAGTTGCTGGAGCCATAAAAGAAAAAAAATTAACCAAGCTTATTAGGCTCCCTGTTTCTTCTCTCCCATAAAGGGAGCAATTGGCAATAAATGCCATTCTCTTTTTAACAGATGAATGGCCCAGTTGTGATAAATCCACTAGCATTTTCTGGGGGAAATATATTTTGCTCCAGACAGTTTTAGTGGTGGGATGGTATTTTGCAAGGGACTGGTGAGGAGACTGAGGAGGGTCCAACGTTTCAAACCAGCCCGAGAGCTCCAGCACCCTTGGGGGTGGATCCAGAGCAGGGAGAGGTCTGTTTGCTGTTGGTTCCTTGCTTTGCTGTTAGCTTGCTGGCAGCCTTCCCCTCTTGCCCCTCTGTTTTCTCAAGCTCTGACATCTCCTCAGAGCGTCAGGAGAGTACATGTGCATCCCTGGGGGGTGTGAAATCCCCAAGCGAGTGGGGATCTAGGATTTGAACCTTTTGCACCTCCTGCTGCTCATTCCATCCAGTCCAGTTTTGGTCCAGCAGAGGGTGAGCAAGAGTGCTGGGGAGTGGAATCTGGCTTTGGGCCACAGTTTTGCAACTAACTGACTAGATGACCCTGGACGAGCCATCTTCCTCTTACGTTCTTTCTTGCTCCCTGCACACTTGTCTGGACCAAGGGTTTCCTATGACGTGGGGCTTGTTGTAGTACCTGGAAACCCCCAAGCAGGCTGGGATGAGTTAATTAGACAGCCCAGATCAGGTGCTGATGCACTGACATTTTTTCCAGCTGCTCTCTAGGGCTGTCCTATGTTCAGCTGACTTCATTCATTCATTCATTTAAATGCATACAAAAGCAGGGGTACAGGCCAGAGTCTCGGGAGGTGAGAGGATTCACCAGAGACAGAGTGGGAAGCAGAACAGGCAGATCGACTGAAATACACTGCTGAGGGGAGCAATGGGCCAGGCAGGAGAGGTCTGCTGTGCCATGTGGGTCCCCTCCCTGGCCAGGGATCGAACTCACGCTGCTGTACACTGTGGTGCTCAGCCCACTGCACCACCAGGGAGGCCCTGTTCAGCTGACTTTAAATCCCATTGAATTCTCAGACCCTCCTCTCTGAGGCCCTGGGGAGAAACCTGAGTCAGATCCGCAGGAAGTGATTGTCTCGCATGGCTGCTTCTCCCTTTGGGGTGAACTCCACCATACATTGGTTAGTATTTTAAACATTATTAGGGCAATTTCAAATACGTAAAAGAGTAGAAAACACAGAATAATAAACCCCCTGGTAGCCAACCAGTTCAACAACTATTAACTCGTGGCCAAGACTATTTCATCTCTGTCTTCATCTGCTTCCTTCTTCCCCCTGAATGATTTTGGAGCAAATCCCAGACATTGTATAATCTCATCCATACAGATTTCAACAGGTTTATAATATGTAAGTACTATTTTTACATCTAAAGAAAAATACTTTTGATGGATTGAGTCAGTGTACAGATTTTTCCAATTGTTTTATATTGTGCTTATTATTATGTTTTTCTATCAGTGGTCCAAAAAATTTCAGATATTACAGTTGCTTCCAATCTTGTACAATCTCCTCTTCTTCCTTCTCTAGTCTCTTTTTCCCCTTGTAATTTACTCATCAAAAAGCTACACGTTTGGCCTGTGACATTCTGCGTGTTCTGGATTTTGCTGATTGGATCCCGGAGGAACCATTGAATATGCCCCGCCCCTCTCCTGCTCCTTTTCTGTAATTTGGAAGTGAAACCCTGAAGCCTGAGATTCAGCTTGGGGGTTTGGGCAAAAATCCTGCAACCTCTAGATGACGATGATTTTTCCGTCGGCCCAGTACGCTCTGCCTGTGCGATGGTACCAGACACGGTCAGGGTCATGACTGTGATTTCTTCAGGGCCCACAGATGTGATGTTCTAGTTTTATCAGTCTTCATTTTTCAAGTTGCAGTACTGCTGTGACATGAATGCTCTTACGAACCCTGAACACCCTAGGTTTGTTTTGTATGGAAAAGTCAGGATAATGTCTTTTATTTACCAATTTCCAAAAATCAAAAAATGACCAGTGAGCATTTCTCCTTCCAGTTCTTTATTCCTCTCCGCCCTGTCTTTCCTTAACCCATTCATTTAAGCATTTCAGGAACTCTGCATAACTACAACCTTTGAGCTAATTCCAACACAGTTAGTGAGTTTTCACAGGACTTGCATTTTAAATTTGAGTCTTTGTTTATATTTGAGGATTGACAATCCTCAATTAACAATGCTCGATTCACAATCCTTTAAATGTCAATCCTTTGTTGATTGTGATCCAGACCTGGCTGTGGTGTGCAATGTACCCGTGGAAGCTTCTGCGTAAACCAATTCTCTCATGACAAAAATAGACGGGTTTGGCTGCTACATACTTCCTGCCCTTCTCCCTCACCTCTTCTTCCTGCCTGGATGTGGATGCAATGGCTGGAGGGCTGGCAGTGATTGTGCCACACAGAGGACACACATGCTGCACACTTGCCAGGGGTGGCCTCATATTGGAGCCCAGTCATGGGGTTACAGCCTCAAATTGGATGCCCCAAAGGAATTCCCATCCTTGAGCATTACTCTACTTGACTTCTTGCCACACGAGATATTTGAAAAGCCATAAGTACTGGGCTTTTGGCCAGTTTTAGCTGCACGTCTCCTTGATCACCTGTCCACAATTGTACACCTAATGGGTGGAAGACTTGGGTTTCAAACTCAAATTTGCTAAACTCGAAATCTCCGTGTTGCCTTAATAAATGATATAGCAAACCATGGGCAAGGATGTAGCTGAATACTTCTGTGAAGAGGATTCCAGAATATCATTAACTCTTTGGTTATTGTAGAGGCAGGAAGGGAGCAAGGTTTGGGATGGTTTTGGGCAGACGGGTCAGGGAAGGAGAGTCTTGGAGCCCTCAGTGGCTTTTCATGCTTTTATTAGTAGAGGTGGCCAGGTACATGGCAGGCATGGGTGCCGGGGGGCCGGGAGGCTGGCAGGCCTCCCAGCCCCCAGCGCATCTCACCCTCTCGGCTGCTTTCTGCTGCTGCTTGTGTTGGTCAGTATTGTCGGTCCTGTTGATTCTGGCATCTTCATGACACCGCCCATTTAAGCCCGTGTCCAACTCAGGTGTGCCCACTTGCGCATGCTCACCCTGGAATGCTCGTAGCACCACAGGTGTCCATCATCACAGAGGTGGGAGGGTGGAAAGGCCTGATTGTTCTCTGACCCTACAATTATGTAACTCTCAAATACACTTTGCACAGAAAAAACAGGATAGGTGCTTGACTTATTGTAGCGGCAGGAAAGGGGGCACAGGAGCAAGGTTCGGGATGGTTCTGGGCAGACGGGTCAGGGAAGGAGAGTCTTAGAGCCCTTGGTGGCTTTTCATGCTTTATTCAGTAGAGGTGGCCAGGTACATGGCAGGCAGGGGTGCCGGGGGTGCCAGGAGGCTGGCAGGCCTCCCAACTCTCGGTGCATATTACCCTTGGCGGCAGCAGCAGCTGCTGCTGCTGCTGCTCCTTTGTCCTGTCGGTTCTGTTGGTCAGTTCTCACAGTTCTGGCATCCTCATGACGCCGCCCATTTATGCCCTTGTCCCAACTCAGGTGCCCACTTGCACATGCCCACCCTGGAATGCTCGCAGCACCTCAGGTGTCCATCATCAGTGGTGGGAGGGTGGAAATACCTGATCAACCTTTACCCTACACTTATAAACCAGCCTCCTCCTGCCCACCGCCAGGTAGTTCTCAAAAGAAAAGCTCAGGATCGACACACGATGTCAGCATCTTAGGAGACACGGAATGAGGGGTTTCTGGCCCCTTGTAATGAGCTGATGAAATATACACGCTTTTTCTTGCTTTCTGTCAAATGATTTCCAACCTCTCTACACCAAAGAAGCTCTTTTTATTAACTCCCTGCGAAATACAACATGTTTTGAAAGATTTTGTCAAGCAAACTGTGCTTAATAATAAATATTTGATTCACTGCCCCATTTAAATTTAATCAAATGCACATATAATCTCTAATCATAGTTTCTGATCTACATGACCAGTGTGAGCAGACTAAATTGGTTCTAACTTCAGTAAAAAATCAGAATATTTGGGGAAGGCTGTACAGACTTGAATTCTGTTAGGATTTTAAGGATAATGGAAGTGCCCATGAGTTCCCCTGTCATTTGAAGACTCCCATGGGTCTGAGGACTCTGTCTGGGACATGAGTTGGAGACCCTGGCTGTAGTCTGGGTCCGGATTCCAGGAGACTGGCTTGTTCCAGTCAAGGGAGTGGAAGAGGCTTCAGCTGGTAGATGCATTTGCTTCGACTTCAGTTTTCTGTTGGTAACGCAGCTGCGTTGGAACTGGGCTGTGTTAGTCCTGCTCATCCCGTGCCCACTGAGCCATCGTGCCCAATACCTCCCTCTCGGTACTGGTCCCTGAAACCCAACTGTACACTATTTTTTGGATCCCATACAAAGGTAAGTGGGATCTCGAACAGACCTTGCTTAGGCACCAGGCCTGCCTGGTTTGTGCCTGTAGATCTTCTGGAGCTTTGTGCTCCAGTTGACGCTCATAAGTTCATCACGCCGAGTTGTGTTTAAAATCATTTTCTGAGTGCCTGCCATGCACTGTCACGAGTTAGATGCCAAGTCACAGAGGTGGGTAACATCCTGAGCTTATTCTTGGGCTCTGCCTTGGGCTCTGGTTGATCATCAGGTTTTGTTCCATTATTTGAAGACGTAACACAAGCCTCACTAGGACTTGTGGGACACTCGTAGCTGATGTTAACTTGGATGGACTCAGACCCCTCCCATGGGGTCCTGCTATGGTTCTGATGGGTCACCCACCATCTCAACTTTGTAGATCTGCCTCCCAAAGAGAGGAGTCCTGTTACCACAGGACACTGAACCCTGTGTGTCCTCTCCTGTGTGGCTCTCTCTCTCTCCTCCCTTCTCTCTCTCATTAGACTATAAGCTCCTTGAGGGCAGGGGCTATTTACTTTGTATCCTCCACACACACCCATGCACAGTGACTGGTAGATGCTGGTGAATACTTATCGTGATAGATGGGAGTGGGCCTGAAGAGGAAGAAGAGCTGAGATGGGGACGCCTGGGCCTGAGAAGTCTGGCTGAGTGGTTGTAGAAGCCATTCTGGTCTCAGGGTGATTGCAGGCTGTGGGCCAGAACCACAGTCACCACCCATCATCCTCAGGCCTCTGTGCAATGAGTAGTGGCTGGACGGTGGTTGGGGATGGCATGGTGGGGACAGGAGGACCCAAGTCTCAGGAACGTGGGTCCTCAGAGGGAGTCTCACATGAGAGCACAGGCATTCAGGGGTGACAATGGGTCAGCGTGCAGACCACAATCCCAAGGAACATGGGGGTGTGGGTGGAGAACATGTAGCTCCCCCGAGGTGACTGAAAAGGATTCAGCACTGCTGGGGTAAGGCAGTTGTTGGGACAGCACTGAAGCGGTGGGCACCCAGAGGCTGGCTGGCATGTGGTGCTCGGTCACCACGCTGCAGAGATGGCACAGGTTGCACCTCAGCTAGACGGTCCGCAGCGTGGCTGCCCGCCTCCTCCCAGACCATCTCCCTCCACCCAGGCTGGGGCTGGTCAGGCCTCCTGCATCTTCTCCAGCTCTGACCATGAGCTTTGCCCTTGACAACCACTCATCTCTCTGATGCTACCTCCTGCCTGGACTCCCTCTTCCCGAGAAACCAGATCTGAAAATGTGGCTCCTGCATCTCTCCACACAAGCCATCTCCCAGCCAGAACTTTTGCTTAATTTGCTTCCTGACATTTCACACTGATATGTGGGGACGCATCAGCTGAGTTCCAAGTACACATGACTCACATGTTTTTAAAGACTATGGAGGAGGGAAGAAAAAAATTAAACCAAGGAAAAATGAGCGAGAGGGAATTTTAGTCATGTAAGCCATGAAGGAGCCTGCCAGGCCCGCTCTGGTTTTGTTTGTTTTAGAAAATGACTGGAGGCCATAATGTTTGAACTTTTCCATTGTCAAGTCTGCGGAGAATTCAAGCAGGGCCGACCCCTGGAGACTTCTCTTTCTTCAATTCCTGAGATGGAAGGAATGAAAGTCTGAATCTTATTAAGCAGATCCACAGGACTTGGATTGAAAGAAATATGAAAACACAATTTTGCGTTTTAGCCGGAGAAGAAAAAACAACTTCAGAGTGAGTCAGACGTACTGTGTGACCCTCTTGCAACTACACAGCGTGTGTGTGTGTGTGTGTGTGTGAGAACGTGTGGTTATCTCTGACTGACGAACTGTTTCCAAGATTTGCACAAAGGATTGATTTTTTTTTTTTTGCTACCAAAGTGACTGGAAAAACACATCGAATGTCATTCCAGATGGAACTTACATTTATCAGGTGGCCACTCTGTCACACACCTGCTCCCAAGGCCTCTGCCAGGAGACCCCTCACCCCCCCGTATTTTAGGGTATATCTCTGATCCCTCCTCATGGATCGTTCGTTCTTCCCCCTTGCAGGACTCCAGGGTCCTTTTGTCTGCACCTTCCATGAGGCTCACACGCCCTTCAGCCCTGGAGTCTTCAGAAGCCTCTGGCTTCCTCGGCCAGCCTCACCTTGTGCCGAAACTCCCTCAATCTGCTGTTTGAAACTAGCTCTGTGTAGTTCTCAGTAGCATTTCCGTAGTCTTGTCTCCAGTCCTGAGAGGGAACGCCCTGAAGTGGGTGGCGTTCCCCTGACCCAGGTGCAGGCCCTCAGCTCTCTGGTCTCCTCCAAGTTCCTCCACATGCCCGGCCCAGGCATGACCCATACAGGACTGCTTCCCCGTGTGTTGGGAGTCACCACGTCACAGGAGGATCTCACTTTACCTTTGTCTAATGAAAATGCCCTGGGAGGGTGTTTCCCTAGACAAAGACTCTGTCTTCACTCATAGAAGAATCTGAATCTCCACTGCTAAAGAAGCAGAAGAATTGCTGGCAGCTTTTGGATGTCGGGGCACACTTGAGCTGCCAGGATTTCCAGACGCGTGTGCCTGCAGTCTCAGCACGAACTCCCAGAGTGCAGCGACTGTTCTTCCTCCTCTCTCTCTCTCTCTCTCTCTCTCTCTCTCTCTCTCTCTCTCTCTCTCTCTCTCTCTCTCTCTCTCGTTTCGCCTGTTGTTACCAACCTGCATCAGTGAGGGACCTTTGTTAAATAGCAACCAATAGTCACACGTTGTTATTAACCAAAGTCCATAGTTTTCTTTAGGATGTGTTTTGGGATTGTGCATTCTGAGTTCTGACAAATGTACTGTCATGTATTCACATTCGGTGGCATATAGATGTGCCACCCTAGAAACTCCCCGTGAGCCTCCCATTCACTCACTTCCCATTCTCCCCAGCCCCCAACAACTATTCGTCTTTTCACTGCCTCCATATTTTTGCCTCTCTAGAATGTCATAAAATGGGAATTAAGTCACCCACTTTGTGCATTCCACTTCCATGTCTTTGATGACTTGATAGTTCATTTCTTTTCAGTGTAGAATAATGTTCCATTGCCTAGATGTGCCACAGTTTGTTTTTCCATTTGATTATTGAAAAATCTTCATTGCTTCCAGTTTTTTTCTGTAAGCTGTTGTAAACATCTCTGTGTAGGTTATTGTGTGGATGTAAGTTTTCAGTTTATTTGGGTAAATACCTAGGAACATGATTATTGGATGTTAGGGTAGGTCCCTGATTAGTTTTTGAAAAATTGCTGAATTACCTTCCAAAGTAATGGCTGCATCATTTTACTTTCCCACCAGCAATGAATGAAAGTTCTTGTTGCTCTATATTCTTGTCAGCACTTGGTGCTGTCAATATTCTAGGTTTTAGCCATTCTAGGATGTGTGTCTTACCTGGTTGCTCCTCACATTTTCGTTTGTGATTCTCTAATGACATATGTTTATTTTCCACCTGTAAATGTTTTTGGTGAGGTGTCTAAGAAAAGTTTTGCTCTTGGTCTCTTCATATTACTGTGTTGGATAGAATTAATCTCTAAGAATTGCTATAACCTATTCGCAACTCCAGGGAAACCCCACCCAAATATTAAGTGGCTGGCAGAGTAAAAGACTGAAAATAACCCAAGTATGAAGCTACGAAATCGTCAGTCCTGGAACTGTTTCTCTGTTATGCAGCAGTATTATATAATATGTTCTATCATTGTTTAATTCTCAGAGTTGAATTTTTTGTTATTTGCAGAAACCATTACCTTAAACTAATATACCAAGTCATTCCCTTTTCCTGTTCCTTATTTCTCTATTCATTTGTGAGGTGGCAGTGTTAATAGTGTCCACCCCTCAGGATTTTTGTGAGGATTAAATGAAATAGGAAATGATCCAGAGTTTACCAAATTACTGTTACAGGGCCAATCAATTCATGTGTCAGTTACTGTAATTATTATTATTGCTACTGTCATTAATAGTAATAATAGTATTATTTTCAGCCCTAGCACATAGTAAACATTCAATAAATATCTACACTGAATGAATAAGTGAAGTCACTCGAATGTGAGAGGGTGATTACCAGGAAGTGATTACAAGGACAAAACAAGTTGCTCCAAGATGAAGTGACTCAACCAGGACCTGCAGCCACACATGGCCTGGGTCGGGTTGGCAAGGGCTGACCTCTGGGAAGCCTGGTGCTTCAAGCAGGGAGCTTTGAATTAAAGAACGCCTACAGGGGTTTGCAGATAAGCTGGGAGTGAGAGAAGCAGGAGGAAGCGCAGTGCCTGCCTCCCCAGCCCCCTAGGCCGAAGTCTTACTCTGCATGTGCACAAGGATTATGCTGAAGTAGTTGGGGGCTTTGTTAAGTTTCAGAGTGAAGGAAAATGACTTTCATTTTGCCTGAGGGAGAGCGGCTGACTGTTTCTCCCAAAGACCTTGTTTGAAATTAAGGTCTTGGAACAGTGGATTCAATTAACTACCAGTTCGGGAACCTTGGGGACTAACTTGCTGTGTGCTTTATTTTCCCTTACAAATCACTTCCGTTTTTCTTTCCTTCATATTTCTCCCACCTACAGAGAATTCTGTGGTTGGCTGTCGGGTCAAGACCAGGTTCAGGTTCCTTTTTCCTGGGTTAGAAGTGAGAAATACTGGGTGGGCTTTGTCTTTGAAGTCAATTTGCTGTCAACTTGACCTAGAATCAAACATCAATTTTGTGTGTGTGTGTGTGTGTACACAGATGCACATATTTGTGTATGTATGCATGCGGGCATCTTCTGAATAGTATTTGGAAGACATGTAAATGTTCGATTAATATTAAAGTTTTAAAAATAGACTATTTCAGGGGCCTCCCTCGTGGCGCAGGGGTTAAGGGCTCAGCACTATCAAGCTAGCACAAGCTACCGTGGCCTGAGTTCGATTCCTGGCCAGGGAACTGACCCACATGACACAGCAGACCTCTCCTGCCTCGCTCACTGCTCCCCTCAGCAGCAGATATGCTGTTCTGCTCCCCACTCTATCTCTGGTGAATCTGGTGAATCATCCCCCTCACCTCTCGCCTGCACTCAGGTTTTGTACACATAAGTAAACAAAAAAATAAATCTTTGAAAAGTAGACAATCTCTATTCTGAAACTTGGAGGAATCAGAGATGGATTGGACAAGGTCTTTGTCCTAAGGAGCTCATGGAACTAGAGTGGGGAGACAGGTAAATCGGTGCTTCTATTAGGGGGAAAGGTAGTCCTGAATGGATGACACAGATAGGTGTATGAACTCCAAATAGTATCCAACCCCCACTCCAAACCACCAGTGTTCCAGAACCACAATTCCAATAATACAATTATCAAAGACTGAATCACTGAAAACTAAAGGTAAAGTTAAGCAGCCAGGCTGGCTATAAACCAAAAAGGTAAGCCTTGGGCTCTCTCTTCCTTTAAAGCCATCTCACGTAACTCAAAGCCAGCACTCAACGCACCATTGCTCAAAAAATCTAGTAAAATATTTGCAGATTTGTATCCCTCTCTTTCCCTTAATATTATTACTATTTTATTCCCCTTCTTTTATAAAATGAAACCCTTTAATAACTTTTGTCACATGTGCCTAAAGTTGAAACTTATAAAAATCTTCTAAACGCACAAGTAAAAACCCAGTCAAAAACCCCATTTTATATTAAAGTTACCCTGTAACACTTCTAGTGATCGGTAAAGCCTACAAAATAATCTGCGTGCTGAAGTCCACCTGCCACTCGGAGTGCCTCGGTGGAGACTGGAGGTGGTGGACCTGGGCAGAATCAGCGCAGGCCGCAGAGAGGCTGGGCTTCATTTTGCTGATTCCCGCAAGGGGGGGCTTTACGGGCACAGACCCCAGGAAAGACCCAGAGCTCTGGGGCGGCTCGCTGGGGTCCTGTTGCACAGGGAGCACAGGAGCACTCAGGTATATCGGGTGGGAGCACAGGAAGCACTCAGGTATATCAGGTGGGAGCACAGGGAGCACTCAGGTATATCGGGTGAGAGCACAGGAAGCACTCAGGTATATCGGCGTCGGGTGCCGGCGGACTCAGGCTTGCGTGTGAGTCCTCTGTGTTTGGAGGATGTAACTTAGTCTCTCTTGATTTGATGCGCATAGAGGAAACTTTACTCTGTGACTCTGACATATTATAAAACAATTAGAAGTCCTCTTTGCTGGTCATTAACATCATTTCTATCCTTAATAAAATAGCTTTGGGTTCTCGAAAACAGTAGCAAGAAGCGGGAGTAAGTGCTTATAGATATAGAGGGAGGACAGGGTTCATCGTTCTGCAGTGCAAGAGAATGAGAGCTGGGATCCTAAAGAGACTGGGGGGGGAAGGGGGTGTGGGGGAGACCCATTATTGCCTTGACTGAAGCTTGGAGATGGGCGCTGTTTCCTACAACCTACTATGTTCTATTTGACATAAATGCCCTCCTCCATCTTATTTATGAAATACTAAGTTGATTCTAGTTGTCACAGAAAAATATTTAAGAATATCAGCATGTAGGAAGGTCAACTCCTAGCTTTATCCCAGTAGAGAGAATAGTGTGTGAAACCCAAGAGGGTAGCTCTCCATTCAGAGACCAGCAGGCAGTGGGGGAGCGTTGGAAGGGAGGATCTGAGTTTAGGGTGGATGCCAGGAGGGGGAGGGCAGAGGGGAAGGAGGTGCACTGGGAAGGTGTTTGTATGTTTTACAGAGACGTTTCCATTAACCTCTCCCCACCCCCAAGTTCTTATAGGTCACGGTCACCACCAGGGAGGTCGTTCCTTATTCAAGAAATGATGGGACGGTGTCACTGACTACTCCATTTTTTGGAAGGGGAATCTGAAGTCTAGAGCTGGGACATAACCCCCTGAGCCATTCTGTGAACTGACAGTTGAGCAAAATCTGCATCACTGCAGTTATCTCTTGTTTGTTCCCTGTGATAATGAACACAAAAGCAGCTTAGGCCTGTTATAGTGACCACACAGCAGAGGAGCTGGAAGTCAGAGGTAGACTGATGCGAGTTCAAGTTCCAGCTCTGTCGCTTGTTACCACTGGGAGCTGAGTTCCCAGTGTCTCTGGGATTCCTGACCAATGTGGATCTTTCGCTGAATAAAAGAATATTAATTCCCATGAAAGTTTTTGTGAGAACGAGACACTATCACTTATGTGTTGTATGTGTCTCATGTCAGATTTATGCACGTAGTTAATCACAGTCCTAGAATACAGTACAATTCCCCTACTAGTTTAAGTTCTGTCCTTTAGAGTCATAGTCTTTACTTATGGTCTTATTTGATGCATTTGAAGGTAATTTTCTCCTCTTACCCGCTTTGAGTCCTCTCTTATACAGGTTGAATAGCAATTATTGATTGAATAACTGGGTTACATTTCCCTCCCCAGCTAACCCCCTTCTCACCGTTTCTGTGAGCGCGGGCCGGACCCAGGCTGAGCAGCTCCAAGGCCAGTTCCATCATGCACGTGGACAAATAAAACCCAGATCCTCTGTGCACATGCCCCGCCCCACACAGACACTCCGGGGGGAGGTCAAGTAGGTCTCGGAATGCTGCTGGATGAGCACAAAGCAAGATCGAATGGCCTAGATGCCCATAGGGTACAGCACACTGTCCCACTGTCCCTCTGCTTGGGGATGAACACAGGATACACTTACCCTGCACCAGACCTGCCTGGCAAATTTTCCATGGTAAGGGGAGCCGCTCCCCAAATATTTTGTCCAGATCTTGCAGAGCTGTTATCATCTCAAATTTCCCAAGATGGACAGGACAACCTAGCAACTCCAGAACTGAACCTGCTCCCTTGTCCTTAAAATGAAGGCCTTTCTGGTGCCTTCTTTGAGTTAAACTTCATGTAGAGTTGGTGACAGTGATCAGGCTTTTCCGCCCACCCACCACCGGTGTGTTGATAGACACCTGCGGTCCTGCACGCAGGCCTGATGGCGGCGCCTCAAGTAGGGTGTAGGCGTGCACAGGTGGGTGCACCTGGGCTGAGACATGCAGATGCCAGTAGAAAAAGCAGAGAAGGAAAGAGGAGGAGAAGAGCGCTTAAGCAGAGAGGAGACAGAGAGAAAGGCAGAAGAAGCGTAAGCAGTAAGCAGCCATAGCCCAGAGAGTGAAGATGTGCTGGGGGCTGGGAGCCCTGCAGCCTCCTGGCCTCCTGCCCCCGCCGCCTGCCATGTACCTGGTCGCCTCTGATATAATGAAGCAATAAAAGCCTGAAAAAACCACCGAGGGCTCCAGGACTCCTCCTTGACCCGTCTGCTGGAATCGAGAACCTGCTCTGTTCTTGCTGGCACCACAATTCACCACTCACTCGTGAAAGCAAGAACCCTCCCAGGGTGTCAGTAATGCGCACCATCTATGCTTTAGCCGAATGAATGTTCTCTGGGAAATCACCTGGAAAAGGCTACTACCGCCTGTGCTCTTGCCCCACAGCTGGTCTAGCCTTTGCCCCCACTGCCGCACGTCACGGCACCCTTCCCCCCAAGCAGAGCCACTGCGGTGCCCACTTGTCCTGCTTCCCTTCCTTGTGACAGTTGACGCTGGTTCCTTAACTCTTCTGCTCAGTGGTGCTTGTTCAGTGAGGAGGCCAGGAAGGTGGCACAGGAGCAAGGTTTTGGATGGTTCTGGGCAGACGGGTCAGGGAAGGAGAGTCTTGGAGCCCTTGGTGGCTTTTATTCTTTATTTAGTAGAGGTGGCCAGGTACATGGCAGGCAGGGGTGCCGGGGGGCCAGGAGGCTGGCAGGCCTCCCAGCCCCCAGTGCATCTCACCCTCTCAGCTGCTTCTTCTCTCTCTCTCTCTCCCTCCTGCTGCTGCTTGCGTTGGTGCTCTTGCTGTTGGTCGGTCCTGTTGGTCCTGTTGGTCCTGGCGTCCTCATGATGCCGCCCATTTATGCCTGTGTCCAACTCAGGTGCGCCCACTTGCGCATGCCCACCCTGGAGTGCTCGCAGCACTGCAGGTGTCCGTCATCACAGTGGTGGGAGGGTAGAAAGGCCTGATTGTTCTCTGACCCTACATGCAGCTTCTTCCTATCAAGAGTCACCTTCTAGTCCTCCATGTCTAAGAAGCATTCTTTCTCCAGCAAAAAATATCATTTACTCTTTCCCTAAATGTCCCTGAAATTTTTCCTGAACTTGACGTGAAGCACTCGCATGTCTCAACTCTCCCCCATATCCTAGCTCCTTAAGGCAGGAGCATCTTAGTATTCAGGTGTCCTACATCTTTGGAAGCAATCAGCACAGGGTCAAAGGCTTGGGAACCAGGGAGGCTTCTGGGTACCAGCTGAGCTCCACCACTAATTAGCAGTATGTCCAGGCAATTCCTGGCTTATTGTAATCACTAACCAAAGTCAACGTTTACTATTTATATTTTTCATAGCGCACAGGACCGTGTGTGGTTTTCGCTGTGTGTTCAGTAAATGTTTACTGAGTGAATAAATGAAAAGGCAAATGAAAAGTAGTTTGTTGTTGAATGTTTGTTGAATGATTGAATAATTTAATGGATTTGGGAGAAAATATGTCCAGCACACTGCTTTTTTTATTGAACCAAGATGTTCTATGAATGTTAGATTCAATCATTGGGGTCTCCCTTATTTCACTGCCCCCTTAAGTTTTCCCCCACCCCTTAGAACCATCTAGCAACAAGATGACACAGCTTATTTGATATTATATTTATATTGTTTCAGCAGGGTGTGGTGCCAGTAGGCACAGAGCAAGTTCTCTATGATTCTGAGCAGAGGGTCAAGGAGGAAGCCTGGAGCCCTCGGTGGCTTTTTCAGGGTTTTATTGCATCATTATCTCAGAGGCGACCAGGTGCACGGGGCAGCGCCTGAGGCATCTTCACTCTCTGGGTTCTCCAGCCTCTGCTTATGCTCTCCTCTTTTTCCTTCCTTCTGGTCTCTGCTTGTCTTCTGCTGCTGGCGTCCTCATGACACCGCCTTTATACGCCCCGTGTCTCAGCCCAGGTGCGCCCACTGCGCATGCCTACTCAGGCTGCGTGCAGCACTGCAGGTGTCCGTCATCACACCCATGGCGGGAGGGTGGGCAAGCCTGATCACTTCTCTGACCCTACACAGGGACTGTGCTAAAAAGCTGCTTCACGTTTCTGCAGGTTGAAGGAAGGTTGTTTTACTTTCCTGTGGAGGGGGTTTTTCCCTGTAAGCTGAGATAAGGACAGGTATTACTATTGCAGTCACAGGTTTTCCGAGCAGGCAAGATCCAGATGAAATTCAGGAAGGCCCCAGGCCTCTCCTTGCCAAAGGAACGTGTGTGCTGCTAACCCTGCGTGGTGTAGCAGACAGGGCGCTCCATCCCCTCCCCTGCTCCCCCCAAACGACAGAAGTTATACAAGCGTGAGGGGCAGCGAGCTCACCGCTGAGGCTACCCCAGGATGCACCTTTCATCTTAATTGTGCTTGTTCAGCTGTGGGGATGCATGGGTATGTAGCTGGTTTTTGAAAAAGTGCAAAAGCCCTTATAAAAACACAACTGCATCTTGCTTTTGAGATAGGCCCGGTGTGGGGGTGAGGAGGGGAAACAGGAGGAGACTTTCTATCTTGGTTTCTGATATTTTTTGCTTTGTTCCCAAATCCTTGCAGTGGCTTCTGCAGGTGGTTTTCCAAAGCTTCTTTCTGATCAGGTGATAAAGCGCTATTCCTACATAGGGAGAATGCTCTCCTCCTTGACTGGCTTCTTAATTTGAACTTCCTTACGGAGAGAGGCCATCGAAAGTCATGTAGCTGCAGTCTTTATCTGCTAGGATCTGCCTTCATTCCAGTGGTATCTAGGAAACAGGAGTTAGTGATTTTGACGTGTCAGGAGCTGAGCTTGCTTGCAGAGGAAAGACAACTAAAACCAATAGTTGCCATTTACATATTTTGGTGTGTCTATACATGCCAGGCGCTTGGTAGAGACACTTTTGTGTAATATTAATGAGAAAAAGCAAAGTAGAGTCGATCATTTCCATTTTATAGAGATGTGGAAACTACAACTCTAAGAAGTGAAATGATTTGTGTGAGATCAAGCTAGGAAGGACCGAGCTGGGATTGTTGATACAGGCTGCTGGAGAGGGCGGGGTGAAGGAGGGAGGTACTCGGCAAAGGGGAGGTGATATGACAAAAGGTAGCGTTCAGGAAGGGTATGCCAGGTTTTGCAAGCAGTTGTGTATCATTTTCTTTTGGCTCATATGAAAGAGAAGTTTGGGTTGGGAGGTAAGCCTGATAAGATAAAACAAGGCTTTGAATACCAAGTTATGCCAGTACGGTTGATTCTTAGACATTTGAATTTCTGCACTCCCCCTAACATGGATTAGTGAAAGGTAGAACTGAGGTAACAAGTTAATAAGACAATTAGGATAATCCAGTGTAGGATCAGAGAAAAGTGATCAGCCTTTTCTGCCCTCCCGCCATGGGTGTGATGATGGACACCTGTGGTGCTGCACGCAGCCTGAGTGGGCGTGCGCAAGTGGGTGCACCTGGGCTGAGACATGGGCGTATAAGGGCGGTGTCACGAGGATGCCAGCAAAAGAATAAAACAGAATGAGAGCAGAACAAGAGCAGCAGAATAGAAAGAACAAAGCAGCAAAGCAGCTGAGAGAGTGAGATGCGCCGGAGGCTGGGAGCCTGCCAGCCTCCTGGTCCCCCGACCCCCTTGCCTGCCATGTACCTGGTCGCCTCTGATGTCTCCTCTAATAATAAAAGCATAAAAGCCACCAAGGGCTCCAAGACTCCTTCCATGGCCCATCTGCCCAGAATCATTGAGAACTTGCTCTGTGCCCCTTCCTGCCACCACATCCAGCAAATCATTTTCATTCTCCTATGAGTGATCTATGCTCATAATAAACATTTTGGGAAAAGACAAAAAAAAAAAACCCAGAAAGAAAAAGCATTGTCTTCTGAATCACTTCCAAAGCAACCTCTATCCACAGTATCTCCTTTTAGTCCTTCTAAAGGGGTCTGTTGTTTAGTTTCTATGATTATGTATGATTCAAGTGTACATATCCTGTGCATTTTTCATTTAATATTGTAAGGTAGGCTTTGCACATTATAGGATCTTTCAGACAGACGTTCTGGAGGCACATGAGAAACTACGCAATCACAGATTACAAAGGAAATGGGAACTCAGACCACATTGTGAGGCTGCCATGTGACCGCATCAAGAACTCGATTCAGAATGTGAGGGGGGACATGTGGGTTGAGGGAACACTCATCTGATGGGCTGCTTCAATGGAAAACAGTATGGAGGTCTCAAGAAAAAAATAAATGGAAACACCCAATGATACAGCAACACCACTGCTAGGTATTTACCCAGAGAATATGAAAACGCCAGTATGAGAAGATGTCTGCACTCCTGTTCATGGCGGCGATACCCACAGTAACCCAGACACGGAGCCAAGCACAATGCCATCGACGATGACTGGATTAAAAAAAAAAGTGGCATATATATTGAATGGAATTTGACTGAGCTATTTAGAAAGGATGCAGCTGACTTTTGGGAGACAATGGACAGTTCCAGAGGGGATTATACCAAGTGAAATAAGTCAGAAAGAGGAACAGTTGCTTGTGGTCTCACTTACTTATGGAATAAAAATAACCTGGGAAAACAAACTAGAATAATAAGAATCATTCTTAGACTCTGGAAAGGTATACTGGTTACCAGAAGGGAGGGAGGGGGTGACAAGGTGGAGGGCACTGGCGAGCTGGTGGAGGGTGAGTGAGGCCATGCACACAGCAAGGGAGAAGTTATAGTCCCCAAGTTCTACAGTTATGAAGACCAGTAGCAAGTTCATAAAAGTCGAAAGAAAATGTACGGCTTAATGACTGTAACCCAACAGTTGAATTTACTACGTTTTCCATGAGCCAGACCTTGGTGTTGGCTCTCTAGGTGTTTGGGTTTTTGATGCCAATAAGTAACATTTTGATGAGTCTCCTTGTGCTTTCTTCTTCTTTTTTTTAAAGGTCTACTTATTTATACACACAAGAGCTGGGGTACAGGCCAGAGGTGGGGGATGGTGAGAGGAGTCACCAGAGACAGAGTGGGGAGCAGGACAGGCAGATGGACTGAAACACACTGCTGAGGGGAGCAGTAGGCAAGGCAGGAGAGGTCTGCTGCGAAATGTGGGTCCCCTCCCTGGCCGGGGATTGAACTCACTACTGTGCCACGGATGCTTCACAGTGCATCACTCAGCCTGCTGTGCCACCAGCGAGGCCCATGTTGTGATTCAAGATGGTACAAGAGGAAAGTGTCCTCCAGGATGAACTCCCTGGAGTGCTATTATCAAATTCAAGGTCCCAGGTACTTTTCAGCTTCTCTGTCATAAAGTCATAATATCAAGCTCATCCGGGTACCTTACTTGTTTATATGCCTTTTGAAAAAATATGTTTATTACGGTAACAATTTGCAACACTGCATATGTGTAGTGCCAGGAAGGTTGCACAGAGCAAATTCTCGATGATGCTGGGCAGACAGGGTAAAGGAGGAGTCCTGGAGCCCTCGGTGGCTCTTTTAGTCTTTTATTGTGCCATTATATCAGAGGCGACCAGGCACATGGCAGGCAGGGGCTGGGGGGCCAGGAGGCTGGCAGGGCTCCCAGCCCCTGGTGCAGCTCACTCTCTGGGCTCCCTAGCCTCTCATCTCTGCCACTGCTGCGGCTGTTGTCTCGTTCTGCTGGCGTCCTGCTTCTCTGCTGGTGTCCTCATGACGCTGCCCTTGTATGCCCGTGTCTCAGCCCAGATGCGCCCACTTGTGCACACCCACTCAGGCCTGTGTGCAGCACCGCAGGTGTCCGTCATCACACCCATGGCGGGAGGGTGGAAAAGCCTGATGCCTTTTCTCGGACCCTACAATATGATTTAGGGGTACAGGTCACACCTCTACAAATGTCTGTCGTCACACCACACCCAGCCCTGAAGACCCACTGATCCCCACAGCGCCCACTACGGTCCCTCCCTGCTTTTCACCTTGCTCTTGTCCGATGCTGAAAACATGCGATTGGTTTCAGTTCTCTTTATTTTAATTGCATATTTTTTCTAAAATTGAGGTAACATTGCTTTACAGCAATACATGATCCAGGGCTGTGTCTTTTACTCTGGACTCTCTTCTATAGGTGTAGCTTGTCTCCTGACCTGCAAGTAAACGCAGCTGAGATGAAGCTCCTATGCTGTGAGAGAGTGAAAGCTGTTTGGGAGCATCTATCTAGTCATGCACAGGAAATTCATTCAAAGAAGCAGAGGATGCCTGTGCGTTCTGCTTTATGACTTCTCATGCCATCGGCCAAGGTCTCTGGAAGAGAGCTCAGCCTCTGCACAATGTGCCTGCAGCCACCCCCGCCCCAGGAACTGGGCAGCTGGGGGTTGTTGAAGGGATGCAGCCGACTTAGGGATGCGTGACCTCTATCGCTTAGCGGATGACTAAGCCACCAGCATCACAAGGCTCGCTGATGACTAATAATTATTCTCACTCTACAGTGTGTGGTTTGTCAAACAAAGTAAGCAAGGCCCTGGCCTTTTGTTCCGTGACTCACTCCTGTGCCACGCTGTGTGTGCAGGCTGGGCCTCCCGCTCGTGCTCCCAATCTCCTCTCCCTCCTCTTCATCCACTCACCTCTCCTGCAGCGCCCCAAGGCCGCTGGGGCTGAGGCTGCAACTTCAGTTTCTTCTTCATTGTGTTTTTCTACCGAGGTAGTGTTGGGACCACACTGTAAGATTTAGAGCTGTGGCCACCTGGAAAGCTTGAGGGGCCATGTGCACTGGTGGTCAAGGGTTAGATGAGGTTTCCATGGCAGCTGCCCAACCAGGCTTCCTTACTCCTGGATGTGTGACCTTGGCAGGTAATTTGGCTTCTCTGAGCTCCAGTTGTTCTTCTCCCAACTAGAGATGGTAAAGTAACTAACCGAGGTGTTGCAGGAACGGATAGCTTGAAAGTGTTTGCTGCAGTGCCTTGTGCAGAGTGAGCACTCAGTGAGTGGTATTGTTCAGATTAGCTACGAGCTTTCGTCAGGTCATCTCTGAGCATGGAATAGCCACATGGTGTAGGGACTTAGACATGTCTCCAATGTTTTGTTAATCCGTTTGAACAAGCAGCGGTGATGATTTCCACCTTGCAGTTGTGTGGGGACAACATGTGCCTTGGCAAACAGGCATAGAGCTCAGGGATGACCCAAGGTCCCCTCTGTGTGTCCATCTCCTGGACTTGCTCTATGAGAGCCTCGGCGGCAGGTGTGTGTTCTTAAACCCTAGCGGAATGAGTCCAAACACCTGCTTTGATACTGCCACTGGATCTTTCTCTGAATTTGAGACATTTGGAGAAAATAAAAAAAAAATTATTTCTGCACACAAGAGCTGGGGTACAGGCCAGAGTTATGGAGGTGAGAGGATTCACCAGAGACAGAGCGGGGAGCAGAACAGACAGATCCACCGAAATCCACTGCTGAGGGGAGCAGCGGGCGAGGCAGGAGAGGTCTGCTGTGCCATGTGGGTCCCCTCCCTGGCTGGGGCCCAAACTCTCACTGCAGTGGCTGTGGAAGCTCCACAGTTCAGTGCTCAACCCACTGCACCAGCAGGGAGGCCCTGGAGAAAATGTTACGGCAAGTGTTTTGTTTGTCTTCAGTGAAAAGGCAGAATGTGAAGGGATTTGGGGCTTCGGGGAAGGGCAGATGTCTGGGTACTGACGGTTATCTTGGATAGGTGTGCTGTGTGCCCAGTTACAAACCTAGGGAGGCTGGAACTGGGCCGCACAGTTTGGGGGTGATGTGGACAGAGTGAAGACTAGAGGGCCCGCCTGCAGCTGTTGCGGGCCAGGAAGTAGGATGAACTGCCCCGAGAGGGCCCGGAAGGGGAGGGTCCCCGGGATGACTACCGCGGGGCTTCCTGCAGCTCAGGCCCCCAGGGCTCATAGGCAGACTCAGCACTGACTTAGGCATTAAACGGATTGGCTTTCTTGTGCGCTGACGGGCGTGAGTTCACAGTGTGCGTGTTGCCGTGCCAGCATTGTGCAAGGCCACGGTTCTTCAGCAGGGCTCAAGGAAGAAGAGCTGGTAGGTTTTAACTCTGACAGAAAGATGGGGCCGGGGCCTAAAACCCAGTGGACAGCGTGAGTGCTGGAGGAGGCCCGGAAGCCAGCCTGATCAGGCGCCATCTCTTGCCATCTGGGGACTCTCGGCTCTGACCCCGCTTCATCATCTGTGACATCGGGACGGTAAGAGCCCTGCACAGAGCCGAACGGGTCCTCAGAGCTGAGCGGCAGAAGCGTGTCGACTGCACCACCGGCCATTCTGGCAGCTGTTCCTGGTATTTAGCACCATCACAGTAGAAGCTGAAGGAAGCTTCCTCTCCTGCCCCATCTCTCCTAGAGGTCTGTGCGGGAAGGGAAACACGAAGCCATCAATTCTAATCACACTGCGCTTATTAGCATTCACTGCAGAGGCTTCTGGGATGCTTTATGGCCAATTATTTGTGGATTTAGGAAAAATCCTTTGAAAGTGGTCATGCCTTTTCATTAGACAGTCCTCAGCCTCAGTGAGGACACCTTCTGGCTGCAGAATCCGAGAACACGGAGTCAGGGCATTTGGGGAAGGTCTTTAGGTGAGTGTAAATGGGAGAATGGGGAGGAGAATCCTATTTTTGGGAAAATGGGAATATGAAATCTTCATTTTGAGGACCCTTTAGGAATTAGTCTTATTCTTTTAGTTAAATAAATCACTTGTCATCTAATTTGCTAGGTCACTTTTTTTCACATTTGGAAGACCAGGAAGACCTGGTTTAGGTGTAAGGAGAGAACTTTCTAAGCACCTGAATAAAGTTTTTCTTTACTGTTTGCTGCTTGGCTGAGAATTTTTGTAATGTCCTTGAAAAGTATTTCCTATCACGTTTTGTTCTGGGCTCTTGTCCTCTGTGGTTTACCAGATTCATTCAATGTTTCATTTGTGTATGGGTGAGTGTGGGAACGTGTGTCTACGCTTGTGTTTTGTGCATGGGTGTGCACGTGTGTGTGCATAGGTGTCTGTGTTTGTTGAAACTACCCATTTTCTGGGTTGTAAGCACCGAAGGGTTAGACTCACCCTCTGGTCATGCCCAGTGAAGTAGGGCAATGAAATTGTGTTAAATTCTTCTTACCCACGGAGGAACGACGCCATAGTTTCCTATTCCTTTTGGTTGCAACCAGTGCTTCTAGTGTAAAGGACTGATTTCGTCTCTCCCACCCCCCACAGCTTTCCATGCCCAGAGGGAGGGACCTAGCTTGCTCTTCACGCCCCTCTCCTCCTGGAGAACCGGCCTTCATCCCTCCTGAGGTGGAGGGACAGCTGCTCTGTGGTGAGGGCAAGGAGAGGGGGAAAATGGCGGCATTTCTCTTCGAGCTGCCTGCTCCCCGCCGAGTTCACTCTGTTGGCTCCTCCTGTATCTCCAGTCCACCTGGATGGGCTCTCAGGACCCTCTCTCTGTGGCAGGCCCTCTTTGTGGACCTGGTCAATTTTCTCAAGTTCCTCTTCAGAGACTTCACAGCGGCGGCTCCACCTGAGCTGCAGTGTCCATCTCACTCTCGTGCCCCTTTGGGAACTAACCCGCGGTCTCCTGCTCCTCGTGTCCGGGGCCTGGCAGCCACGCCCTTGTGTGAGGGCCAGAAAGGTGGGTCGAGACTCTTCTCTGTGTGCACTCAACCTCCAGAGAGTTGCTGCATCTTTGCATGACAGCTGGGCAACAGGCTGTCCTTGGGTGCCTCCGTGCTGTCCTGTCCGCTTGCTAGGACGAGGAACCGTCGGGGCTGCTGTGTGATGGGGGCGGCTAGGACCCGGTGTCAGTATTCCCCTCCTGCAAGCGTGCCCAGTGTTTCCTGGGAGAGACACTTCCATGTTTCCTCGGTGTCATTGTCGAGCTCCCATAGTTGAGACCCCATGGGCGCCCCGCTCTTCAGTTCTTGGGTATGTTATGGCCCAGCTTCCACTGCACAGCCAAAGAGCCCCCTTTCTCCTCTCCCTGCTCCTCTTTTATGGATGTCAGGGCACTTTTCCTGGTGCTGGGTGGCGGCTGAGGGTGGCCATGCCTCTTGGCAAGACTTGGATGAGGTGTTTGATTGTAGAGTGTGCGCACTAAAGCTTCTGTTCGCATCTTTCAGAAATCTTTCTGCTTGATATTGGCTTACCTGTTGTTTGCACTACAGGAGAGTGGGACCCCCATGGTGCGGTTGCCATAGCGCACTTGCCCTCGAAGCTCCCTGGTGCTAGTGCACCCAAGACCATCACAGGCCCTGCACTCCTCCCTTTGTTGTCACTCCCTCCCCCCAGCCCTCCCTTTTCACTTGCTAGTCTCGTGCAACAGGAAAGGTTGCATTTCTATCAAAATACATTACAGCGCGCGCACACACACGCGGGAGTTCTCCACTGAGAGGTTGGCGGTGGCTTTCATCGGGGCTGGGAAGATTAGAGATTCTTTTTGTTTGCTTCTCTCCGTGTTTCTGCGTGCTCCACATTTTCTCCAGTGAAAGTGTATCACTATTGAAATAAGGAGATGAAGTACAATAAACATGATTTTAAAAATATTTCTGAGCTGGCGTGCCATTCAACAGATGGGCCGGTGCGAGGGGCAGGGGCCTGGGCTTTCTGACCTCCTGGGGCTCTGGAAGCTCTGATTTTATGAAACATCAGCTGCTCTGAATTCCTGCAGCACCTGCCACAACAAAAGGAGGCCCTGGCAGAGCACACTAATGCAGCCCGACGTGCCTTTGCAGAACAAAGGGATCGAGATGAAGAGGCTCTGAGCCTGCCTTGGCCAGCGTCCACCCTGCCTACCTGAGCCTCTGGGGTTCGGGGCAGGGCCGGGAGATGTCCCCCTGCAGGGGGAGAGCCATGTCCAGAGCTCCTGCGACCCCCTTCCTGCTCCGGGGTGAGCTCATCCCTTTCCGGGGGCTCTGCCTCCCGTAGGTGTACCCTGCAGGTCCTGCCTCGTTCTGAGAGTCATTGAGCACCCACACCTGTGCCATGCCTCTGCCCTCTCTTGGGGACCTGGCTCTGCCCCAGACATCACAGCTGTGCCCGAGAGACGCGTCGGCTTCCCGGGGGAAAAAGGCTGCAGTGATGGTCTGCCCCTCGGCCCTTTTGGCTTCTCTGTCCACTTCCTCCTGCTCCCTGCTGGCTTTTGACTAGTCTCCAAGCCCAGCCGCCTGGCTAAGGTACAGCAATGCTCATTTCTCTATACTGTAAGATCTTTCAGAGGTTAGGTGGCTTCTGTCCATCCACCCTCCTCAGGTGGAGAATCTTCAAGGGGAGAACACGTGCTCCCCCCGAGCCCTCAGTCCTTCTGTCCCAAGGGCAGAGGGGTGGTCAGTGTGATTGGTCCCAGCTTCACACTTACTGGGCCTGGTCTACAAGTGGCTCAAGTGACTGTGCCTGAAAGGCGGGCGTCCAGTGTCCAGTCGTCCTGTGCATCGGTGCAGCGGGCTCCCTCTCACTGCCTCCACCACACTCACCAGCTCATTCTCCCCCCTCCCTGGGCTCGGTGGTGCCCACTGGACTCTGTCTCCCTCCCCTCCCGCGTGCAGCTGGCTGACCGACGCACCAAATGGCTGTGGACTTGTCAAATATCTCTGTCTTCCCAGCATCCCAGCATGCTTCTGGCGGGACTTCATCCTAAGCCATGCTCTCTACCCAGCTTTCCCTGCAGTCCTGCCTGACTCACAAACCTGACACTGCAGGGCAAGGGGTCAGTTTCATCTGACCATTTGCTTTGTGTAAATATCAAGTGGAGGGGAGAAGGGAAACTGAGTGTGCCCCTTAGAGGGTGGGGGTTGGGCAATCTAATTATGGGGAACTCTGCTTTTCCACAGGTCAAATGAGCTGCCATGTGTTCGTTTGGCCACACTCTCAGTGGTCCACAGTAAGCCCATGTGGAAAACTGTAGGGAGAGTTCTCAAAATATTAAAAGTGGATTTACTATTGATCCAGCAATTCTGCTCCTAAGTACCACCCTGAAGAGTGCAGTGGAGTACTTCGGAGGGTATAGACATGCTATGTTTATTGCAGCACGACTTACAGTGCTCAAGTGAGGAAACACGTGTCCAAAGACATGAGCGGCTAAAGAAGACATGGCATATGTACACAATGGAATACTACTTAGCTGTAAAAAAGATGAAATCTTGCCATTTGCGACAACATGGGTGGAACTGAAGGGAATTATACTGAATGAAATAGTCAGAAGGAGAAAGACAAATACCAGATTGTTTTACTCATATGTGGGGTGTAAAGAAACAAAACAAAGGAAAAGACAAAACTAAGCCCAGACAGTGGAGTGGAGTGCAAATGGGAGAGGGAGCTGGACTGTGGTGAACTAGGGATGCCTTGGATGGAGATGGGTGTGGTCAACTGCAGCTGATGAGGCATGTACCTGCATTTTAAAATCATATATAGTGTTGTAAACCAAGGTTTCCTCAATAAAAATAAAATAGGAAAAAATGCTACTGTAGGAACTCCGTGTTTTTATGATAACATGAATGGGATTCTCTGACCGCCAAGAAGAAATTACATGGAAACTCAGCAGCCCCATCGGGAAGCAAGTCTCTCCCTGCGCGGTGGGGGCCCGGCTGGCCTACAGGGCTGGAATCCCTGTTCACAGGCACGTTGTCCAGAGAAGCCTGGGGTATTCTGGTGGGAGCTGGTGAAATGATGCAGGACAGAAAGTCTGCCCACCTGCCCTTCGTCTTCCTCAGCCCCTTCCCCACGGGGGAGAAGAATCTAAGACGTGTGCATTGGGATCCTTCCTTTTCAGGGTCTAAAGAGCAGGGTCGGGGCAGAAGAGCTGGTATTTTGCTTCCAGAGAGTGGGGTTCTTTGCCAGGTGAGTGTCATGGTTTAGGACACCCTCCAGCTTGACGTGAGGGGGAGCACCATGCTACTCCAGTCCTTGGATTCGCTCACCGGTTCAGCGGACAAGACGCCGCACCAGGCTGTGTCAACCCCACCCTAATGATTATTTTGGGAAACCAGAGGCCTGGTGCGGGTCTCCTCCAGAAGCACCTTGGCAGAAACAGAGCATGATGTGACAGCTGGGATTTGACTGATTTATGCTGCCCCACCGGCTGGAAGGGTTGTTGGCACTTAGTAGCTGTTCAAGAAACACTTTTTTTCTCTTATATAGGAATATGTGTGTGTGTGCAAAACTAATCAAGTATTTCACAAAAGTACACAAGCCGCTTTCTCTTGTTCGTCTTAAACTAGTAGAAGGACGGTCCGTATTCTTCCCTCCAGTCTTTTATTTCTCCTTCTTCTTACATTGTCAGCAGCAGGAACCGCTATAAACCTACCTCCATGATAGAACGTGGATGCGTAAATCCAAGCAGCTTCTAAGGCTTGTCTGCAGTGTAAAAGCCGGGAGGGCCCCGACCGGGGTGAAGGGATCACATGAACGGCTGCTGAAGAAGAGTGACTAAGCACAGCCTTGAATTATTTATTTACTTCAGGCGTTATTTTCTCTCCTCTGCCCTTAATGACCTGCCGTGAGAGCTGAGTGCCTGACTTGGCCATAAAAGAAACAGTGGCCATTTGTCTTAGACCAAGCCAAAGGCCAAGGACTGCGTTACATGCCTGGGGCCTGCGAGGCTGTGGTCTGGACAAGGGTGGGTGGCGCCAGCAGGCACGGAGCAGCTTCTCGATGATTCTGGCAGACGGGTCAAGGAGGAGTCCTGGAGCCCTCGGTGGCTTTGTCAGGCTTTTATTGCATCATTATCTCAGAGGCGGCCGGGGCTGGGAGGCCAGGAGGCTGGTAGGGCTCCCAGCCCCCGGCGCATCTTCACTGTCTGGGCTCTCCAGCCTCTCGTGACTCTGCTACTACTGCTGCTGCTTCTGTCTTTCTCTCTTCTCTCTCTGCTTTTGCTCTCCCTCTCTCTATTGTCCTTGTGACGCCGTCCTTACACACCCCGTGTCTCAGCTCAGGTGCACCCACTTGCACATGCCCACACCTTATTTGAGGTGCTGCCATCAGGCATGTGAGCAGGACCGCAGCTGTTCATCGCCAATACTCATGGTGGGAGGGTGGAAAAGCCTGATTGCTTTCCATTTACCCTGCAGCATACAACACACATGCACACACAATCACAGTGGAAAGGAATAAGACTTGGCATTTTATAAGTGAGCAAACAGGCACCATGACAACCAGTGACTCAGGACCGTGCTTTGCCATATTGGATATGAGAACCCAATTCTCCGAGCAGTGACCTGCACGTAACACAGACACATGTTGATTGTGACGATATGCAGGTGAGAGCTCCGTAGTGCAATTATGCAAATGAGAACACTGAAAAAAATGACATTATAATCAACATCCACCTGTGCATTTTAAAAAGCAGATCCAGTCATTTTCCTGATTCTCTTCAAAGTGTCTGTGGCTGGTCAGTTCTCGTCAAGGCTGAAATTCCCTTGAAAATGTCATAAAAGGAGCTTGTTTTGGAGACTCCTGCTTGCAGGGCGGGCCAGAAGCTTCATCCACGGAGGGGCTTTGGGGACCAGATAGCTGAGAGGGAGCTGCCTTCTCGTCATCACAGCAGACTCCAGTTTCTGGGGTCAGGGTGGGTAGGCGGCTGCCCACTCCGCAGACACCGTCCTTAGCGAGACACGTGCCTGGAGAGCTGACCACCCGGACTGTTGGGGAGTGAGCACGCGGCAGCCCTGCAGGGAGGCACCATGCCGAGTGGTCTGGAGTCAGCACCTGCAGAGGCCCCAGGGTGTGGCCAGCAGAGGAGATGACCAAGGAGGGTCTGCTCAGGGCCCTGTGCGCCCTCCTGGATGCCTGAGCCCCGTGCCTAAGCTGCCCTCTTCCTATACGGACCCCTGTGACTGGGCAAAACCCAACTTCCTCTACGATGGCCTCCTCTTAACCGGATGTAGGGCAAAGGGGAAAGTGATCAGGCTTTTCCGCCCTCCCGCCATTGGTCTCGACTGTGGACACCTGAGATCCTGCTCACAAGCCTGATGGCGGCACCTCCAATAGGGTGTGGGCAAGCGCAGGTGCGCGCACCTGGGTCGAGACACGGGCGGATAAGGGCAGCATCACGAGGACGCCAGAGAGAGTCAGACGCAGCAGCAGCAGTAGTAGCAGAGGATGGGAGGCTAAAATGCCCAGAGAGTGAAGATGAGCGGAAGGCCAAAAGCCCTGCCAGCCTCCTGGCCCCCGGCCCCCTGCCTGCCGTGTGCCTGGTTGCCTCTGAGATAATGATGCAATAAAAGCCTGACAAAGCCACCGAGGGCTCCAGGACTCCTCCTTGACCCATCTGCTGCAATCATCGAGAACTTGCTCTGTGCCCTTGCTGGCGCTACACTGGATGACTTCTACCAAGACGGTTTCCGAATGAGGTCTGTTCACAGTGAGGAATGGAACAGAAGCCTTCGCGGGGCAGGGTCACAATCCCCCCACCCCAGTGCACTCTATGTGTGCGAGAGGATGCACCCTGCACTCGGCAGGCCTGCATGGCTGCTGACCCCGGCTCGTCAGCGTTAATCCAGAAGGCACTCGCCAGTCCCGATATGTCTCTGGGGCTGGGGCAGGTGCAGGACAGGGGCCAGTGCTTTTCCGGACACAGCCTCTGCATGTGGTGGCTGGTTCTCTACTCGTCCCAGGCGGGTGTTCTCCGTCCATCTCCAAGGCTAGGCACTGGGTGTGTGACCAAGCAGGTGCTGGGCTGAAGGCTGTTACAGGTGGCGCCCCCTGGAGGGTGATGCCAGTGACGATCAATAGCCCCAGGCGGAAAGACAGAGCCCTCTGGATGGGGTGGAGACTCGGATAAGAAATTAAGGGACTGCTGAAGCAGCTCTGGGTGCAGCTTCTTTGGGGGTGATTCAGCGTTTTCAGAATTTCAGTTTTCGGATCTTCAGTGATTGTGCAGTCAGCCATTTCTGCCCCCACCACCTTGATTTTCCGGAAGGTTGTTGTGGGTCTCTGAGGAACCAGCAGCCAACCTCAGGGAGGAAGAGTTCGGAGGTTGTCCAGGTAGCCAAGCAGCTGAAACCGGGCCCAGCTCTGCTGCAGTCACAGCCCGAGGGGAAGGCGAAGACTGGGCGGGCGCCTGGCCAAGACGTGGAGTGCGACCACTTGGGGGCCCTTCAACGTTGCAGCTACTGCTCCCGGAGCCTGCCTGGTGCTGTGCTGGCACATCTGGCGCTTCTGGCCTTAGCATCTCCTTTTGCATCTTCTGCTGCTGTTCTGGGTTGGATCCTGACCTGTTGTCTGACTGCTACCTGCTCCAGGCCCTTAGTGGCAGGAAGATGCCACCTTAGATGGCTTTTGTGTAGGATTTCAGAACAGTGGACACTGCTTCGGGTGAGGATGAACAGCTGCTTGTGGCCCCAATGACTCTTTGCTTCCCATGTTTGTTAAGTAAGTCCCATTATCGTCCCCTAACCCTGAGTGGTCCTGCAGTTGTGCGCGTGGGTGAAGAACTCAGTGACTGGTGAACGATCTGGGCACCATCCTTGGTCAGTTTTAGTGTGCCTTATTGCCCGGAATCAGGTGGAATGTCACCTTGGGCGCCTCTCACTGCCCAGTGTTTGATGCCAAGAGGAAGCACCTCCTTCTCTCCTTCCTGTTCCTGCAAACCAGGTAGGACCTCAGCTGAGAACCTGGGCACTGACCCGTCAGTGTGTGTTGCTGCTGAGGCTTGGTGGGCTCTAGGGTCAGAGCCACGGGGCTGGTGATTGGAGGCAGTTCTGTAAGTACTCACTTCTGGGGACTTGTCTGGATTGCCACTTTGGCTCTGATGTACTTTTCTAAGGCAGAATGTCATTTCAAATCCATTCTGTTAGGGTTCTTGGCTCAGTCAAATGAAGGCTCCATTGTCCCTGGCCATTTCACCAGCTGTGTAAATTCCAGGCAAGGTGTTTTGGTCACATTATTATAACCTCTAGAGGGAGCTCGAGGCCTTTCCCTCTCTCCCATAACTACAGCCCAAGGAAGATGCTCTGATGGATTAAGGACTGAACCCCAAAGGCAAAACAAGCATGATGCTAAGTGGAAGGGGTTGGGATATGTAGTAGGAAGGACAAGAGGAGGCTTAGATTTATTTTTGAGTGGAAGAGGCTAGAGGTTTGCTCTTTATCTGTGTCCCTGGGAGGGTATGGATGGGATGTTGCCTCTGGGAAAGGGACGTGCAGGCCACAGCCGAGGTTAATTTTCTTCTGGGTGAGCGGTAATGTTGGGGAGCATTTTCTGCTCTGTTCTTGGAGGAGAAAGGTCTGAGGACTAATGCTCTTGAGCCAGAGTGATTGAAGCTCGAATGTGGGTCCTGTGTAGGAGAAATGTGGGGTTCAAGCCTAAGTTAGCAGTGATAATGAGACTCCATGGGGCTAGCCTGCCCCTGTATCTCAGTTCTCCCTGGGAATCATGGGAGCTGGTTGGGGTTCAGGCTTCGACCAGCTCTTACCCTTTAGGACAGAAGTCTGAGGTATGGCACTGAGGAAAAGAAGGAGAAGGTAGCCTATTCTGCTATGAGGCCACTTCGACAGGGTATGCTATTATTGGGTTACCTAGCCTCTAGGAAATCCCGTGTTTTCAAAACATAAAATACCCGTTTAAAGTAAAATACGAGATTTATAAGCAAAAAAAACCAAACCAAAACAAAAACCCTATGTCAAAGCAATGGCATAGAGTTAAGAACTTGACAATTGGTACTTAATATAAAAGATATAACTGGTTACTTAAGTGACAATGGCCGCCGCCATTGATGAGTCCCAAGGAAAGGCAACACTAAGCACTGTGTTAGCTCATTTATCACAGCAGCCTCAGCAGCTCCATTATGTGTTAGAGTCACCTCGATTCTCCAGTTGTTGGAACTGAAGCTTGAAGATGTTAAGTCCTTTGCCCAAGGTCTCACCTACCCTGAAAGCTAGGATTTGAATGTTGATTGGTCTGAATACCACATGCTAATTCTTTAATTGTCTCTCAAATGCTGGTCCTGCGTCAGTCAATGCAAATTCTTCCCCTTTTATCAGGCTGTGCTTCTGCCCCACAAGACAGCGCTTCAAAGGTCCGGTGAAGGGAATAGCCCTGCCGCACTGGAGATTGTGTCTCTGAAGGAGTCTTGAGCTGTACAATAACCTGCTCCTCCTTAAATTTGAGGAAGCTGATGTGTCTGAGGGCCACTTTTTAATCAAGGAGACTATCCCTCTCTCCTTGTCATTTGATCTTTCTTGAAACAACAGCCACAGATCTCCAGGCAGCACAGACATGACGCAGACAAAATGAAAAGGGAGGAAGTCACATCTTTCTCTCATTAATGGGAGAGGAGAGAACGCACGGCTTCTGCCTTGAGTGTTTTGAGGACATGTTATTTTAAGAAAAGAACATTTTGTGATTTCAGTTGTTTGATTTCTGTGAAGGCTTGCTTTTTAAAATTTTTTCATACGTTGTGGAATCAAAAAGGAATAATAGATCAAGAAATAACAATCAATCAGCAAAAATATATTGAGCAAGGCATGGAGATAGAGACAGAGTCTGAGGTTTTGACCTTGCTCTTTTAGATGCTGAGAACCTTCAAAGAAAGATTGTGTAGCTGTGTATGTATACAACTCAGAAAACAAGGCATTCTGATCTATTGTAGGTCAGGGGAGAGAGAATAACCGGAGAGGTGAAAATTGTCCTGAAGAATAGATGGTGTCATTCATTCATTTGTTCATTCAATGAATATTTATTCAATGCTTTCTCTGTATGTAGCAGACACTGAGAAAAGAAAGCTGAATAAGACCTTGTCACTACCCTTGAAAAGTTTTCAGTCCAGTATCAGACACAGAACTGGAATCACAAACCAAGACATGCCAAGAAGTAATAGAAATTTGTACAAATAACCTGAGTCACAGTAGAAGAGGTGGTTAAGTCTAGAGGCATTAATGACTTCATGGATGAGGGATTGTACAAGATGTGCACTGAAGGATGGAGACTTGTTGATCAGAGGGATGATAAGGATTTGGCAAAATAGGGTGACTTAGTCAAATATTTGTTTTAGAAGAAAAGTTTTGTTAGGACACAGAGAATTAAATTAGCCAGTGCAATAAATACTAATCTGGTTTGAATGTTTGTGTCTCCTCCCAAATTTGTCTGTTGAAATCTGAACTCAGAATGTGATGGTCTAGGGGATGAGTTCTTGGGGAGATAATTAGGTCATGAGGATGGAGCCGTCATGAATTGGATTAGTGCCCTTTTAATGAGGACCCAGGGGGTCTTTTGCTTTCCCCTTGTCATGTGAGGACACAGTGAGATCATCATTTACAAACAGGAAGCAGATCCTTCCCAGACTTCAAGTCTACCTACCCTTTGCCCTTGGACTTTCTAGTCTCCTGTACTGTGAGAAATGTTTACAGTTTAAATCTCTTATTTTTTAAAATAGCAGCTTGAATTGACTAAGACAAGTGCTGTGATAAAAGTGGAGTGGGTTTTAAAGAAATACAAAGAAAACCATCTTTTCCAGATAGAAACTCTTGGTGGAAGACTTTTTGAGAAATGTGATCTCAGCAGAAATAAGCATACTAGCTTATTTCTAGTGAGTTAGAGGAGCAAAGTGCTCCAAGAGAAAATGAGACAGTTTGGGGCTTAGCAAATGACTCTACATGGCTGGGAGGTGGCGTGAGCAGTGTGAGTGGGGAGGCAGACAGAATGGGTGGGCCTGTACAGCAGGACTGAAAGGCCTCTTCAATGGGCAGTTGAGCCTGGAAGATATGACTTGATCAGATTTTCCTTTTTTTACTTATTTTTTTTACTATTATTTATGCATACAAGAGCTGGGGTGTAGGCCACTGGTGCGGTGGAGGGGGTGAGTGGACCCATCAGAGACAGATTGGGGAACAGAACAGGTAGGTCTACTGAAATCCACTGCTGAGGGGAGCAGCAGGTGAGGCAGGAGAGGTCTGCTGTGCCATGTGGGTCAGCTTACTGGGGGATCGAACTTGTGCTGCAGTGGCTGCCGATTGCTTCATAGTGTAGCGCCTTAACCCCTTGTACTATCAAGGAGGCCCAGATATCTCTGTTCTACATCCAAGAGTTATAGAACACAGGAGGAGGAACTGCTTGGGGTGAAGTAGACTGCACTATGAAAGAAAAAGAAGGATTCACTTTGCGTTGCCTGGATTGTGGGTAGAAATGGGTGTGGGGGGTGGTGTGTATGTGAGGATGGGGGAAAGATTATCTCAATTCAGCACTGATTGGGAGGCTTTGTGTCTTAAACTCTGATTGTATGCTGAGACAAAATCCCATAAATAGAATGTTCGCAAGAAATTCTACAGTTCAGTGACTGATTTTGGACACAAAGGTAATTTCAATATAATGTGTCAATACGTTGATAAACATGTGACACAACTGAAAAAATATTGGTGAATGCCTGCTCTATTCCAGGATGGTGCTTGTGCTGTACACAGGGTAGTGAGTGACAATAGTTTGTCAATAAATGAATCAATCAACCTGTCAATCAATCAAAATAGACAGTGATTCATTCATGTAGAAACAGATTACCTTAGTGTCGCTACCCTGCTCAGCTTTTGGCTGGAGGCAGCACATGAGCAGTATGGCTTCAGAGTGAGCATGTGGGTAATTTCAGAGAGCATCAGCTTAGGTCTTTAGACAATTTTAGTATGGAACATGGAGGTTTTCAATGTAATTTTCCTGTAATTGCCCCAACTTTGAAATAAATAACCCAAATGCTGAGAAAGAAAAGCATGGGGAAGAGAATAATCATATGATCCAGGATAGAATCCTTGAGGGGGAACCCTTGAAGGGGACTAAGTTTACCCATGAACAGAGGTATAAAAAGATCCAGCTTTATGAAAAGCCTTTAAGTATTATACTTTAGGTGAAGAGCAAGTGCAAAGGCCCTGTGGTCCTCAGGTCAGTACAACAGGAGTTTAATCAGAAAAAAAGAAGAAGTTGTAGACAGGATCAGATAGTCCAGGCTTTAGTAAATTATTTTCATGGGTATACACTTTATACTAATTGCAAAGGAAAGCCACTGAAAATTTAAGTTAGGCTGTGTTATGATCTGACATTTTAAAAAGACTACTCTGGCTGCTGCATGGAGCAGAACCTATAGGTTTTCAAGGGAACACATGAATTAGATGATGATTTACACAGTCCAGGCACATTCATCCAACCTGGGGTAACAGAGGGGTGCTGGTGCTTTCATGGGGGAGGTCATCTGGACTGAGTGTTAAAGGAGTGGGTGTTAGGGCAAGTTGCAGGTGACATTTAAGGTGAACTTTACTGGTTTTCTGTAGGGAGGAGTAATCTTTTAGCACTTTCAGAATCACTTCACTAAAATGGAGAGCCAAAGCAGTCTTTAATTTAGTGCCTTTTAGAGGACAGAAAGCAGCTCAGGAGTAACCAAGGACGTTCACAGGTGAAAAGTACTTAAATCAGAGAGACAGCATAGTTAGGGAAAGGAGACCAACCATTTCATTTTTTTATGGCAGAGAACATTAACTGAATACCTCAGAGACTGAGGCAAAGAAACAAAGTAGGCACTAGTCTTCCTTCTCAACTTGGCTCTGACTCCAAACGGAAGCTGTTGGGCGCCATTTTGGCTTAAGAGAAGTCAATTTTCGATAGTATTGGGAGCTTGTTTTTCAGAACTCACTCTTAGATCCTCTTTTTATGTTAAAAAATGAAACATCTGCAATCACAGCAATGATACTAAGGAATAGACCATAGATCAGTTCAAATGCCTTATTCCTGGAGATTTTCTTCTAGAGTCTATATTTTGATGGTCAGCCATGTCTTTTCATTTTGTTTCTCACTGGCCCTGCCTGAAGTTTATGCTTTTGGAATAGGTTCCTACTGTTCTCCCTAACTCCAGACTTTGACACGGTACACAGGTCAAGTGAGAGAATGGTGGCTCTTGGGTAAATGCAGTGCACCATTATAGTTCACTTTTTTTGCTGAAGACACTGTATGGAATGAGATGTCAAAATTGAAAAACCAGATGATTTTACATAAAAATCCACATTTGCTGGTACTTCTGTGATTTTGTGACCTGACTTCATTGCTTCATGTGGAATGTCATTGGGTGAAGTTGAGTAGGGGCCATTCTTCAGCCATTAGGTTTAGCTCCAGTAGGTCATAATCTTTCCTCCTTACTCTTGTTTTATCCCCTCCCCCCCTATTTTTTTTTGTTAGCTGGATAAAACTGAGGGTATTTGAATTTGAAGGTATTACTTTATGGACTTACTTTTCTAAAACACAAGTCTGGTCATGTCACACTTGTTTAAACAACCTTTACCAGTACACTTGTTTGATAGAAGAAGTTCCAGTTCTTTATCCTAGCATGGAAGTGGCTTCATAACCAGGTATCAATCTCTGTGGATTTCTATCCTAGTCCACACCTTTCCTGGAAGCCACATACTTCCTTTCATCTGGAATGTTTGCTGCTGCTTCTCTTACTCACCTGGAAAATACCTATTCTTTAGCCCAAGTTCAAGTGTAAGTTGTCTTCTAACTTATGCTTTCTCATTATCTGTTTCTACTTCACTTCCTTAGTACCTTGGACGCATCTCTATTATGACACTTCCCAATGCAGTCCAGTCAATCCTACCTCCTCCTCTTCATGCTTCTGAGACATCTTTGCCTTTGGGAACCTAGAATAGGTGAATAATGTTTCATTGTCAATGAATGTGGCAAGTTGGAAAGTTCATTCTTCCATTTTCTTCCTCATAAAATGGAATAGTAACACCTACTATTCTCATATCAGAAGCTTATCATGGGAACCAAATGACATAATGTGCTTTGTACAAGCACTTGGTAACTGTAAAGTAACATGAATGAATAGCAGTTGTGTGGACAATGATATATCTTCAGTTTGCTTACAGTAATCAAACTGTGTTATTTCCACAGAGAACAGTGTTGTGGAAGAGAGGAAGTTATAGTCCCTAGCTTATAGTTCCAGTTTCATTGTCAATTAGCAGGGTGACTTTGTACAAGCCCATTTGCCATTGTAGAAACCTGTTTCCAGAGCTGAGTTCTGGAAAGTTTAAGGTACTTGATTTTCCTCCTGTGTTTCTTTCCTCCAGGCTTCCAAGGAGTAACACTTTTTTTTTTTTGGTTCTTAAAGAGTTTCATTCTTTCACATGCAGTATGGTGTATTAACCATAATAAAATAATGAATATGCAGTAATTAGTTTTTTCATTAAATAGACAAATCAGTGACAATAGCTATTGTGTGGAGCTGATTACTAACATTTTCCTAACCTGGAATTGTTTTCATTATTTAATCAACACTAACAAATGAAAGCTTCAGAGCTCAGAATTTAAAGATCTCAGCAGCCATATTACCATGTCTCACTTAGTCTTAACTTGTCTTTTGCCCTACATGCATGCGACTCTATTTCTTCCAGTATTACTCTAAATTCACTCTAAATATTACTCAAGTTGATTGATGCATTTGGGAGGTGGCATCGGTATTGGGGTACTGGAGGAAATGAAGAGTACACTTGGAGGAGAAAAAAGTTCATCCTTATTTTCTAAATTGCACCTTATAAAGTTGATTCATGGACTGCTGCTTTAAAATGGTATCTGTTAACAGCCCCTGGTATAGCTTCTCTGTAATGTGCAGTAAAATACCTATGAAAGCTTGGAAGAAGATGTAAACTCAAAACACAGCCATAAACTTGGATTGACAATCAGCTAAAGGCTGGATCCCGGAGCAGTGTGTGTGTGTTTGTGTGTGTGCACGCATATGCCTGCCAACTTGAAGGTCAGTGGGACTGGAGAGAAGAGCACACACACTGCTTTGATTTGACTTGACTGTGATGCTGCAAGCTATTCTGTGGGAAATGGGTGGGAAGAGATTTGTCTTGCTTCCGCTTTGCACCTCTGGGAGTGTGTACCCCTGAACAGACCCCCAGGAGTTATGTCCACTCAGAACCTCAAATGTGACTTGATCTGGAACAGGGCTCAGTAGATATAATATGGTAAGAATGGGGATAGGAGCATACAGGATTTAAGTAGGTCTAAGTCCCGTTAGAGTGATCTTACAAGGGGTGGAAATGAACACAGATAAAAGATGGTCACGTGAAGATTGAGACAGGGATTGGAGTTATATGGCCATAAATGCAAGAATGCAAGGGTCACCAGGAGCTAGAAGAGGGAAGGTAAATCCCCCCTCTAGAGCCTTCAGGGGAGCATGGCCCTGCAGCCATCTTGCTTTCTTTTGAAAATATTGATTTAATGCATCAACATTTATTGGTAGTATTGATTTCAGTGGTGAGTTACCGTTCAATGAATGTTGCAAGAGGTTCTGAATTGATCTTGAAGCTATTGTTCTTTTAAAAAATATATATTTATATATATTACATCATTGTTTATTTTTGTACAATGTTTGATTTCTTAGGTTTAGTCCCCATAAAGTTTCCACCACCAAGTCACACATGAATCATCACCAGTGTCTTGTGTTCTTCCTGCCCATTTTAATCTCTCTCTCCTTTTCCCCTGCTGAATGTCTCTGATTTATAGTTTGCCTGCTAGTTTTATCTTCTTTTGCCCCTTACCCCTTATTTGGTCCCCTTATATTCAGCCTATAAGTGAGACCATCAAATATTTTTTTTCCTTTTGACTTATTTCACTGAGCATAAAACCTTCTAGCTCCATCCATGTTGCTACAAATGACATTAGTTTATCTTTTTTGATTGCTGAATAGTATTCCATTGTGTTTATATACCACATCTTCTTGATCCAGCCCACTGTTTTTGAGCATTTAGGTTGTTTCCATATCTTAGCTATTGTAAATAGTGCTACAGTAAGCATAGGAGTACAGGTTTCCTTTTGAATTAATGTTTTTGTGTTTTTTTGGGTAGATTCCTAGGAGTGGGATTGCTTGATAATATGGTAACTCCTTTTTTAGTGGTTTGAGGGTCTTCCACACAGCTGACCGTAGTGGTTGGACCAGTTTGCATTCCCACCCGCAGTAGAAGAGGGTTTGAAGTTATCGTTCTTAATGTGGACATCCGCCAGCATGTATTTCAACCCAGGCCACCTAGATGATGGCTTCGTATTCTCTCTTGACATCTTGATTTGGGATTTCTGATATCCACAGCTGTGAGAGAATAAACTTCTGTTGTTTTAAGCCACAATTTGTTATGGTGGTCTTATAGTGTGACATGCAAGTTTAAACCAGGCATTGAAAAGTCAGACATCTAAGGTAACAAAAATGAGTGAGTGGAAATATATGATCCCTGTATCTTTGTAGGGGAGAGAAATATAGGATAATATGCACGAGGGATTGATGGTTGTTTTGTTGTTGTTGTTCAACCACTGTTCATGTCATCAGAAATCCATTGAGAAGTTGATGGATTTCTACTTCCATCTATTAAAGCCAAAGTTAATAAAGTTTGTTAGAATGTGGAACTTAAGAAGCTATGAACGTTCAAGTGGTCACTGGTTAGACCTTACAAAAGAGGAATCTGCCACTTCCTGTGGCAGGAAATGTGAGCTCAGGAAGTATCTACCCTTGAGGTCTTCCAGAAGAACTGGAGCTTTGACATATTTATTTAAGATTGAGAAAATTAAGAAAATTGGAGTCTATGAGCTCCAGCAATGACAGCTATCAGAAAGAAGGAACGTGAACAGTGATTATCAAAGATTACTGTGAAAATACACAGAGAGAACAAACTCTTGAGAAAGATCTGCTGCAAGAAATGAATTTTACTTTTGTCAAAAATTATTTGGCATCCTTAGATGAGAAGCAAGAAACAAGTATTAAGAAGTGGGCAAATGTCATAGAGGAAGAACAGCAGAATGACATGTGAAAGGAGCTGGATGAGATGAGGGAATATTCTAGGAAAGTCATATTTCAGCTACAGAATTACAGTTACCATTATGAAGCAATGAAGACATGTGAAATTACAGAAAATTACTATTATGTGAATTTTAGAATTTTTGGACGTTGATTGCCAAAGTGCCCTTTTTTAGAATTGCACCTGCCAAATTTTAATTGAAAAAATAATTATTATATTTTTAGGGCTCTCATAGAAACAGAACCAATATATATGCATAGATATAAAATGTTATTATTATTATTATAAGGAACTCGCTCACATGATTGTGGAGGATGAAGTTTCCCTGATTACTGTCTGGAAGCTTTAGCAACACTATACTGTGTGGTAGTTCTCAGAGCTGGAGGGTCGGTGATATAAGCAATAGTTAAGGATAGGAGGAGACCTGTATACTTCAACTGAGGGAAACAGGCAGAGAAGCAGACTCTCCCTTCCTCTGTGTTTTTGTCCCATACTGACCCTTAACAGACTGGAATAAGCCCATCCATGCTGGGGACGGTCGTCTGCTTGACTCAATTTACTCATCAAAAACTAATCTCACCCAGAAATACACTCACAGACACACCCAGAGATAGGTTAATAGAGGTTTAATCTAGGTACTCACAGCTCACTTGACACATAAAATTAAAATACACAAGCCCTCTCTTTGCCTACTCAGCATTGATGCACAGCTCGTTCAAATGTACTTAACTTCCAAACAAAGACTGTGAGAGCATAACTCTGTCTAACAGGAAGCAACGATGCTGAGAACAACCAATAATGCAAACTCCTTGAGTGATCGCTCTTCTTTCTGATGACCCATAAATTAAATATGACGATGTAAAATTAATGAAACTTACTCTATGGTATAAAGTCAGCACACCATATATTGCATGAGACTAATAGGAAAGTAAGCAATTTTATTTACATAAAATTAAGCAAATGAGTGCCTGCACAAACATGGTCATCATGATATAAGGAGGAAATATGCCAATCACAGCCCTAGCTTCTTGTCACATGGTGGTCATGAGTACTTATGACTGGTTTCTTGCATTACCCATTTTATGTAGCTGTTGTCTTTAGCAAGCACCTCAGCTGGGTCTGTGCTCTCTACCTGGTGAGGTGACCCAGGCCTTCCCTCCATGGAGTTTGGACCATTAGTCGTCTTATGTGATTTGGGTTGTTTTTTCCACTGAAATTCATCACAGGAAATTGTCGTACTAAGAGATACCCTGAGGGGTCTTGTGGGATGTGTGCATGCTCCTCCTTACTTGCACTGTGATGTGGCCATCCAGTTTCCTCTGGGGTTCAGGGGTAGCTACTTTGGCCAGCACAGGGACTCCCTTTGCTCTTTGCTTGTTGACTACGATCTATGAGGAGCCCAAAGTGACCAGGGCTGAGTCTCTCATTTCAGTGAGGTCACTTTTGTGTTTCTTTGTGGAAATATCCCTCCCTATGTAGGCCAGCAGAGCTTAAGGCCAGGATTAAGAAGCGAGAAATTGCTACCTATTGACTCCTGAATTTGTGACTCTTCAGTGTGGAAAAACCAGTGTCAGACATTGACTGCTAGTTTAGTGATGATGCAGCATACTGGAGGACCTTGTTCTAGTTCTTTTGCTACTGCTTGGCTGGCACTGCAAATGGATATTCAAAGCACTATCCGACTGTTCTATCACACCAGCTACTTCAGGATGGTCAGGAACTTTGCAAAACCAGGAATGGTCCTTCAGTCCATTATTGCCATGAAAGGAATAGACAAGAAGCTATGCTGCATGGGTACCATGGCAGTGAGTTGTGGATTTCCCTGTTCCCCTTTATTCTCAGGCTATTGTCTTGGCACCAGACCCAGAGTTCCTGCGGGTCAAGCTAAAATATAGAGTCAGGCAGGGACCTCTCACCAGGACAAGTCTTGGTGTGAGGAACATACTTGGGAAACCAGTATCTGCTGAGAACAGCAGGCAGACATTTTGGCCAGATTAGCACAACCAGCTACACCACCTTGACAAGAAGTCAAGGGTGAACAGGGACTAGAGGTTGGATGTTTAGATCAGTAGGAACAATGGAGCGCTCCAGGCAACAGCCCCTATGCAGCCCCCCACCACCAGCTTGTGCCAGACATTTATGCATCCCCAATACCCATCCCACCACATACTTGACCGCCTTCCCTGAACCTGATTCCCAGTAAATGTGAGACTGCCCTGGAAAAAGGTGCTGCACTCCCTGAGGCATAAGCCCCTCTAGGTCTTTTTCTTCCTCCCTCCAACTCCCTTAGACTTTGAGTTGTCGTTCCTGTATCCTGTGCTGCTCCCAATGCTGCTGCCCCGTGGTGCAGCAGTGAGCAAGACACTCTGTATGTCAATGGATGGTAGTTTGGCAGAAGCATTGCATGCAAGGAGAGTAAATCCATAGTTATAGTAAGTGCTGGTTCCAGTAAGAACATAATGCTGCCCCTTCCATGATGGAAGCAGTCCAATGTCATCAACCTATTACCATGTAGCCAACTGATTACTCTGGGGCACGGTGTCACTGTGCACTCAGTGTTGGTCTCAACTGGTGGTAGAATGGGCACTCAACAGGGGCCATAACCTGAACAGCCTTGTTTAGTGGAAGTTCATGCTACTGAACTCATGCATAATCTCGACCCCTCTACCATACTGCGTTATGAGCTCATCAGACAATAACTGGTGTGACTGAGGAAAGAGAATGGCATATCCACAGAGCAGTCATCTTATCAACTTGATTGTTAAAATTCTTCTCTGTTGAGATCATCCTCTGGGGACCATTCACATGAGACACAAATATCTTTACACTTTTGTCCATTCAAAGGGATTTACCCACATACCTTCCTCTCAGATTTCCTTGACAACAATTCTCCAGTTATGTTCCTTCCATGTCCCTGATCATCCCAGTCAAGCCAATAGCCATGGTCATAAATTGGCATATGAGCTATAATACTAGAACCCTAAGAATTTCACTGAAGTAGAGGACCCCTGAATTTTTGTCAGATTTATTTATTTCCCATGCAAATGTATTACCAATTTATTAATAAGTCAGAATAATTGCTACTTCTTGCTCGTCACATAAGGCCATCAGTGTAGGCCAGCATGCTATTTTGTGGAAGAGAGTTAATCAAAATCCCTGTGAAGGAAATGATGACCTGAGGCTGGAGAGTTGATATACCTCTGAGGTAGAACAGTGAAGATGTATTGTGGGCTTTGCCGGCTGAAAGCAAGTTGCTTGTATTAGGTCTTCTTGACAGGAATGGGAAAAAAAGGCATTTGTTGGCTCCATAGCTGCATACCAGTCACCGAGGGATGTGTTAATTTGCTCAAGCAATGAAATCACATCTGGCAGAGCAGCTGCAGTTGGCATCCCCAGCTGGTTAAGCTTACCACAATCCATGGCCATTCCTTAAGATTTATCTATATTCTACATAGGTCAATGAGGTGGATGGAGTGGGGCCATAGTGGGGACCACCCCTCCTGAAGCTTTCCAGTTCTTGATGTGGCCTGAATCACTGCACTTGCTCCAGGAATGCAGCACTGCTTTTGGCTTATTATTTTGCTAGGAAGAGACAGTTCTACTACCAGTTGGCCTGTACCACCACAATCACCCTCAATTTACAGATCAGGGAAACAATGTGAGGATTCACCCAGCTGCTGAATATAACTATTGCAATTATTCATTCAGAATTGGGGAAATAGGCACAGAGATTTACCACCTCCATTGTGAGCAGCTGGATTGACACTAACTCTCTATTCATCTCCTGACCTTCAACTCAAACTGGTGGGTCACAGTGTTGTGTTAGGTCTTCTGGAGTTAGGGTGAGTTTAGAGCCAGTGCTTCGTGGTCCCCAAGGGCTGATTTCTTTCTTTTCCCCAGTGTAGAGTTTGTAAAGATTCTAAGTTCCTTTGGGAAGCCTGGGAGAACGATTAACAGTATACATTTCAGTAGTGTACTGGGGTCCTGAAGAATTGTTAAATAGAGGAAGATATTGTTGACCAATGATTTCGTACCTCTCCAAGCAGTATTTGGCACAGCGCACTCATTCTCTGATCAGCTGAGGCTCATACAGCTGCTTCCTGTTGTCAGTTGTGGGGGTGGGGGAGGAAGGCCCTGAAGACACATGTCATTACCAGGAAATGACAACAAATAAAGATACCAAGAAGGGGAAAGCAGGTCTGAACAGTCTGGTGCATCTCCCCTTATTCAAAGCAGGGTCTGGTCATGGTGGCGGCCACTCTTGGTGGACAGGTACAGCCCCAGGGACACAGTTGGGAGCAGATGTGTGCCCCCATGGGTTCTTCTCTTCCACCAAAGTTCCAGGGGATCAGCATTTCCAGAATCCTTTTTTCCACCACTCAGGTGTAATCTGTGCCCATGACAGATGCCCATTCTAAACCATAATTCCTTCTATTCTGTTCAAGCACTTAGTAGTTATTGCTAAATTGCTCAAATGTTTAAAACACCTCTGAGAGTATTAATGAATAACAACAAAAAAATCCATTTTGTCTCTGTAAAAATAGAGCTGCAGAGAGTGACATATGACCATTTTCAATACCACAGAGCTTGAGTCATGATTTTCTGCATCTTTAAAATTTATTTGAAGAGTCTTGAATTTTTAGAAAGAAATATACCACCCACTGGCAGATATTATCTGTCATTAAGTAACTATTTTATCGTCCATCCAGGAACCATGAACATGTGTGAGTTCTTTATGCTTAAAAGCAGCATATATGCCATTATTTCAAGCACATTAAGTACACAAAAATGTGAGAGCACAAACAAAAGTAGCTGTCTGTGGTTATCATTAGTCACAGACTTGATTATCATTATTTTTAAAAAGTCACATGTGTATCTCATTCTTCCTTTGTCCCTTTTTTGAATTTACAAGTGTTCTACAGGATGAAATTCTGTCTCTTAAAATAAGAAGAGTAGATAGCAGGAAAAACAAACACCATTGTATTCAATACACCGTAACATCATAGGAACCTGTACACCATTCAAATGAGAAGGAAATAGCCCAGTGGACTAGTGGTAATTACATCTGGATCATGAAATCAAGGGTGCTTTGCTTTTTGAGCTTTATATGTTCTAAAGAGACTTCTAATTTTTAATTATGGAAAACAATTTGAAATTCTAAATACATAGTGTTTGCAACAAGAATTTTGTGATGATCCGATGTGATAAGGTTCCTGTGATTGTACATATGAATGGAGCATGATGCCTTAGTCCACATTCCCATTCTCATGAGCAGTTGCTATTGTTTTCCATTGTCCAGACAGAGAAAAGGTGGGACTCCTCTGATGAAGCACATGTGTGTGTTCTTTGGTTGAGCTAAATTTGCCTGGAATAATCTTTTGTTTGTTCAACATAATCCTGGCAAGAAGCATGTTGATGTTCAAAAATTATAATCTAGATGTTTTTTCCATTATTTTCTTGAGGAATCGCCATACTCTTTTCTTTTTTTTAAAAAAAGATTTATTTATGCATCCAAGAACTGGGGTACAGGCCAGAATCACAGGAGGTGAGAGGATCCACCAGAGGCAGAGTGGGGAGCAGAACAGGCAGGTCTATTGAAACACACTGCTGAGAGGAGCAGCAGGCAAGGCAGGAGCGGTCTGTGGTACCATGTGGGTCACCTATCTGGCCAGCAGGCAGCAGGGATCAAACTCGGGCTACAGTGGCTGCGGTTTGCTCCATAGTGTGTAGCTTAACCCACTGCGCTACCAGGGAGGTCCTAGCACCATAGTGTTTTCTATTGACTGCACTAGTTCACCTTCCTACCTCACCTTCCTACTGAGAGTGTGTGAAGGTCCCTTTTCTGCAAAGCTTCACCTACTGTTGTTGTCTTTTTGATGATGGCCATTTTACAGTTGCAAGGTGATAACTGATGGGGTTTTGATTTGCATTTCCCTAAAAATAAATGATAGTGAACATCCTGTTATGTGCCTGTATGTTTTCTTTGGTAAATGTCTATTCAGATCCTTTGCCCATTTTTAAAAATTAGGTTGCTTTTAAGAAAATTGTTGCTGAGTTGTATGATGTATACATATATATTAAATTATCAAGCAACAAATACATAAGTATGCGCAGATACACAGTTAATACAGCTATTCTAGTTCTTAGTATATAGCCAAGGAATATATAAAAATCTAATTAGAAGAGATATATGCAAGTCAATATTCACTGCAGCATTATTTATAATATTCAAGATATGGGAGCAGCCTCCGAACCCATCTACAAATAAACGGATAAAGAAAATGTGTTGTGGATACTGTTTTGGTATGCAAAAGGAAAATCATCGTATACTCCTCTGGGTTCTTGTTCATCTGGACAAGCAATCAAGATAGCATTAGATAGTTAGTAGAGGAAAACAGTCAGTTTAGTAACATATGTATGGAGAATTTACATGGTTCTAAAGAATGATGGAGCAGACCAAGAAAATTTATCTTGCATTTTGGGACCTGGAGTAACAAGAAGGGGTAGATTTTACATGATAGACAAAAAGGGGGTTACCTGATGCTTACTCTAAGAGGGAAGATGAGATTCTTAGGGAGGATATATCTACAGATGACTTAGAACTGATGTGATCTCCAGCCCTTAGGTTAGTGCTTAGGAATTAAGCAAGGATGGAAGCTTCTCCTAGCCTTCGATATTCTCTTAACGCAAAACAATTGCATTCTCTAAATGATGGCAATAAACTTTCCAGAGGCTCACAGGACCTTGATTGACTTCTTGTTGCCACATCAAGTTGACAAGAGGCTTGCTTACTCTGGGTATGCTGAGAAAAACCTATCTGACCCTTTAGTGAGATGCATCCCATAGTTGTGGTAGAATGTTGCTTAACCCTAGAGAAAAATGTAATCTTTCCATTTGCCACAACATGGTCTTAAGAGGAGTATACTAAGTGAAATGTCAAGTGGTTAAACATGAATACCATATGATTTCACTAATGGGTGGACTATAAAGAAACAAAGCAAACAAAACAAAAAAGAAACAAAGTCTTAGACAAGGAGAAGAGGTCCCTAGAAAGGGAGGGGGAGGTGGAAGGGGTGAAGGGGGCCTTTGTATAGTGGTAGATGGATTCAGCCTTCTGGTGAGGATCATGGTGTAGAACGCAGGTCAAGGCTTACAATGCTGTGCACTGGAAACTTCCATGAGCTCACAAACACATTTTATTGTAATACTTTCTTAAGTATGGTCTATAAAGTCATACCCATTTGGATCTGAATCCCTACCAGTTCTGTAACCAATTGCATTTTGTGGAATTTCCCTCTCCCTTCCCACCCCACCCTCCAGATCGCCTCATCTCCAGCACACTGCAGCCCTGCTTGGCACAGCCACCACTTCCAAGAATTCAGTGGGCTCTTGACACATACTTGACCTGTTTTTGAGCACCTATGTGAGCCCCGAAATATTCAAAATTGAATGTTCAGTCAACTGATCTGATATTCCAGCTGAGGGATTCTTTTTGGCATAGCAAGACCTCCAGTCCAACAGGTTCAGATTTATGCCTGTCTATGATAGTCACCCTGAAGGTGAAAGCCTCAGACATGAAAACTTTTATTGTATGCCATAAATGAAGTAGGAAAGTCAGAACTTGCTACAAAAACTCTTATTTTATCTGTTTAATGACTAGATAAGAAGCAAATGGAATTTAAAATGCCAAGAGAATGCAGATGAGGGCTGTTAAAACTTGCTTTTCACCATGCCTTAAAAGTTTAGTTTCTTAAATAAATTAATGCAACTCAAATTTTATTTTTTAATAATTTAATTGCCAAAAAAATCTCAGAAAAGGTGGAAATATATGTATATGTGTGTTTGTATATATATAATGTGTATATGTTTGTCTATACATATAACATTAAGACTTAAATGGATTGCTATAACTACATAAAGAAATAGAACAATTATAAACTGCTTGATAGTTTAAAAACAATGCAATATGATGAGACAAGGGAGATTGAGATGTTTTCTGAGAGTTCTATTATTAGAACAATAATATTTGAAAAGATATTGACTCATGACTTTGCAGCAAGCTCTGAGAAGAGCGGGAGGGGAGAACACTGTGTAACAATTCAAGGTAAAATGGTACATTAGCAAAGGGATTAAGATATAGTAGGCATGATACCAAGAGCATAATTCCACATCTGGGAAGGAGAGATAAAACTCTCCTTTATTAGCAGGGGAAATGGATGGTCTGGCTGAGAGGATTGGAAAGGTCTTATTTCATGTGTTGTTGGGAAAGGAGATGGGAAGGCGCAGACATGAACATACCAACTCACGCGGCCATCTCCAGCTGTGGTAGGGGCACCGGTCAGTGCCACATCTGTCTAGGGCAACCTCTCAGCCCACTACACCTTTTCAGGACACATTCCATCACCCAAGCTTTATAGCAGAAACAGACTCCTCCCTGGTGGCGCAGCGGGTTGAGCACTGCACTGTGAAGCATCCGCGCGGCACAGCAGTGGGAGTTCGATCCCCGGCCAGGAAGGGGACTCACATGGTGCAGCAGACTCTCCTGCCTCCTCGCTTCTCCCCTCAGCCGTGTACTTCAGTCGATCTGCCTGTCCTGCTCCCCACTCTGTCTCTGGTGAATCCTCTCACCTCCTGTGACTTGGACCAATACCCCAGCTCTTGTATGCATAAATAAATAAATAAATCTTTAAAAAAAAAAAAGCAACTTTGTCCTTTGTCACAAGTGACAAAAATGAAATTTGAATTTTGATCCTTGTCTCCAAAGTCCATGTTTCTTTTTTTTTACTTCCCCGGATTGCTGCTTGTGGTTTGTGTTGGTGTTGGAGGGAGGAGGAAAAACCCTCTGAGCTAGTGGTTGCTGGTCTGGACTGATATCCTAAGCGGGGCTGTTGGAAGTTGGGGTGGAGCTGACATTTGGCATCTTGGGGGATGTAGCTGGGGAGCTGCCATCTGGTCACATTCAGCTTTAGCTTGGACCCCAGTCTCTGCTCAAAGTGTGCAATCTGGGGGTGCTAAAGATGGTGCCTGCCCATGTGCCAGGCAGTGGTTTATCTTTTGCTGTTTTTTTCTGTCTCTGCACACTCCCTTTTCTTCATTCCCTGCGTGTTGCCTCAAGGGGCAGCAGCATTGGAGGATGTGGAATGGAGGAAAGACAACTCAGAGTCCAAGGCGTGTGTGTGTGTGTGTGTGTGTGTGTGTGTGTGTGTAGAGAGAGAGAGAGAGAGACCTAGAGGGCTTATGCCTCAGAGAGTGAAGCACCTTTTTCCAGGGCAGTCTCACATTTACTGGAATCAGGTTCAGGGAAGGCGGTCAAGTATGTGGAAGAATGTGTGCGGTGGGGATGGGTACTGGGGGGTGCATAAATGTCTGGCACAAGCTGGGGGGCTCCATCGTTCCCACAGATCTAAACACCCTATCTAGTTCCTGTTTACACTGTACTTCCTGCCAAAGTATGTAGCTGGTTGTGCTAATCTGGCTGTAATGTCTGCCTGCTGTTTTCAGCAGATACTGGTTTTCCAGTATGTTCCTCACACCAAGACTTCTGTCCTGGTGAGAGGTCCCCTGCCTGACTCTACATTTTAGCCTGACAAGCAGGAAATCTGGGTGCCAGGACAATATCCCGAGAACAAGGCGGGCTGGGAAATCCACACCTGTGTGTTTATCTCCCCTCTTGTTTATCTCCACAAGCATGCTTTTGGATCGTGTCCTGAGTCACGTCCTGCATTCTCAAGTACGTGGGCAAAGCCCCACTGAGCAGGCTGCCATTTTATGGGAAGAGTACATCTCTACAGGAAAATTAAGCCCATAGCTTTTTCTCCTGACAGAGCACTTTCTACCTTGACTCTGAAGGCCCAGGAGAAACCTTTTTCATTCAGTCATTGTTACTGTTGAAACTGGGGCAATGGACTAATCACTTGACCAAGTTTATCTGGGGCCACTTTGCCTAGTCTGGTCCGGTTGTCTTTCCTCGCCTGTGGACGAAAACCCCCTAGCCTAAAGCCATGTTGGATGAGGGCCTTCATTCTGTGCTGAACGTCTGTGACCTCACAAGGGACATTACTGCAGTCAACGTAGAAAGTTCTGGGATTAGTTTATGTAAAGAGACATGAACATCAAATCTTGCGGATGAAAAATATCATCAGTGTCAGATAAACTACTGAGTTCTGCCTTTCCCTTTAGGTTATGCTTTTTTAAAGTTGAAATTAATTTCCTCTGCTCTCTTAATTTAAAACATTAGGACATCACTCAGTATGTTGAACATAGCATCAAGTTCATAGTATTTGCATCGTCTACATTAACATCTATACAGCCTCCAGGCCCTTGGGCCAGATCTAGCACACCACCTGTATACATGAATATTGGAACAAAGCTTTCTTCCACCCATGCAGTGCTGCCTGTATTGTAGCTGGCAGCTGCAACAAGCGTGGTTTACAGAACTGGAAACATTGAGTTTCTGGCCCTCCCCAGTCAATGTTTACTGACTCCTGGTCTATGACAGAAGATGTTTCAATAGTACATTTATAGTTAGGTTCTACACATGGCATATCATCCTGACTCTTTTAAGAGTAGTCATAAAACCTTTGTCTTATTTGACACCATTCTAATTTTGCTTAGGCTTTTTTTTTCTATCAAAATACTTATTCCCACAGTGAAATTACATATTTTTAAAGATAAAATTTCTTGAAAATGTTAACCAAAACAATGTGATGGAGTTATTATCTCCACTTAAGGAAGGAAAATAGAGATGACATCTTAAAAAAAAGTCTGGGTCCTGAGTTAGATGAGGCAAATGGAGAGCGAGGGGGCAAGGCCGGATCCCAAAAGTAATTACGACTGTGTGATGCTGGCATAGAAATTGGTCTAATGGCTCCACACTCTCTTTACATCCAGCTTGTGCTTTGCAGACTGGGGACTGTGCGACCTCTTCACATACTCCCACCCACAGAGCACAAGACAAGAATTTACAAAAATACAGAATCACAGTTTCACTCTTACTAGATAGTATGTGATTTTAAACAAATCTGATATTAAAATAAGCCTGCATATGTTAAGGGAGAGAATGTAAATTTCAAATGAATATTTAAGATAAAAACCAAAGGCTTCAAATAAATTAAGGCTTGCTGTGCCCAGATCCCTTGGGGTAGAATGTTCTCTCTGGGAAAGCTGTTATTCATTGAAAGAAGAAAAGAGAAAAAGAGTCAAGTTTTTGGGAAAAAGTGCACAAATGGGAATCTCTTAATAGTGAAGATTGAAACAGGAAAAAAAAAGTTTGAAGAAGAGAGTCTTCAGATGCAAACTTGAAAATGACTTTCAGAGACTGTTGTCGGTCAGCCTGCCTCTGAGAAGCCTAATTAAGACATCTGCTAAGAGTTACCAGTTGATGGTGAGTTCACTGTCACACTATTTTAATTGACATGCTGTGATTTCGTTCCAGATTAACTTCATAAGTGGTCCGCCTAATAGAAAGATCACTTAAATTAAAAGTAGACTGTAAATGGGGATTTGTGATGTTAATAGGCCAGTCTAACCTCTGTGTCATTTCACGCATTTCCATTTCTCCCAATGCATATTTGCATAGAGTGGAGGATGTCACTGTGGGCTTTGTATGGGCCACATTAATATGGTAATGAGCATGTAACTGGAACAGTGTCCAAAGAGTCGTTTCTTTGACTTCCCCTCAGTGCTAATTTTGGAGCTGCCTTTGAGTCTCCAATGTTAGTAACATAAAACTCATGTTCCAGAAAAATACATGACTTCAGTCTATTTGCCCAGATGCAATGAATGTTTGGAAGACATAATTGAATTGAAGCGTAGAGCTTTTATAACATTTAAAGAGTTGCTTAGTACTTGATCAACTCAGTAGGTCTGTGATGCTAAAAAACATCAAAATATTGACTTGGTGTGGTGGCCCAGTTATAGAATGTCTGCAGATCTGGTGGGGGTGGGGAAGGCTGGGATAGAGAACATCTTCAATCAGGGCTTCAGGGGTAGAGATTCCAGGGAAAGGCATTGAAATTGAGTCTACTGGACCAGAGTCCAGTGGTGGGTTGGCCACCATCACATCTTTGCCTGTTTGATCTGTGACCTGTGTCTATACTTTCTGTTTAGAGCCGATGCCTTATGCTTGTGACGATGGAGGTGATGAATGTGAAAACTCTTGTAGGAAGTCATCGAAGGCACAATCTAGCCCCCTGGTATCCAAGGCAAAGAGTTCTTTAGTTTTCCTTGACTGTTTCTGGGTTCAGTCCTGGAGGAACAGCACTTCTGGTGGGACTTCCAATCTATATTCTGAAAAACCAAGCTGAACAGACCAAGAAACACACATTAACTAGGTATTCAATTTTGCTCCTGTTACTTGGACATCGAGTTTTACAATGGTGGGCTTTCAGTATGTGAGTTGAAACGCTGCTCTCTCAGCCCATCACGAGGGAATAGATGTTTGTTCTGCAGTTTCATTAGGCATACTTCTTCCTTGGAATAATAGAACCAATCCTCGGTAGTATCCAGAGTAACTGGTACCCCCTCTTTATGACCTCACTTCATTTGCATATCCTCTTCTCGAGCACACATGTCAGCATACCTCCCACGAGTTTATCTCCACCAGAACCAGCTCAGAAGGAATGAGGTTTATACAGCAACAACCCACTGATGCCTGCAGCTTATCACTGGGCATAATCAAGTCAACTTATTTGTGGCAAAGGACTGCAGATCTGTTTTCTATGATTATTTTTAATGAAATGAGACAGGGATATAGCAAGATGGTGACTCACCATCCATAAAGTCCTTCTCAGAAGCTTTTGGTGAGTCAGCAACACCACCCTATAAAATCCATATACCATAGATCACCATTGGACCACAGGTAATAGGGATGATACCTGGTGGCACCTTTCCCATGGGCTGTGGGAATAGAGGGTGTCCCTGGGGAGTCCAGAGGTAACGAGGTTGGTGGTGGCAGGAAGAGCTATTGGGACACAGGATCATCGGAACTTTATACTATACAGAGATCATCTCTGTGCCACAAGGGGCTATTCCACTGGTTTTAGTGGGCTTAGGTGAAGACTTTGAAACGCTTCTACTTTATTGTTGTGGTAGGTAGTGGTAGTCACAGTTTTTGTGTGTCCGGCATGCTTTTCAACCTTTCTTCTGATTCATTTGGAGAACCCCTCCCTCAGTTTATGTGGTCTTGATAAGCTGTGGAAATTGTCCTTTCCTTACCCCCAGCTAAAGAAGGGGCATGTGACCCTAATTGGGTGGAGAGCCCCATCCGTCGGGACTGCTGATGGGGCGTGTGGATGGCCTGAACCAGTATCTTGCTTAGAACTAATATGTAGACTTGGGAGTAGGCGTGCTCTCTCCATGGGCATTGCCCTGAGATGTGACTTTGGGTGAGGCTTGACCACTCTGTAGGATGAGACATGAAGAGAAAGGCAGAGTCCAGCACCTGGCCATGCTTGGGTCTCTCATGTGAGCTGAACATGAGTGAACATGTTCACTTCTGTTGGTGTGAGCTGGGTGTCTACCATGAGCAACTCAGAGGCAATTTGGGCTCAGGAAGGGCAAAGACAGGAAATGCACAGGCCAGGGAACACTGAGGGGCTCGTTGCTGGCATAGGCGATGAGGCCAGCGGATGGGAAGGCTGAAAGTTGCCAGAGAAATAAAACTCATTTACCTTTTGATGAATCTCCCTTAGTTTTTCTTTTATAAACTCTGTGCCTATCATGTCTCTTAAGAAATTATTTGGGGGAAGGTGACATACTATTTAACATCAAATCCCCCATTCAGCACATGGCAGATTTTGGCCTTATTGAGCCTATTGGGTCTCTCCACTTGCAAATTCAAGTTAAAGAGACTTGAGAGAAACACGATTAGGAAGGAATGTGATAACACATAAGGAATATTGGATTTTAAATTAGGGGCTGAGATTAGAATAAACGTTTTGACAGTTCCTTGGGGGTATTTACTTTTATTTCCTTACTTTTTTCAATATGAAAATTGGCACGAGGATACTCCTTACCCTCATGTGGATGAAATGATGTATTATGCTTGGCGTTGATGGTATTTGGGAGAGAGAAAGAAACTACCTCCATCCCCAAAGCTGAGGCAGGCCCTTTCCTGGAGCCAGGAGAGGTGGAACTATTTTTTAATTTTTGTGCATTTTTTCTTGGTAGGAAATATTAGAAGACAGCTCCAGGGTCATTAGGTCAAATCTCTGGGTGCTGTGATATTATGGGGTCTCCCTGTAGGGAACAGAGAACACCATGCTCAAGGCTGACTCCAAGAAAATCCCCTCTCACAGAGGCTATCAAGAACTGAGCATCCTCTTAGGCTGACCCTGTCCCTAAGGGTTGGGGTATATGCTACCCAAGGGGGAAGGAGGTGCCCCTTATTATTGTTTCCCTTGTTATTTTAGTATTAATACCATCACCTCCACTCCCAGGAGCTCTTAGTCCTTGAGAAACTTTTAGACATTTTGCATGCATGAGCTTATTTAATCTTTTCACTAACACACAAAATTCCCGCATGCTATGACTCGATATTTATTTTTTTTTCATTTTTTTATTAAAATATTTTAAAATTTACATATACTTGCCATTAATTGTATTCCCCATGTATTCCCCATCACCATTTCACCAGCGCACCATCACCTCAGTCCCTCGTGCTCCCATCTTCCCTCAACCCTCCCCCTCCCCTCCCCACCAGGTGTCCCCAGTCTGTATGACTCGATATTTAGAAATAAGTCTTAAGACGTCAAGAAACTTGCTGAAGATACACAGCAAAAGAGGAACTCAGGTTTCATTGTAAAGTGCTTCATCCTTGCTGGATTCAGCCCTGGGAGCTGGTGTGCAATGAGCTCTAGCAAGTCGGAGACACACCACCTGTGTGGTTAAATCCAAGACAAGTGTCTTATCAACAGGCACACCTTGTGAGAGCCCAGGGCTGGAGGTTGCTTTGCCTTTCTTATCCTCTAGATGAGGGAACTGGTGCAGAAAGAAAGGGCTGGGCTTGGAGGGCCCTTTGATGGCCAAGGGAAGTGGTGGCCCACAGCCGGGTGCTGGGTCCGGGACATCCATTTTCAGGCTCTGTTAGAGCTTGACCGGCAGCTCTGCCAGACCGGGAGATGCATCCATGAGCAGTTTACACGACCTCTTACAAAGTTAAGCCTCTTATTTAGCCTTCCCTGCTGGCTTTATAAAAAGCCCTTGACAAATGCAGTGGGGATGAAATAATGAAAGTCCTCTTGCCAGACCTCCTTAGAAATGAAAAGTTGAAGTCTGAGAAACATCACAGTCACAGAGTAGCAGCTCTGAGGCTGAAGAACACTATAGGAGGGTGTCTCTCTCATCTAACAGGCTCTGCACGGGAGGTGCAGTTAACATGGGGGCAGGTGAAGATCACCCAAGGGAGTTATGATCCCTTTAGAGGTCAGGCTCCTGAAGAAGGTGCTGAGATGGATGGTCACTCAGAGGCAGAGCGGGTTGGGCTGGGGGTGCTGAGCCATCAGACGGGAGGCCCACCTGGTGGAGAAGTGAGGGGCAGGAGAGGGCACTAGGTTCTACGGGGACCATTTTCCTGCTTGTAGGAGACTTTCCTAAGTTTCTGGAGTTGGTTTTGTTTATAGCAACCAAATGCTCAAGACTGACTATCTGGTAGCTCTAAGCCTCCTACCTTGTACAGGAGAGCACCCCAATAAAAATAGCCTGGTCCCACATGCCAGTGATGCTGAGGTCAAGAAATCCTAGGGGTTCTCAGGGTGTTAGGTACCAAGTTGGACAGTCAGATTGGGTTTGGAATGACCAAGGAGCAGGGCAGGAGCTGGGCAGGGTCAGAATGCACAGGGCAGACGCATCCTCAGAGAGCCCCACCAGGCCCTGCAGGCTGGGGCTAGGTCGACCAGCTGTACCAGCCCTGCTGGTGTCCCTGTTGTAAACTGCGCCTGCTCATTTGTATGCCTGCAAGACTCTGCCTGCCATTATTTACAGAAACTGTCTTGAGAGCAGCAACTCTGATGAGTAAGAACTTGGATCAAGATGATTAGAACTTGGATCTAGATGATTTGTAGTATAGTAGTTACTTAGCTTGACTTCTGTCCCAAAGTGCTGACATCGTAGCTTTACCTCTTACTGGGTGGTCTTTTATTGCTACTATATTGAGATATCATTGGTACTTACCTTTAAAGTAGACAATGTGTTGATTTGATACACTATATATTGCAAGATGATTACAGTTGTCTTTGTTAACACCTCACATCATGCCATATAGTCATTTTTTTTGATATGTGTGTGATGAGAACAATTCAGACCTATTCTCTTAGCAATTTGCAAGTGTATAACACAATGTCCTTAACTATAATCACTATGATGTAAGTAGCTCCTTAGAACTTATTCATTTGTAACTGGATGTTTGTGTTCTTTGACCAAGCAGTTCCTCTTCTCTCCCACCCCTGGTAACCTCCATCCAACTCTATTTCCGTAAATTTGTCTTTTTAAAATTGAGATCATACAATCTCTCTCTCTCTCCCCCCTCCCACCCTTCCTCCTTCACTTACTTCACTTAGCACAAGTCCCCTCCAGGTCTGTCTACGTTGACCAGAATGGCAAGATTTTGTCTCTATGTGTGGCTGACCCATTCTGTACATACACTACATCTTCTGCATTGCTTCATCTGCTATGGGCACTTGATGTCTCTGTGTCTTGGCTATTATGAATAATGGTGCCATGGACATGGAGTGCAGACATTGCTTTAAGATCCTGGCTTCATTTTCTTTGGTGGGGTGGCTTGATCTTTTGCTGAACACACATGTGCACGCACACACATGACCCAGCTTCTCTTGAGTGGGCTATTTGGTTGCTTGGATACCCTGCTTGGCTTCCAACCTCCATCTCCCTACATGGAAAGAAGGGCAGTGGGGAGTCATCTGGTCCCTTTGCATGGAGCATCCACCTGTTGGCTCAGCCCCACCATGTGCATTCACGGCAGGTGTGCCTGCCTTGCCCCAGGCCCATGTGCCAGCTGCTCCGTCTTTGCAAGCATTTGAGTTTGGGAGCTCTGTCCTAGGAGGTTAGTGCTAAGGAGGAGCCCAGAAATTCTCAGTCCTGGCTTCACATCAGGGAACGAAAACCAAACCAGAAAACTCCTCCAGGGGTTTGGATATGATTTTTTGGGCATCAGTATGTTGTCAGAACTTGCCAGGGGTTCCAGTGAGTACCTGGATTGAGAACATGGAGTTAATGTCATCCCATGCTTAGTGAAGTGTGACATGGGGACTCAGAGAGGGAGGCGAGCTGCCCAAAGACACACAGCTATAGTTGGAAGAGCTAGAATTAAATTCTGAATTTTTGACCACGACCTGCAGTCTTCCTTTCCATCGTGCTGCCTCCTTTAAATTTGTATGGGAAAGGCTGAAACAGCAGGTAGCTGGGTCAAAACACCAGACTTTGCATTTTATTTCTGAGTTTGCCCAGTGATGAGCACGCAGTGCCTTTAATTAATTGACTCCCTATGGTGTTTTCTCTTCCCTTATTTTTATAGCTGAAATAGCGTGGGGTCCTGGAAATAAACCACAGAAAGGAAAGGGGCCCTAGCTTGCATCTCTAACCTCTATAAGCTGAGATTATTCCAGGTGCCTTACTGGGTCGCTTGAGTTATTTTCACATAACCCTAGGAGGTTGGAATTATTAGCTTCATTTCAAGATGATGAAACCAGCTGAGATGGGTTTGGTCAGGTGCCTGGGGTGTCATAGCTGATAAGGGATTTGTGCTCAGCTTATAACTTTCTGAAGCTGATATGCTGCCAGCATGAGCAGCAATGTGAGTTCCAGAGGCAGGGCTTATCAAAATCTGTTGCTCATTGATGTATTTCCCATATGCCTACATAACTGAAGCACATAGTAGGTGCTTGAATAAAAATTGGCTAGCTCAGTGAATGAAGCCCACTGAACTAGGTAGTTCTCAAGATATAAGGACTAGAGATTTTTTAGTTCAATGATGTTTAAAGCCTCCAAGAAAATCTGCTTCATTTTAATTTTGGAATCCAGCAGCTTTCAAAACGTGTGGGGAGCAGAGCCTGTTTAAAACACACCCCCCTTGTCTGATGTCCTGGTGAAGTACGCCAAGGGACAGCAGCCTCCAGGGAGACTCAGGAAGAGTGTGTGCACGGCTGCCACATGGTGTGGGGTGTTTCTAGAGCATGCGGCTAATGGTAGTAGAAGCTTTATTCTCTCGTAGATTGTTCTGGCACAGTGGACACAGGAGTGTGAGCTGTGCCTGGGGAGAGGAGCTGGGTGTGGTCTGGGCTGCCAGGGACATGTGCTGTTGCTCCTCTCCTGGCACCAGAGTTAACCTGCCTGTTCACGAACAACTTTGCCTCCAGCTCACATCCAAATCAAAGCCGTTTGCTGCAAATGCTGCCCGCTCCTCTCTGCACCTTTGGGGCCGGTGCCCGTTGGGGGAGATGACGGTTATGTTCCTGCAGAGATGGTGCTCAAGGCACACATCCCTGACTGCCGTCGCTGTGGGGGACTCCCCGGGGAGTAACTGCCCGTCCATTCTGGGTGATCAGGATGTGACTCGATTTCCCTCCTTTCACAGAAGTGACATATTTCTAAGTCTCCTGGTGACCCTTCGTCCTCCTCACCCTCCCGGCAGTCATCTGAGGAGGACGGCCACGTCACACGTGAATCAAAGTGGGACCCGGGAGGTTGAGGCGGCTCCCCGCTCAGCTGGGGAGTGCACAGTGGCAGCCGAGCCTCCTCGTGAGCTCCGACAGCGCCTGTGCTGGGCAGTGAAGGGCTGCCCTTGCCCAGAGGAGGACTCCTGCTTTGCTGGCTCCTGGGAGCTGGCCTGTACGCCCTCAGTGTCCTCTGTTGGCGCGGAGGCTCTGGCCACCCGGTGGTCCTCACGGACAGCGTGATGATCATTGGGCTCTGGACTGGCCGGGTGCTGCTTCCTGTCACGGATCTGAACTCACGTCCTCTGGTTGCAACGACCAGGATGTGAATCTCACAGCTTTGCTGGGCTCCTTGAGTCCCTCTGGTGCCCTGTGAACCTGTGGGTGAGCTTGAGCTCTTTTGAACCCCCAAGTTCCAACAGTTCCTCTCTGTGACCCTAGGGGCATGGGCGTCAACAAGGTACACTAATGGAGAAGGGGGTTATGGCCAAAGGCCAGAGTAGGCGAGCCTGAGGAGCAGCGGCCACGACCTAAGGGAGGTGACGACTTTCCAATGGAAGGGGAGGTTGAGCCCAGTGCCAGGAGGTCCTGCTCCCTTCCCATGTCGTGCTGTGAGCAGGTGCACCGGAGAGACCTCACGCCCTCTCTCCTGGGGATCAGTTTTACTCTGTCAGTCCCAGACGCGCTCTGTTGTGGCACCTGCTGTAAAAGTGAAGAGAGTTTTCTGCCAGGTTAGCAACCTTCGCAGCGTCTCCCCCTTTAATTCTCCCTCCTTTCTCCTCCTTTCCCTTTTCCCTTTCTCTTCCCCTTGGCACCCAGTTTCCACCCTTTGCTGCTGTGTGTCCGGTGTGGCAGGGTCCTCCAGGGCCAAACAGCGCAGAAGAGGCAGCACAGGAGAGATGGTCATAAGGAGTTCCGAGTTGGCTCCCGGTTTTGCCCTCGTGCCCACTCCCTTCTTGCTGTCTGTCCCTCCCGAGGCCATGAGAATAGGCATGACCCCTCCCAGCTGGCCGGTGCTCCCAACACAGGGAGCTCGAGGCCGCCATTCATCCCAGGGGCTCCTACCCACAGGCTTCTCCATCTTCTCAGGGGAGTGCAAGCAACTGACAAAGCTGCAGGGAAGAAAAGTGGATTGTAGGTCAACCTGGGCGTGTGGACTCAACTCTGAGAGAAGCAGGTTCGCAGCACCAGCTGAGGAGCACCTCCCTCTGAGGGCTACTTGGTTCTGTTATAATTGAGCTACCTGGATTCTCTCTGAGAAACGGATTCCTTGCCACCCACCTGCTGCCCCTGGCAGTGTGAGATCATACAACTTAGACGGGTGTTTGTCATCTGAAATCTGCCGAAGACCGGACTGCCTAGAGTCACCTAGAACCACCTAGAATCCCCACGACCTGGAGTGCAGTGCACTTCTTCAGAGTGGCGGGGGAGCCTTCTCGTCTGCACCAACGCTGTGCATTTTAACTGTGGCTGCACGTCAGCCACCTCCACCTCCAAGGGCAGTTTTAACAAAGTCCTGGGCTCAGCTTCATGCCTGGATATGCCCACTTCACGTTCTTCGTGGGTGCTGCTGGGTGCAGGACGTTCCCATAGCGCCCGGTACTTGAGGACATTACGTCACAGCCTGCTCACCCGCCGGTGATGTCCTCCGTGCTCAGCCTTTGCCCCTGTGGCCCCGTAGCCATTTGCTCCCCATCCCTCATCTGCCTGGGGAGCATCACTTTCCCTTGACTACCTAACTTTGAACGTATCCAGCAGCTCTGATGCCAGACTGAGGTGACTGCGGCCTCATGTGTCCCACAGCACATTCTAGACATTTCCTATTACAGAGAACCACAGGCTTTTGTTTACCAATTTGTTCATTTGAAAGCAGGAACCTCATATTCGTCCCATTTGTCTGCCCACACCTGGTGGAGTCAGCGCCTGGTACAGGGTGAGCGCTGGGTGAATACTGAGTGGGGTAAACGGAGGTGCCCAAAGCCGCAATCATGTCGTTGAGGTCGGTAGTCCTCTCATTGTGAGGAAGGTCTCTTTGTTTCCCTGTCTCAGTCTCTGCTCAGCATACCAGCGCCCCTCATCTCGCACACACTGCATTCCCACTTGAGTACTGAAGTATTTTGCTAATTGCAGATTGCTGTGATCAGAGAGTGCCAGTAAGAATGGAAAACGAAGAGCAGAAGGGCTAGTGTTAGGGGTGGGCAGTGAGTCTGAATACTTTCAAATGTCCCAATACTGCCTGGATAATGATAGCTGAAAATCAAGTCCTAGAAGGGATATACTCTCTTGCAGTCCATTCAAAGGTCCCACATGTTTTCATTTATTTTTATTTTTATTGTTTTTTTTTTTTTTTGCTGTAAACATAGGCCCAATCCCTATGGAAAACAGTATGGAGGTTTCTCAATAAATTAAAAATAGATCTACCATATAATCCAGCAACCTACTCTAACTGACTACCTGAAGAATGTAAAAACACCAGTTCAAAGGGATATCTGCACTCCTGTGTTCACTGTAGCACTAGTCACAGTTCACTTGTTCATTTGAACCTCATATTTATACCTTTATCTCCCTGATGCAGGGTAGAGTCAGTGCCTGATGCAGGGTAAGTACTGAGTGGGATTAAATGGAATACTGAGGAATACTACCCAGTCATGAAAAAGATGAATTCTTGCCATTTATAATAACATAGATGGAATTAGAAGGGATGACTCTAAGTGAAACATACCTTTTGATTTTTAATTAAGAATGACATACATATTCTAATTGTAGTATCTGTGTTTTTGCTTATAGAATTTCTATACATGATTCTGTTCTTTGGAGATATGAAGATTTTAACAAGCCAGAAAGTAGGAGAAATCATCTGCAGGAGTCAGTTGCTTAAGACAATGGGCCAATGGTTCCATATGGGTGGTTTCCATTCTTATTGCTTATTGCCTAGAACTTTCTAATTGTATTTACACTTAAAGTTTCTTCTTTCTTAACCTCTGGAGGCTCTGTGATAACAAGGACATCACTTCCTGGCCTGTGATTCTTTCTTGTCACTATTCAAAACTGTAGCACTATCGTTCATTCCCTGAGAATGTGGTTCTTCAATCCTACCAGGCCCAGAAGACACCCTTACTCTGCAGAACTGGAGATTTCTGGTCTCCAAATTCTGTTTCATCTTCTTAGTAAAATCAGTTCTCCTTTGTCAAGATTGAGAGACCCTGGTCTAGCATTTTGGGGTATGTAACCAGAAGAATTGAAAGCAAGTTCTCAAAGAGGTATTTGCATATTCATGCTCACAGTGGCATTATTTACAATAGCCAAAAAGTGGAAGCAACCTAAGCATCCATCCAACTATGGATATATGGAGAAACAAGTTTGGTCTATACATGTCAGAGTATTATTCAGCATTAAAAAGAGACCCCCTACTGCATGTTATAATATGAATAAACTTTGAGAACTTTATGTTAAGTGAAATAAGTCATTACACAACCATCTGTCTATCTATATACCCATCCATCCATCCATCCATCCATCCATCCATCCATCCATCCGTCCGTCCGTCCGTCCATCCGTCCGTCCATCCATCCTCCATCCATCCATCCATCCATCCATCCATCCATCCATCCATCCATCCATCCATCCATCCATCCATCCATCCATCCATCCATCTATCTATCTATCTATCTATCTATCTATCTATCTATCTATCTATCTATCTATCTAAATTTAACTTATCTGAGATATGTAAAGAAGTCAAATTCATTGAGAGAGTAGAATAATAGTTGATAGAAGCTAGGGAAAGGTAGGGGATGGAGAGTTAGTGTTTAATGGGTACAGGATTTTAGCTTTGCAGGATGAAAAATTCTGAACATTGTTTGCATAGCACTGGCAATACATTTAACACCAGTAAACTGAAGAGACCCGAAGAACAGTTAAGATGGTAAATTGCATGGTATGTGTATTTTACCTTAATTTAAAATAATAAAACCGAGGGACATTTTTACCTCATGGATTCAACCATCTCCTCAATAATTTCACATGTCTGCATTTTCCTTGTGCTCACTCCAGTTTCATAAAGTTGTAGGGAAATATTTCTTTCCTCTCTGAATGAGCCTTCCTTGACCTGTAAAATATTAAGATTCATCTCCATTCCCTTGTATCTACTCCTCAAAGGGAGGTGAGGATTTTACCAGAGGATAAGGCGATGGGTCTCTCCCAGTCTCTGTCCCTGCTTTCCTGATCCCTAACTCCAGCTGTCTCCATCTTCATCTGGATCACACTTGTTCTATTTCCAAGCCTGTCCCGTATGTCCTGATTTTTCCAGGACCTGCGCTGGGTAGCTTAGCTCATCTCAGCTGCTTAAGTCAAGTTCTGTTTTCAGTTCATGTCTTACTTGAATAATGCTGGTATGCAATAATGTGATTTATTTTTAATCATTATCTGGCTCCTGGGTCTGTTTTCCATGGTTCAGGAAAGAACCTGCCGAGGAGGGACTGTGATTAATTAGTGACCTCAAACTCAACTCAAAGGACTAGAGTCACTAAAAGCAGATTTTTTTTTTTTTATTTTGTGTCAATCTTGAATTCCATAAAAAACACTAGTCCAAACTTGACCCCAGATTACATACTGTGTTCTGCTATGTAAGTATATATGTGTGCATATATATGTATATATCACTTATGCAATGATTCTGTAGGTTGATCTCTATTGTTGTAGCATCATTTGCAGTTAGTATCTCTCTGAGAAGATTGTGGGTCTCATAACAAAATTCTACATCCAGCGCAGAGTGGAACTCAAGCCTGTTTGCTGATTGACTAATTGTTGTTATAACACAGAAGGGAAATGACTCTAATGACATTGCCCATTTGGCTCATTCTTAACTTGAATAGATGTGTCTCTAGATGGTGGCATGAGGAGGCAAAAAGAATGGCAGCTGGGGATAAGGAACGTCTCATCTGATTTAGATAAGACATTTATCTAAATTTGATGAATTTAGGTATCAAATCACTTGGCAAATTGCTAACCATTTTGAGTTTCTATTTCCTTGTCTACAAAAGTACAGTTTTTGCAAGGATGTCTAAATAATCTTATATCAAACACACCCCTAGCTCTTTGTTTCAGTTGCATTTTCAGTCCAGTATTAAGCTAGGAAGGCACAGGACCCTTTCTCCTCTTCCCCACTGACTCACCCACAGAAGTGTCCAGCAAGCATTTCTCTTTTTGCAGGTGCTGGAGGATCCAACAGTCTCTTGAACTATAATATCAAACTCCGGTCAGATGATCTCTCCCTGGGTTTCTAAATCAACATGGCATGGTTCTGACCTAGTGTGAGGGCGGCTGAAATTGACAACCATAGTGACTGTGGGGGGTGGCTCAAGGATCCCTCTCGATAATCAAAATGAACAAAGATATTTCTTGCATCCAAGTATAAAAATAAATCTAAGCCATGGGCTGTTTTTGGAGGAACACCATGGACCCTAATCTCATTCATTCCCACATCCCACTGCTCATCCCTCCCTGGCTTGGCAGCTTGCCACAGGGGGAGAGAGCTGCTTGGGTTATAAGCTGTCAGGCGCCGCATTTAAATATTACTCACCCAGCTCAGTTCAAGGTACAGGTCAGCCCATGGTATTAAGTTAAGTACACTGGGAAATACATTATCCTTTGGGTCACAAGAGTACAATTCAGTGAACATCAACAGGATTTCCTGGTTGATAGATGATTCCACGAGAGGTTATAGCTCGCCTGCCCTAGAAATAATAGCAATAATCCCCTACATTCATATTCCACTCCGTAGTCTGTGAAGGATTTTCACATCCATTATCTCCTAGGACACTCTCAGTGAAGTCCGCCAGTACGGCAGTGTCAGATACAGGTTTGTGTGTCTGCTTCTCACTGTCCAAGCTGTGTTACCTTGGATAGGTCATGCCACCTTTCAAAACTGCAAATCATTAACTATAATCAGGAAATGCCAATAATATCTGCCTTGTGTATAATCAAGGAGATCAAATGAGGTGATGTTTGCGCATATTTATAAAATTAAGTGTCATAGGAAAGAAGCTATTAGACCTGCTCTATAGAAGCAGAATGAAAAATCATGCAAATATGTTCCAAAAATACCCTCCAAAGCCTTGGAAGAAAACATAAATACAGTAGGACTATAATCGTTTTTAACTGGTTCTCTTTAATTTTTTCTTTTGATTGACATTCAGTCACTGGGTACCTTTGCACAGTTGTTATAATGCTCAATTTCTGCCTTCCGGGTACTTGGAAAATTAAGATATATAGGCATGAAAATGAAAGGATATGTATATATACAGGCGTGTATGCATGTATGCGTGTGCGTGTATAGCTACAGTGTCAACTTCGGAGAATAGAAATGGGGAACAGAAATCAGTCTAGCAAAAACTAGATGCCAAGACTTCCACCAATATGATGCCAGTAAAGGAACCCCAAGGGGTGAGATCACAATATACAAGACACGGATAATAGAGCTGTCAGCTGCCAATGGCCCATAACGTGGCAGTTCTAGAGGCCTCTTCTCTAATCCTGACCCACACTCTGCAAGGCATCCTTGTTGCCCTTGACATCACCCCCATTTTAGGTAAGAGGTAAATGAGGCTCAGGAAGGTTAAGTCATGCAACCACAAGCATCTAAGCACAGACTCAACCACATGTGTATGAACTCTGTACTGGGTTTGTCTACCACCTTGTAATGGGTAGCATGTCTTGTCAGCAACCAGAGAAGAGGCTGATCCTGAAATCACTTTCATTGTTGGATCCTGAGAGACCAAGAGAACATCAATAAAAACATCTAAAAATGAGGACAGTGACAGTCCTATTTTCTCTGGACTGGTCAGACTTCACTTGGGTTTGGTTGAATATTTAAGTAAGCACATGTTATAGGCCAAATCCTTGGTGTGATGTACACAGATTTTACAGAAGATCTCAGCAAAAACTCTCCCAGCATAGAAACAATAGATGATGAAGGATCTGAGAATGATGGGACATGGTTAAAGAAGGGGGCATTTGGCTTAAAGCTGCAGCATTCAGGCCTCCTGATTTGTATTATCCCAGCTGGGGCAGTCCCCCCTCCTCGACCAGAGACAGCATTTCAGGACTGTGTCTTCTGGATGGAAGAGAAGTGGTTGAGATCGGGCAAGGGAGACGTAGACACAACCAGCCATGCCCCAGCTCGCATTTCAGCTGCTCTGGTCTGCATGAAGGGCCCCATGCTTCTTGTCTTTGGAATGGGAAGAAAGAAAAATTGCTCAAGCATTTAGAAATGAATGTTCTTCTAAGCTGGAGAGAGGGGAACACAAATGTGGACAAAAGACAACTCTCCATGTGCCCTGGACTCCCTCACAGCATGGCTGGGTCCCACAGCAAGGGGCTCGGGACAGCCAGGCAGAGACCATGGACTCTTGTGATCTGACCCTCAAAGTCCCAGAGGGCCGCTGGCTCATATTCTACTCATCTGCAAGGGCTAACTAAGGCCAGTGCATAGTCAGAGAGAGGGGAGTTAGACTCTACCCCTCAATGAGAGCAGTGTCAAAGGGTCTGAACACTGGTTTGAAAACCACTAGTCCAGGGGGCCTCCCTGGTAGCACAGTGGGTTAAGCAACGCACTATAAGGCATCCGCAGCCACTGCAGCGCAAGTTCGATCCCTGCCACCACCTTTCCTGCCTCGCCCGCTGCTCCCCTCAGCAGTATATTTCAGTCGATCTGCCTGTTCTGCTCCCCAGTCTGCCTCTGGTGAACCCTCTCACCCTCCCAGCTCCAGTCTGTACCCAAGTTCTTCTTGCATTAATAAGTAAATCTTTTAAAAAAGAAAACAACAAAAAGAAAACCACTAGTCCAATCTCTAGCTGAACATGTGTACGTCCTCCTACATAGAAATTGCCTTCACCCTCTTTGAGGCCTCTCCCTTCTCTAAGAGGCTTTACTTATTGTTACATCAGGCTCAAACTCCAGGCCCAGCGCCTAATCACCAAATTTCTACAAAATGGAAATGACAGTTTCTTCAACTGCATCACATGACTACACTGAGGATCAAGCTAAGTAAATATGAGTACGCGCCCACCCACACATGCCGGGGTCCAGCTCCAGGAGCCACTAGGATCCGCATAGGAGGGACGGCCTAGGCCGACTTGGTGAGGGAAGGGGGAGAGGGAGCGAGAAGACACAGACACTCAAGGCGCAGGTCTCTCCTACCGACTGAGACCGACTAGGCAGGTCTTCATTGTATACATTACCAGCAAGAGGTGGGATGTCATCAGCATGTGTAGAGAGCAGGAAAATCACAATCGGTACAATTTTTCTTGAAAACAATTTGGGGTCTTACGGTCTCCAACTAAGATCAATGACGTATACTATCACAAAGCGAAACCTTCGTGCAAAATAACATATTCCCGTCAGTGTTTTTGGTTGTAGTGGCTACACAAGTTATTTATTAATGTTAAAGCGGACACAGCAAATTTGCACAATCACAATCTAATGATTTTATTATTTTACTTTGGTGTAAGATAAACTACTAGTCACAAGGCCTAAGATTATAATAGTGTTAGTGTTTAAAACTACAGGTCCCCAATAAAGGGGAAATACTAAAATCAAAACCTAAATTATATCCAAGCCCCATATGAACTTTTAAAAGTAACTACTAAGCTCACTATATCCTGAACCTAAAACTTACAATCACAATTTAAGCATAACAAAGGCAAAAGGGAGGGGAGGAGGGAAGGAAGGGCCATTGTGACTTATTCATCACCTAGGAAACACAGAGCCTTTCATAATGGGCCAAGCTACAGAAGTCATTTCTCTGTCCTGGGGCTAGTTCCCCAAAGTAGATGTTCAAGTTTGGGAAACTACTTAATAACTAACTTTTCAGTTGTTATTATTGAACAACCACATTCCGGTTATAACTTTTACTATTTAGTTTTTGGTCTGGTGGTCTTTATTAGTTTTAGAAAGTTCTGTGTTACATTATTTGCCAATTAGTAATTCATCATCAAAATGCACAGCAGCCAATTATTTTGTTTAACAAAACAGCCAATCTCACAACCACCCCTCGTGGGTAATTTCCCAGCGAGCACTCAGCATGCCTTCTACAAAATGGCGACACTGATATCAGCCAGAACAACGGAGATCCGGCAGGGGCCCGCTTGTGGTGCGCCCTGACATCTCAACCCTCACACCCGGACCGCTGTCAGACAGTACGAGTAGCCTAGGCCTCGCCACACACACATATACAAACTTGCACACACACACACAAAGCCCAGGCTCCCTTTTCCAGATAGAAACTGTTCATTATACACGTAGCACCTCAAGCCATGCCATTTTTAATGTCTTCTTCTAGGTAATTAATTTTATGGAAATTTACAGTTGTATCCTTCTGCACACATCCTATCTCCAACACACATCCTCCCAGCACTCTGGGTAATATTGGACAAACGATGATCAAGAAATTATATTAAAAAGTTAAACTGACATTAAACATTGCACAACACTTGCATCAAACAGGGAGCACTGTGTTTAGATGCTGAGATTTTCTAGGCGACCTCCAAGCACTAATATGTTCAACCTCGGTCATTGATTCCTTGTCCTCAGATGCAGTTAAGACAGCGAGACACATCTCCTCTGTCTTCACTCTCCCTTCACTTCTGGAATGTCACTGTATTTTGCTGAGTTTGGACAACATCCAGGAAAATGTCTCCTGTGAGACAGAGATGACTAGCTTTTTTTCCAGCATCTATTCTCCTCTATCACCTGAATAATTAAGATTTTGACCAGTCACAGGGCTATCTAGATAAAGATTGCATTTCCCAATTACCCTTGAAACTAGGTACAGTCACATAACTATTTTCTGGTCAATAGAATGTGAGTTCAAGGCTGAACTGTAGCTTCTGGTTAGGACCTTAACATACAAAGACTATCACCTGCCCTTCTCTTCTTCATGTTGACTGGAACGTGGGTATGATAGCGGGGGTTACAGCAGCCATCTTAGACCACGAGGTAGAAGCCATGTTGAGAGTGACAGGGCATTTGACTTGGTATGGTTGACTGCTTATACTTAGCTAAGTATAAGGTAGAGTGACCTAAAAGAGTGCCTTATCTCGATTGTTAGAGCAAGAAAAGGGGATGTTAACAGGTCTTCTCAGACCCAGGCCCGTACTCATCTCTCAGATGTACCCAGCACTGGTTCAATCTCCACCACTTAAACTATGATCCCTCATCCTCCTGACTCCAGAAGTCCTGGGAGATCCTGTGCTCTTACCTACACTCTACCTGACCCACATTTGCCACCAGAGCTCTCTCTCATTCCCTAGGGTGTAGGGTCTTAATATTTCTCTGGTGATGAACAATTTGCTCCTAATCTTCTCACATCTCTCCTGGGTCCTTCAAAGTTCATGGGTTCTGAAATTGCATGGGGAGCAAGAGGAAAGTGCCTGTTGGGGGTGAAGGCTGACTAGAGGAAGACTTCAATACCAGCTCAGGACAGTTGGGAGAATAGGGGGACACAGAGAGTCAAGTCCTACCTTTCAGCATGATGGGTCAGTCAGATAAACAGGGGTCCTATTTACACCCTCCAGCTGGCAAAGCCACAGGAAAGATGGATGGCCTAAGTTATGGCTGAATAAAAGCCAACAGCAGCAATTTAAGACAGACCCAATGTCATACATTGACTTGAAATGATTTCTGAAGTCCTGGACTAAGCACTAGAAAATATACCCAGAGACAGATGAGCAAATGACTCTAGAACTATAGGGTCCTCACCCACAAGTAGCACATGTTAAGTCACATGATTTCTCTGAGCCTCAGTCTCCTTATTTGTGAATTAGAGAAAATTCTATTTCACATGTTGGTTGTGGATCTTAAATGTGATCAAGTCTACAAAAGCACTTTGCAAACTGTCAAGCCCTGCACAGATTCTAAACGTGGCTTTATTATTTCCAATTAGTCAGTGCTCCTATAGATGTTAGGAGGTGGAAAAAAATCCTTCTGGTTCACGTTATACATGGTAGCATCTTTGAACCTCATGTTCTCACTCATCAAACACCTTGAAATATGGAGACACCTAGAGTGGCAGAAATAGAAAACCCATCATCTAATTCAAAGTATCCTCTTCTCTGTAGCTCTTTGGAAAGGGAGTGGAGAGCATTTCTTTTGTAGTGCTTGCTTAATTCAAGATGGAGCAGGAGAGTTGCAAATGAGAAATGCAAATCTAAGAAGATAGCCAGCAATGCGTCTGGCTTTCATAATTGCTCGGAGAAGAAAATCTACCTTCACTCCCGTCCCTGCTCAGCTCTCTCCTGTTTACACTTAACATGGTTTTAGGGTTCATGTTTCAGATCAATGTCAGTCTGCCACAGAGCCATCTCTGTCCCATCCCATCCCACCAATCTGTTTATTTCTTTCACTGCATTCCTTATTATTTGATATTATAATTTTGCTTGGTTTTTGTGTCTGCTTGATTGCTGTAGTTTTCCTCCAGTGCTAAACTCCCCAAGGGAAGGTCTTACCTCCGTATCTCCAATGCCTCCTCGGTGTGTCTGGTTCATAATCGGAGTTCAATGAAGATTTCTGGAATGAAAGAAAGAAAGACTGAATGAATGACCAAATCCCAGGGCTGTTGGGAGGCAGCAGAATGTCAAGGAGACCACTGCTTCGAAGAGTGACATCTGGGGCAGGGAAGGGAGCTGCAGCAGGACATGGCAGAGAAGCCTGGGGAGGGAGACAGCAGGGGTCACAGGGACTGGAAGTGGGGGTGGGGCATCTTACAGTGACACCTGCAGGGCCAGCACAGATGTTCCTGTCTAGGGACCCCATTTGCTGTCATGGGCCTTCAGGACCAGAAGGTGGAGGCCAAGAGCACTGAGCTGGGGCAAGGAGAACCTATGTTAATGCCTGAGTTGCTGGAGACTGCTCCTTGGCCAGTCCGGCGGAAATGGCGAAGACCCTTTCACTGGGCCCCTTCTAGAATGGTGGGAAACAGAGCCCACTCAGGGACTAAAAAACACTCTTAAAACACGGCCGCTAAATTTTAATATTTTTGTGTGACGATGAACTTGGCACTGGATTGCTTGCTCACCCACACTGCCTCCTTCAGGCCTACTGGGCTTCTTCCTGGATCCCCCTTTCACAGATGGGAAAGCTGGGGTCAGATTTTGAGCTGATTTACTGAGGTTAAACAGCAGTGGGACTGGGATTAGAGGCCAGTTCTCTACAGAGTCCTGGCTATTAAACTGTCAGGGTCAACAGCGTATGACTTGTCTGTCTTGGACAGCTCCTCTGAATTGGATAAAAATCTTGGAGCTCTTCCTGGTTCTGTCTTGAGGCAACTGTTATTATTCTTACCCTTTAGCTACCGGAGGATGATCCCAGTCATTTCCTTCATATCAGCCTCACCTCTGTGACACTAAGCTTCAGGCTTTGCACCCGGTTGGATCCAACTACCTGCTGATGGTGTGAGAAACTTCAACTCAACATGTCCATAATGGAAGTCACCATGCCCGCCCCAAACCTTCCTCTAACATATTCCCCCATCCTAGTTAAATGACACACTCACCCAGCCAGCTGCCCTGTGAGAAATCTGCAATTGATTCTTGGTCTCTCCCTCCCTCCCTGCATCTTGAACTGTCATCCTTTACAGTCTTGCGCCAATATACTGAATCCATTTCAATCAGCACTGCCACCACTTACTCTCATGACTATTGTAACTATTTTTAAACTGATCTCCTTATCTTTGGCATCTGTTCTCACAAGTCCACCTTAAAATTATTGGAGTATTTTTAAATTAATGCTAAAATGCAGACCTGCTCCTATTACCGTCTGTCATCTCTTCCTATGTTTAATTCCTACAGCCCATCAACCTTGGGCAGATTTTCCCCTATAACTGAGTTTTTAAAATGCCACCTGGGCACCCTATCTCTTCCCTCCCTCCCTCATGTTTCTCCTCATTCCCTTCCATGAGACTCTTCTTTATGCCAGCCTCCAAAACTGACATTATAAGGGAGCTGACCATCTAAAAAATATTTTCATGTACATTATCTCATCTATGTCTCACAATGCTGTCAGCAGGCAGATAGACTTAATCCCATCCTACAAGTAGGGATAAGCGCTTGGATATGCCAAGAACATTGTCCAAATTCACAGGACCAGGCAGAGCCAGGACTTGGGGGAGCCCTGGGCTTTCACATCCTGCCATCGTCCTGCTCTTTGAAGGCAGGTGCTTCTGTGGCTTGTGCCTGTTCTTGCCGCGCCAACTCTAAATCCATGGTCAAAACACAGAGCTCTCTGCTTCCGTGCAATCAGAACCAGCTGTATTCAAGCAAAGCCGGTGGGGGCAGGGGCACACGGTATAGTGGAGAGGAACTGCCGGCTGCCAGCGTGTTCCCGGCACACTCCCATTTCCTAGCGTGGGGTCTTCCACTGTCATGGCTGTGACAAGGGGTCAGTGAGCAGAGCGCCCTCCATGCCCTTCGTGGCTTTGACTCACTGGACTGTGAGCACCGTAAGAGCAAATGTTTTCCCTTGTGTCTCTACCACCCAACACACTCTTGTTTGATGACTCAGTGGGTGCTTAGGAACTGAGAAGATAGAAGGAACATAGCATCTTTCTAGACCAGAGTTTACCCAACTTCAGACTTCGTGCCATCGAGGGTACCCGGTGGAGGTGTAATGCGTTGATGTGTTTGGAGACACCTGAGTGCTGCCTGTTCTCCCCTTTATTACTTGCATCTCTTTGTTAGTCATTTAGACACACTAGATGTCACTGCCATCCTGGTCGAAATATCCACTTTAGGAATCAGTGTCAGAACTGCCTGAGCAAAATGCTCAGAAGCTGGATTCTGAGTGAGCAGCCCACCCTTCTGCCTTCAATCCGAGCTTATTTCTGCTTCTTGAGCAAAGGAGCCAAGCTAGTAAGACTCTGCGAGTGGAGAGATAACCAGGTGCTGTAGCCAGTTGTGACATGAATGCAGGAGGCCTAGTGGGGAGACTTTCTGGAGAGGAGAGAGCACAGGAGAGCGAGAGGTGGAGGAATCAGGTGGGAGCTGAGTAGGAGGCTGGCTGTGCCCAGGATGACCCGGAGGCCCGAGAGACTTCCTTCTCAGCAGAGCCGAGAACACTCCTTCCCAAGTCAAGTCTCCATTTTGGAAGGAGAGCTATAAAGGTCTCTTAAAATGGCTCTTTCTTCTTTTCCACAATGGAGGTCAGCAGGGGAGAGCCTTGGCAAGTGAGATGCTAATGCCAGAAAACCAGATGCCTGCAGAAGCAATTTCAAGAATTGTCCGGATTTGTTTCGGCCCCTGAGGCCGTGCCTTCTTGCGATTCCCCCTCAGCAGTCTGGATGGGGAGATAAAGACATTTTTTTAAAAGTCCAAGATTCGGGCACTTTTGAAATGAAGGAGAGCGGAACTTTGGAGGCTTAAAATATTAATCATGCATCCTGGCTCGCCAGAGAAAAGAGGCCTGTGTTCTGCAGGGGCAATGCAGAGAGCAAATCCCCTCCAGGAAGGAGTGACGTGGAGGTGCGTTCGCTGGTGTGTGCCCCAGATGCATACAGCACCTGACTCATCCTCAATGTGGAACCCGGTTCAAAGGCCCCCGCTTCAAGGGAGTCAGGCTGCAGCATCCTTGAGGACTGGAGGACTCACCAGCTCCCTCTGCGAGGGCCACAGGCTGAGTCGGAGAGCAGGTGAGAGGCCTGAGGAATGTGGAGCCCGGGGAGGTAGGAGTCACACCACCTCCCAAGTCCTAGCGCCAGGGCCTAGGAGCCACCCCTGGAGCACAGGGAGTCTCACGGCAGCCTCGGTCCTGGGCCCTCGGCCCTTGGAGGCTGGCATGGCAGGAGGGATTTCTTGGAGCCTCTGGCCTTTCCCTCTGCTCAGTGCTAGGGCTCCCTCTCAGCCAGGTTTGCTTCCCGTGCTCATCTCGGTGTCAGCAGTTCTGTTCTCTCTTGCTCTGCTTCAAAATGGCCACCGAGCACTAGTTTGCTCTGAATCTAAGTCTGTGAGCTCTCAGGATCCTTTGTGAATTAAAAATTTCACTTCCTACGAGGAATAGTGAGACTCCCAACAGGAGGGAAGCAGCTAAGGTTCTAAAATTTTAGGATTCTTAGAGCTTGCTTCTTGGTCTTCAGAGGATGTCTTCCTTCTGGAATGTTCCTAGAAGTCCCAAGAACACAATGTTCTGTTTTCCTTCTGGAAGCTGTACGTTCTTTTCTTCTGTGGTCTCCCTCCTGAACACGTCCCTTCTCTAAATAGCATCTGAGGAACTTGCTGCTCCTTGACTTTGTCGTGAGCCTGTTTGGATCTCTTTGTCCTCATTTGATTGGAATGTTTTTGTCTAAAACTCAGTTTCTTCTCTTAAAGCAGTTTTCTCCTATCCCTCCCCTCAATGTCCCAATGCTGTGAAGAACCTATAAGCAGGGCCTCCCTGGTGGCGCAAGGGGTTAAGGCACAGCACTATGAAGCATCTGCAGCCACTGCAGCATGCGCTCAATCCCTAGCCAGGGAGGGGACCCACATGGTGCAGCAGACCTCTCCTGCCTCACCTGCTGCTCCCCTCAGCAGTGTGTTTCAGTTAACCTGCCTGTTCTGCTCCCTACTCTGTCTCTGGTGAATCCTCTCACCTCCCTCACTCTGGCCTTGTGTGCATAAATAAATATTTAAAAACAAAAAGAACCCATTAGCACCTACCTTGAGTGCTTACCTCCACCCCCAGGACTATTGCATTCTTCAAATGTTACATCCCAGCACGGTGTCTGGCACACAGTGGGGGCTACTTTTAAAAGAGTGACCAGGTGATATCTGTGAAATATAAACTCCAGGGTCATGACTGCAAAATGACTTCCTTTGGTAAAAGCAGCTGCAGAGTTAATGTTTTTGTGTCCTTTGGGTAAGTGCCTAGGAGCTGAATCACTGAGTCGTATGGTAGCTCCATTTTTAGTAGACCAAGGAACCTCCACACAGCTTTCCGTAGAGGTTGGGCCAGTCTGCATTCCCACCAGCAATGAAGGAGGGTAAGTGAACAGACACTACAATCAGAGACATCATGGAGGGAAGAGGAAGGGACTGGGATCAGGGCCGGAGCAGGGCAGCACAAGGGACTGTGTTGACGGGGCACAGGTGAATGGGTGGTGGGAGTCCTCAGGGGACCACACCACGAAGGAAGCAAATGTTGTAAGAAAAATAGATTAATAAACAAATTAATTAATTTTAAAAAAAGCAGTAGTAGGCGTGGGCTTGGGTTTCAGATTCAGCTGTCACCTACTGACTGAAAGGGTAACCTTGTGAGGCTCAGCAAAACCCACCTCCCAGTTTATCTCGTTCTATTTTTTTTTGTATTAAAGATCTCTTTTCCACAATAAAAGCATTTCCATAATAAATAAGGACTAAGTTTTGGGGGACTGTCCTGGTAACTATCAGTTTGTTTAAATTCTAAGAGGACTCTGGTCTGTGGCTGGAAAGTTTCACGAAGAGACGACACGGGGGTGGGTCTGTTCTGGGCAGCTGGACAGCTGTTGCAAGGTGTGGTGCTCTAGCTATGCGGCCTCCCCCCAGGGCTGGTCCTGCGCTGTCCACAGCTACGATGGTCACTTGTTGGCATGGGGAAGGACGGCAAAGGGAGCCCGAGATGCCAGTTCATTTGGAAAGGCGAGAAGGTGCTTCCACCTCTGGATGCGGCATTTCCATCCATTTTTTTTTTAAAGATTTATTTATGCACACAAGAGCTGGGGTACAGACCAGAGTCACGGGAGGTGAGAGGATTCACCAGACAGAGTGGGGAGCAGACAGGCAGACTGACTGAAGTACACTGCCGAGGGCAGCAGTGGGCGAGGCAGGAGAGGTCTGCTGCGCCATGTGGGTCCCCTCCCTGACCGGCAGCAGGGATCGAACTCGTGCTGCAGTGGCTGCAGTCTGCCTCATAGTGCGTTGCTCAACCCACTGCGCCACCAGGGAGGCCCTCCATCCATTTTTGATGTTTCCATGATTAGAGTTGGTTCAAACATCACCCCGGGGCCATTTCACTTCTTTGTGTCGTTGCTCAGCATTTCCCAGCCCTTTAAAGAATGATGACTCCAAGTTTGGCCACAGGCACCCTGGACTTCACCTTCCAAAACTTTGGACTTCATGCCATTCTTCTCTACGTGTTCTTCTCCAGGCTTCTGGCAGCACTGTACTGACACCTGGTACACCTGTTCCCTTCGCCAAGTCTCAAGGAATCCACCATTTTGATCTCCTTTCTGGTTTAAAGAAAATTCTAGAACACACACACACATTCACACACACTCTACGTTCTTCATGTTTCTCTAATGGTCCACACAGAACCGGACACTGTTACAAGGACAGAGAAGATGGTACCAAGGGCCCTTACCCTTCTCTTTTCTTTCATTCTTTGATGCAAACACTCTCCCACTCCCATCAAAGTTCAAGGAAGCTCTTGTACTTCCTAGGGGGCGCAACAGAACACACATAAAAAGGATATGTTCAGTATGTTGCTTAACTGAAAAATGCAATTGAAACAGGAAGACAAAGTACAGGTCCCCGTTTCTTCTTTCTTTCTCTAGCAGACCTACTAGGTCCAAGTCATAATGAGAACCTTGCCTAGTGAACGTGCAGCTAGAGAGGACATTAATCGGATTGGAATGTCGTGACATCATGGGGATTTTCTCCTCGCATCACTTTCCGTTTGGGATGTCTTGCCAAGTTGCAATGAAACCCTAATCATATTCTTTCTTCTAAGATCCATGATTTTGTAAACCTCAGTCGGTTAAGTTCAAGGTCTCAGAAAATGAGAGATTGGGGAAAAATAATTTTCAAATTTCACAGAATACATTTAAATGCCCAAATGAATAAGTATTCTAGAAGATATTCACTTGCTTAGCAAGCTAGATTCATGACTATGAAACCCGGCTTCAATAAATAAGCTTCTTCTGGATGATGACTTTCTTCCTCGCTCAGGAAATATTGCTGCGGCACTGCAATCTGCGAGACTGAATATTTCACCAGCTTTATGTTCTGCAGAGTATATCACTCTTTCAACTTTGTAATCCAGCCCTTCCTGGCATGGGACTTTGTTGGCTTTTGCACTTGCTTTTCCCCCCTTTTTTGCATTGTTTTTGCATTGCACATATTACAAACATGTTGAGGAGCCCTGGTTCTTGGATGGACTTAAGAAAAGGTGACCAGGAAAGACTGCCCTGTGCAGCTAAATATAAGCAAGGGAGTAAGGGAGAGAAGCACACAAAATTGAGAAAAGAGAATCCCAGATTAAGAGAACAGCCACTGTTACATAGCAAGAAACAGGAAGAGAGTGGACTGAGTGAGGTGGAGAGCAGAGGGGAAGAGATGTGGGTCTGATGGGGTCTCGTGAGTCCGGGGAATAGTGTGTGGGCTTCACCTCAAGGTGATCAGCATGAGCAACAGATTCTAATGCTCTGGGGAAACTGAATGACCTTGGACTGGGTGTAGATCACAGACACTCATTGCATCTATGATTGTTTTTCTGCTGCTCAGTTTCCTTCTGATCAAGATCGTTTATCTATAGATATCTTAATGTTTTCATTGAGGTTAGCCCCCATCCCACTGGCTGGGACCCACGCTATCTCAGGGAGGTGACTTTGCTTGTCTTGTTTCAAGTACAGACCTTCAGGTTTAACTCTGGTTAGGATGACATCTTTGCCATATTTCCTGGTTCTCAGGAGCCTAGACTACCTTCCTATGCGTGGACAAGAATAAAATCATGCACACAGGTGCTGCAGGGATCCAGGCCAACAACACAGCAGCCTAAGATTTAAAAAGAGTGCTGTTTGCAGTCCAGGTGTGTTGGAACTTTAAAAGCAGAAACCAGACTGAAAACACTCAGCATTCTCGAAGAGAGAGAGTTAGAAATAAACACTTACGTCATCCCTTCCCTCCCCTGCATTGATGCAGTCCAGACGGATGATGGCCCAGCATTTTAGATTTGTCTGGTTTCCTCATTAATTCTCCTCTCATTTCTTCCTTAGTATTCACAATGACAACTGCACACTATCCCCAGGCAGCTTCTAGCGTCATCTGACTGTCATTACAGCAATAAAAACTCACATCTTCTGCAGAGTAAACAAATTAAACTATTCCTTTGTGCCTACACCTTTTGATGAAAGCGTCATTGTTGCTATTTTGATTACTGCTGTCCTCTGCAAACCTACTATGTGGCAAGAATAATTAGTTGCTTTGTGTATAATTTTTCACTTAATCTTTGTGATGACACAGGCAAGGCATCATTGGTTTCATGTGCAGAAGAGGAGACAAGACTCTTGGGGGCGAGTTACTGTCCCTAGTCAAAGTCAACGGGTAGCCAACCCATAGACCAGAGGTCCATGTTACTCTGGACTATCTGGCCAGCTTCCCTCACTAGGACTGTGGTTCCTCGAGGTCAGGAATGATATTTTATTCTCTTATTCATAAAGTCTAGCATTTGATTGAATGTATAATGGATGGTTGGTGAAATGAATGGAAAAAATGAACGAATGATGAATGAATTTTACGACAACCAGTTCTCACTGCATTTTTTCACAGTGAGCTATGGGTGGTATGTATGGATCCTTATCCAATCCCATTCTCCAACTTCTCAACTGACATTCTCTCCTTGGTGTGGTCATGGAAGGTGAGGAGCTGAGATGGGAGGGAGATGGGGTGAGGGAGAAGTTGACCAAGGCAGAGATAAACACATCCAAATCAAAGCCTGCATTTTATAGATGAGGAAACTGTAAGTCAGAGGAACTCACTTACACCTTGGAGACTGGAATCCTGATTCCTGACCTGTGCCCTCTGCCTTGCACCTCTGAAATGAATATTGCATCAAGTAACTCTTTAACATATAGAAAAAACACTGGCTCACTTCCAGAGATGACAGACTGGCCATCAGGATGAAAGGGTCATTTGTTAAAATGTAAAGAACTCCTGATTCCAGCCCCCCTCTCACTGGCTGTGATGACTCAGGCTAATTTTGCAGGCAACATGTTTTCCTTTGAGATTTTTCAACCGATCTGTTCCCTGTTCTCCTCGATTGCATAAGGGTAATGATGAACTCCGTGACTGGATCCCAGCTTCCCGAGGCTCAGAATAATCACTGTTCTGTTTTCCAGGGGAGATGGAGATATATATTAGGATTTTAACATTCTTTGAACATCACTTTCAAAACAGGAGTCATCCGCGGCAGGTGGGGCTTGCAGATGATATTTCTAATCAGATGCTCATCCAGAAAGTAATTAACTTTAGGAAAGTATGTTCCCTGGAAGGCCCCAGAGGCTTCTAAAAAGACTTTTTCACTCCCTACTCTCTCTGAGCAACTTTGTCTCTGCCTCCCCCTGTGTTCCAGAGCCCAGAAGGGAGATGAGCAGTGAGTCCTGCTCGCGTGGGAGCATCACAGCTCAGTGACTCAGCTGTGGGGCAAGAAGCCTTTCTTCTGCCTGTCCTCCCTCCACCCCACCTCAGTGCCCTCGAGATTGTGCTTTCTCATGTTTATGTGAACTACCTAGATCTCTGCCAGCTTCATCACTCCATCTGGCCCACTTCCTTGGCTTTCCTGTCACTCCTTTTAGGAAATCCAAAGGAAGAAGAACTAAGAGTCTGTGTTTGCACATCAGATAGACCTGAGTTCAAATCCTGGGCTTCCCCTTTCTAGCTGTGTTGTGGACACATCTGCCTCTTTCTGAGCCTGTTTATCCCCTTTCTGAGTCTGCATTGTTGAGATGCTTCACTGTTAAATCCCATGAAGGCCCTCAGCTTGGTGCCTGCTCCCTTCCCGGAGTCACCCTCTCCTGCCCTCCTGCCATGCAAAGTCAAGCATGTTTGGGTAGGCTGGGCTGGTGGGTTCATGTCCCGAGTTTGCCTCACAAAGGCCCACTAAATGGGAGGTACTGAATGCAGGTGGGTGCAGCTTCTTTGGAAATGGTTTGGGGATTTAAAAGAAAGTAAAAATGGAAATTTCTTATTATCCAGCAATACCTCTATTATGTTTTTATACTAAAAATATGAAAACCCCTATTATGAAATAATTTATCTCTGCCTATGTACATGGCAGCACAGTCCACAATTTCACTATGGAACCAACCTCTGTTGGCTCTTCAACAGACTCATAAATAAAGAAATTTGGAATAGATACTCAATGGAATACTACACAGCTGTGAAAAGAGATGAAATAATGACTTTTGGGGCAAAATGAGTGAACCTCAAGGTGGTTAAGTAAAATAAGTCAGAAACTGAAAGATAGATACAAGATGGTTTCACTTACTGTGGAACATAAATAACCAAGAAAACATACATAGACCAACTATAGCAGGAAAAAATGTTGACTTATCAGAGAGTACAGGGGTGAGGGAAGAAGGGATGGGAGTGGGACTAGAGGGGGTAAGGGCACAAGTGGTTCAGCGGAGGGTGAGTGGAACATGGGCACATATGGAGAAGCAAAAATGTAACCCGCAAAATGAAAATAAAAACAAAAATCAAATAGCAAAAACCAGGATTTTCCCATAGTTCTAGGGCCCAGATGTCCTGAACCAAGGTGCCAGCAGGGCCACACTCCCTTTGCAACTTGCAGGAAACCCTTCCTGGCACCTTCCTCACTTCCAGTGTTGGCTGGCCTAACTGGCATCCTCAGCTTGCAGCTCTTCGCTTCCATATCTGTTTTTGTCATTATGTGGCATCTCTCTGTGTCTCTGTCATCAATGGGAGTGTTAGAAGGACTGTAGTCATTAGGGTTCGGGGTCCACCCTATACTAGTATGACCTCTTCTAGCTAATTACCTCCACGTCACCCCTATTTCTGATAAAGATCACATAAAAGAGTTAGGACTTCAGTGTAATTTTTTTTTATTAAAGGAGTTAATAAAGGGGGAAACTGAGAGACAGTTGAACCCATAATAAGTACTGAATCAGATGCTAAGGTCTAAAATATTCTAGTCCATCAATACCTATTGTTGATTTATGCTATGATTATGCTCAGTTTCATTGAGAATGCTACTGTTAGCATCACAGTCTTATGGCTAGAAGGGAATATGTCACGATTCCTCTTTCTTCCTTTGGAAGCTCCCTTGCCCAGTCTTCCATCTTTATTTGAAGCCTCTCAACCACCATTCTCACCACCTGCAATGCATTGTTTACCCAGCAGCCATAAGACAGAAAGGGGAGAACAGTCAGTTGGCCTCTGTGCCTCTTCTAGAATACTGGCCTCTGTGCAGTATTCTAGAATATTCTAGTATACACTGCTATAGATATAGCAGTCACTGACCTCTTTAAAGGGCAGAGCTCACACTCCTTACCTGGCACAAGTTGCCCTCCAGCACCTTCTTCCCACCTGCCTCCTGAGTGGTTCAGGGCCTTGATTTGAGTTGTTTTGCATCCTGTGAAGTGCCTCCGTGTTGGAAGGTCACTGACCTCTTTAAAGGGCAGAGCTCACTCGCCTTACCTGGCACAAGTTGCCCTCCAGCACCTTCTTCCCACCTGCCTCCTGAGTGGTTCAGGGCCTTGATTTGAGTTGTTTTGCATCCTGTGAAGTGCCTCCGTGTTGGAAGGACCAGGGCAGCTGATCACTCAACACTCCCACCTTCACTCCCAAAGTGCCAGGCACTTTCTGGCTACTGCAGATGTAATTCTGTCTGCAAACTGTTTATTTGCTGTGGCATTTGCTATTTATTTATCAGACTCTTCTGCTAAATGGTATGTTTCTTTAGATTTTAGATCCAGACAAATCTAGAGTTGAATCTCAACTCTATTGACCTTAGTCAATGTCTATCTTATTATGCATCAATTCCCTTGAAAGCAAAAGGGGCCTAGAACTGTCCATTTATAGGGAAGATAGATTAGCTACTAGCAATGAGCCCTTCGGAAGAGAGTTTTCTGCATACCAGGGGTTGCATACGTGGTAGATGGCTTCGCACTTGTGGGTATATGTGTAGACTCCGAGTACCTGGTGTTTGCTAAGTATTTTTGAAGGAAAGCTCAGGGCCACACAGCTCAAATCTCTTGAACCACGGTCTTTCTGTCCTGCCATAGTCTCTCTATGACGCAAAGAATATTCTTTCAGAGGCTTGCCTTAATGTCGACTTGGAGCAAAGCCTTGCCAAGTAATGTGCAGTATGCAGATATATTTCCTACAGACATTTTACAACTGGAATGTTCCATGTGTCAATAATTTTCTACCCCACAGCAATGCTGATCTGGTTGGAATCAGCCATTGGTCTTTGAAGGGAAGGCAGAAAACTGAAAATTTGAACTTCTTCTTGTGCCTCAATTCCCATGAACTCAAAACAGAAACTCAATTAAAGATAGTGGGACATCATCAGCTGACAGGGGGGTGTAGTTTAGCATCTTTTCCTCCATATTAGCCCCACACCTCTGAGGAAGCTATGGTATTTTCTTAACCCAGTGGCCCTTGACTTCTGTATGAGAGGGAGCTCAAAATGAGTGCGAATTCCACTCCTGAGGGGACAAGGAAAAACCCAATCGTGGTCAAAAGGATGTCACCGGCTCTTGGTTTTCCCTAAGATGCTGAGGGTGGAAGCTGCTGGTTCTTTTTATGTAGGAGGCTTTTCATGTCACGATGAGAATAATAATTCACAGAGTCTGGGCAGTACTTTTCCACTGGGGCCGTGACAGAGGTAGCAGGAATGTGGGGGCGGCCGCAGGGCTCCTGACGAGGTCGCATGCCCTGTGCTTCAGCAGGTGCCCGGTGACCCTTTCCTTGCTGTGACAGACACACAGAAGGCGGGGATTCTTGAAAGAATTTTATCTTCCTTGACTGAGGTCAAAGTGAGTTCAATCAAATAAACCTCTAAGAGATGGCATGTCAAGCACAAATAACAGCAAATATAAATAAAAAGTTGATGATCGGTTCCAAACAGTAATTCAAGGGATGTTACGGAATCACATGTGATGAACGGCTACAGGCGACAGAGGGCTGGTAGGTGCCCAGGGAAAGAGGCGTGACCTGTCATGATGATGTCGATGCTGCTTAGTAGAGCTTATTTTGAGTTTTTCTTTCTACTCTTTTATTTTTGAGTCCCAGGAACTCTGCATGGAATATGATATCTACTCGATCTTCATGCTAGTTTGTGAGCTAGAATCATCTTATAAATGAGGGAACTGAGGTTCAGAAAATCAATCAGGGATTCCCAAGGCCATAGGTGCTAGGAGTTAAAGCCAGCGTTTGGCCCTGGGACAACTGTCTCTTGAAAGTGTAAGGTGGTAACACCTTGTAGGAATAAATAATTAAAAATTAATGACCAAGAAGAGGATTCTTCAAGACCATTGCTCTCTCACTCCCCACTTGTCATGGCAGCCCTATTTGGGTCAGATTGGGGATTCCTATTTCTATCTGAAAAGCGCAGGATTGGATCGGACAGAGATTATATGACCTTCGTGTCACTGGCCAACTGGTCAATGCCTGAGAAGCAGCAGAGCTGACAACTGACTCCACAGTTGGCTACTTGGGGTCTGTGCTTTAGAGAGCACATAGGGTCACACAGTGGTAGCTGCCGTTTGGGTTCCAGCCCACGCCCACGGGGATAAGACCAGGGACTGATCTGGAGTTGATAGTCTAGCGTGAGAGTCTTTAAACCCCTTGCCCGGCCCACATGGCTTCCTGGGCAGCAAGGCTCTCATTCGCAGATTTCTGACGGCAGAGATGAGAGCTGCCATCTTCTGTACTTGGCCATTTTTGTCCTTCAGCTGCCCAGCCTCCTGACAGTGCTGCCCTCTTCCCAACAACCTTGCAGTAAGTCCATCTGTGATTCGACCCACTGGAGGCAGACTCTGCTCTTTGTTGCTGAAAACTCTGAGCGGGTCTTTTACTGGAGCTGTGTGCCGAGCGGCCTGATGTACCGTGCACAGCCTGTCTTTAAGCGGCCCGAGTTCTGGCCCACGTCCTATTTAAAAACCAGGGGTTGTCAAAATATGAGCTATCATGTCCATCCTTCTGTTAAACCATGAGCTCAACAACGCTTTATTGAACAACTAATAAACATCACTGTTGGGACCCTCTAGAAAGCTGGTTTTAGATTCACCTCGGAGGGAGGTAGAACATAATGAATATGAGCAAGGAGAATGACAGGTGCCTAGAGAGCTTCATCTGGGTGGGAGGGCTTTGGTCTACATGCTTCATTTTTCTCCTTCCTTTTCTCCTTGTTATTTTCCCACCTTCAGGTCTTTCTCCTATTCCCATGCTCCCATCCTTTCTCTGAGTAGAAGACAAGTGAGAGCTTATTCATTTTACTGGAATCTAAGCATCATCAGAGTCCCCTTTACCCTAAACTTGCTCTGCGCTGTCTCTTACACAAACAGGTAGTGCATCTTTTAATCTCCTCGAACCTTCTGGAAGGAGAGATTATGATGTCTCTGTAATGAGAGAAGATGGGAGCAAAATGGAGACGTGGATCATGATGGGAATCTCTGCTGTCTGGACAGCAGACAAATTGCCCCTGGAGGTTACACCAATGAGGTTGTAAGCATCCATTAAAAGCAGAAGTAACTGTTCAAACAGAAGACTAGGAAATAGAAGACTTTGGAGCATTTGTTTTGCTGCTAAGCAACAGCGTGTCCTGGGCACGTTCTTCTGACTCTTTGAGTCTTAGAGAATCTGCAGGAGTGCAGAGGTTGGGCACTCAGTGGAGAGTCGATGGAATTTAGATGTTTTATTTGGAACATTTCTTTTGCTGCACATTCGGCTTGCTTCCCCACAGCAGTGTCCTTGGGCTGTGTGTTGTCTAACTTTCTTTCCCAGCATTCAGGGATACCCAGTCCTGGAAAGTTGGTGCCACCAGTCACATCCCCACGGCTGCCTCACATTGGGAAGATGTGCTGTTAGAATACTTTTTTCTATTTTATGGGAACTCAACCCCTGGGGTTCCTGACTGGTCATATTTCTTCATAAAGAAAGTTGGAATAATCATCACAAAATTGGATGGAGACATTTATAATAGTGATCCTTGATTTTGCCTATAGCTAGTGAGGTTTGGGAAGTCACTTCTTCCCCAGGATAACCACTCAGTAAATTGTCAGATTTTCAGATGGATAACATGAGGCTCCTTGGTGTCAGCTACAGTTGGGGTAAAGTCTTGGTTATCTGTCTGCTATTCTTGGCCAGCTTTCTTAGCCACACTATGACTTACTTTCTTCTTCCAACCTGAGGTAATTATTCTAGAACCTTCCTCTTGGGGCCATTATGAAGATTAAACAAGAAGTAAGTGTTCTATAAATGTTTGCTGTTGGTATGTTCAGTGCCTAAGAAACAATGGCTGATAAATAGCAGTCCTTTTCCCACTGCTTAATATTTGTTCTGTCGTTGCTTAGGGTAGTGTAACACATAGGCAAAGTACCCTGGTAATTGTTTGATATTTCAGAGTAAAACTGGCAAATCCACTCACCTGAATCAGGTTTCTATATTAAGGGACTCTATTGGCAGGGGTAAGGACTTTATATTCTATCTTCACTGAAAAATATGGTCTACCACCAGGTTTTCAATCTAATAAATATTGAGAAGTAGACAGCTTTCCCCATCGTTTTTTAAATTGTGTTGTCATGTGCTCTGGAGGCTGGAGAGATTGAGGAGAAGGAACAGGGGAGGGTCTGAGAAGCACTTCACAGGGTATCAGGGGATGGTTTTACTGCTCACTGTGACACGTACCATCACCCATGAGGCTCAGATGTCTGGCTGTGCTGCAGGCGGAGTCAGCCCCCACTGAGATGCAGCTCTGTGCTCCTTCCATGCACAGAGGCATCAGGTAAAGTGCCCCTTTACCTCTGCTTTCACATTTGTGGTTCTTCCTCCAGTTCATGCCTTTGTATCTGTTTGGTGGATATTTTCTCTGCCTGAACAACGTGTTTCTCACACCTGTCTGGTTGTGTAACTGTTTCTCCATACTCAGCTTAAATGTCACCTGCTCTGGAAGGGAATCACTTGTGCCCATGAAGGGCTGGTGAAGTTTGCTTTCCTGGTGCCCTTGGGATTTCTTGGACAGGAAGCAGAGCTAATCACTATGATGTCAACTACAGAACAGCAAGTCAGGTGATTCTGACACAGCAGCACACCCTTCATCATCAGTCTCTTAGACAAAGTCTATGGATGTTTTTAAGGTGTCCATTTGACCAAATCATCTTGATCCTGTCTCTAAAGATAAAGTTCTAAGATATTGATATCTTGGGCACTTGTCCTAAGGAGACTGGTGTAGCTTTGGGCAGGGTTGGCTCTTGGTGCCCTCATCATTTGCTCTGGGAAACTGAATCTCAGTTTCCCCCATTTCTCTAGTGGGTGTCACAACAGCTAACTGGGAGATCTGACTTTAGGTTAATGATAATGGAGGCCTAGAATTTAGTCTGTCTATGGAATCCAGAGATACTCAGTGAACAGTACTTATTCATCCTTCTAGGACATTCCAGAGTCCCATATTAAGAAAAGGCACTTCAGTTCCCATAATGCACACAGGAAACCTATTCATACAAAATTGTCTTAAATAGTTTTATCATAGAAACGGCACATTTACTTGTGATTCTCCATCTTTCTGGAAATAATAACTCTTGCCAACCACAAGGATTACATTCCTGGAAAATGCTCTTGTTGGTACAGATTGCGGCTCATCAATCTCTGAGGTATAACAAAAATGTGGGTTTAGTGCATAAAGGATAAAAATGATACTGCATGTATTTTAAGACCAAAGAATTGTTATTGAAGGCGTCCAGCACCAAAGCACAACTAACTTAAGACTAAGACCTGCTCTTCCCTGTGTGGACATAGCCATTACACAATCCTTTCGATGGGGAAACCGAGGCTTAGCAGGCAAAGTGTAAAGCCCATTGTTGATTCCCTCTTCCTTGATGGCTTCCACACAGAGTAGTTTGGGTGAACTATTTGAATCACTCTTTATTGTTACTTTTTCTTAGGAAAACACATGCAAAGCAAAAGAGCAGAATGGGAAATCAGGGTAGCATGCTCTTTTTAAAAACATTTTATTTTGAACTACTTTTAAACTTAGAGAAAAGTTGCAAAATAGGATAAAGAGTTCCTCTATTTGCCTTACTCACTTTCCCAAATGGTAATAATGTTGATATCTTATATAACTAGAGTGCAATGATCAAATCCAAGGAGTTGACACTGGTACAGTATTATCAACCAAATTGCAGACTTGTAAAACAATCCACAATTTCCCCAACAGTACTCTTCTTCTAAAGTCAAGTTAAGACCCTCTATTTCATTTAATCAGTACATCTCCTTAGTCACCTCCTGTCTGAGATGGTTCTTTTTTTTTTTTTTTAAATGTTGACAGAACATTTTTATTTTTTTTAGAAATATTTATTTATTTTTTTCTCTTTTTTTTATTAAAATATTTTAAAATTTACATATACTTGCCATTAATTGTAATCCCCATGTATTCCCCATCACCACCGAGATGGTTCTTATACCCTTTCCTTGTTTTTCACATCCTTGTTACCCTCCACGCTTTTAAAGATTTGTTTATTTATGCATACAAGCACTGGGGTACAGGCCAGAGTTGTGGGGGGTGAGAGGATTCACCACAGACAGAGCGGGGAGCAGAACAGGCAGATCAACAGAAGTACACTGCTGAGGGGAGCAGTGGGCATAGCAGGAGAGGTCTGCTGTGCCATGTGGCCGGCAGCATGGATCGAACTCATACTGCAGTGGCTGCAGCTTGCTTCATAGTGCGTTGCTTAACCCACTGCACCACCAGGGATGCCCCCCTCCACGCTTTTAAAGGGTACTGATGTGTTATTTGGTAGCGTGGCCCTGAGTTTGGATTGTGTAATGCTTTCTTCTCTTTGGTTATGTATTTTTGCCTCTAAGGTCATTGCAAGACGTGGCATGCTTCATTCACAGGCTGCATCAAGGAAGGACTCACGTGTCGATATGTCTTCTCGCAGGTGACATTTATCTCCATCACTCGCTTATGATGGCATTTGTCAACATTTCCCATTGTAGATTCCTGTCTCTCCCTTCATTGTTGACAGATATCTTGGGGATGCTATTTTGAAGCTATGCAAATCCTTTTCTGCTCAGACTCTCACATTGCAACTTGTGGCCCTCGTTGGCAATGCTTTTTACTGTGGTCTTTGCCCACTGGTGATTCTGCTGTTCTCTCTCCTCCCTCAGCTAGCAAATGGAATTCTACTTCAAGGAAGAGTTGTTTCTTTTCCCTTGTTTGTTGATTTATTTATCCACTGCTGATCTTCTTATACCACTAGAACTCAGGTGTGTCTGTGCAATCCTGTGGGTTTAAATCCAGTGCTAACATATATTGTGCAGAAACGGGGCTGTCTACACAGTTGTCATGACAGCTTTGGAGAGAACGTGGGAACCATGGCTGGATGTGCAGCTGGATGGCCGGGGCTGAGCTGAACCCTGTCACCCACTATGCATTGAAATATTTGCGTCAGTATTTCATGCCTGCTGGTGGCGACTGAGATGGAGCCAGGGGGAGTGGGCCCAGGGAGGAGGGGGAGCAGGGTGTGAGCTGCATGTTGAGTAGAGGCCGGCACAGAGCCTGGAGCAGGTGGCAAAGGGATCACCTGCTGAGACCTGCAGCGGCTGGCAACATACAGAAATGAGCAATAATGGGAGGCTCCCTCGTGATGGAATTTATTTCTTGTCAAATAGACCTTTTGCAGCTCTGTCCTATCTCAAAATAGACGGAACAAAGGACGAGTTTAAACAGTGGCTGAATATCTTTTGTGCGCCTGTAGGATGGGGGGCATTGAAGACCTCGGAGACGGGGCCCAGTTCCGGAACGACTTCCACGCCATGCGGGGGACCAGAGGGCCGCAGGGAGCAGCGACAGCAGCAGCAGCTCAGCCCAGAAAATCAGAAGTTTAAGTTCTAGTCCTGCCTTTGTGTCTTCGGGGCTTAGTTTTCTGATCTGGAAAACGAAACCAATACACTTGAAGTCTCTGAGATCCTCCCTTTCACCTGTCATGTCCTCTCCGTGTTCTCAGCTGTGGTAGTGTAATGGTGGTGGGGCGGGGGTTTGTGCTACTCCGAAAGGGCATCTTTGAATGTTCAGAGTGCTTTTGGCCCAGGGTCTCTGCCCTGAGACTGTCCAGGCAGACCCAGGCAGGCGCTCACAGCCTCAGACAGGCCCTGGGGCTCTTGAAGACACACCAGGCAGCTTTTGGTGTGAAGCTCCCACAGTTGGTGCCCTCAGCCGCTGTGCGCATATGTGCCAGCGCTTGGTTTCCAGCCCAGCATATGGTAGCTCTGGAATAGAGTTTGGTTCTTGTTAAGATCCTTGGCTCATGTCTTCTTATTTTCAGCAAATGATAGAAGAGAGTAGAATAAGGGGGCTATTCTAGTTTGAGGCATTATGTAAGTAAGGTCTGCTTTTAACCACACACTACGGGGTGACATTTAGTGTTCAGAGGCAGCAGCAAGGAGCTGTTTCCTTATCTTTGTCTCTGTCGGTCTTTCTAGCATTTTGGTTCTTTTCCTTCCCACCCTCCTCCCTCCCTCCTTCCCCTCTCCTTCCTTCTTCCTCCTCCCTCCCCCTCCTTCCTCCTCCCTCCCTCCTCCCTCATCCCTCATCCCTCCCCTGTAGTCCCTTCCTCCTTTCCTCCCTTCATTCCTTTATTCTTTCCTTCTTTCCTCCCTCCCTGCCTTTCCTCCTCCCTCCCTCCCTTCCTCTGTTTCCCCTCCCACTTCTTTCCTTCTTTCTGTTCATCCCTCCCTCCTTCTTTGTTTCCTTCCTGTCTCCTTCCTCCCTTTACTCCTTCTTCTTCCTCCTTCTTTCTCCCTTGCTTCCTCCCTGTCTCCTTCCCTTTCTTTTTTGGCTAGTGAGTTTACGTAATCTGTGACCCCCTAAATGAAGAGAGATTTTTCTAAAAGAAAAGTTCCTGTTTACTGGAAACTCAAGAACAGAAGAGCTGCCCTGAGCACAATGGTCGTGCTGGGCCAGAGCCTGCTGTCTGCTAAGGTAGCGCCTCTGGGGCATCATTCACACAGGAAGAGAACAAGTTCGCTCAGCAGAGCCCAGACTGCCCTCAGAGCCTTGCCTCTGTGAGTCCTCCACACCGGGCAGACTCAGGAGAGCCCTTGCAGTCCTGTTAGTCGGGTGAACTTTTCAAATTATGCCCCAAGGGGAGAGGGACCCAGTGACTGAGGCTGAGTCCTGTAGTCTCGCTGGAGGATGCTCCTTGGGAGCACAGAAGGGGGAGCAGGGGAATCAGTTCCGGCTCTGATAACCCATCTGCAGAACCAGAACAACAGTCGTGCTTACCTCATAGGGTCCTAGGAAGGCAGCGTCACCGCACCACCTTGAAAGTGAAGAGGGACGATGTGTGGTAAGCGCTGTGTGCGTCTCTTCTGTGGTGTCCACGTTATCGCCAGAAGTGAGGTTCTAACATTGGTTTAGCTGCTGAGAAAGTTTAGCGCTAAAAAAAATACTTTACACACACACACACACACGCACACACTCTCTGGTATTTTTCTAATTTTAGCCGAGCAAAGCGACCTTGTTATGTCGTCAGCTAAGCCCTGTTTGAACACGCCTGCTGATAGGAGCCGTGCGGCCAACTTCGGTGGCCACCTGCTTTGTTGGTGGCACAGTCTTGCTAATGGCGAGAATCTATTTCCTTGTGACATGGACCAACGGGCCGTTTCCGCCTCTCAGAATCACGCTGAATCCATCTCTGTTCGTCCACGCGACAGCTCATCTGTACCTGGCCTGGGAATTAGCTCAGCTCCCTGGGAGGGCCCTGGCTCCAGACTTTGCCTCAGCAGGCTGCCCCAGGCCCTTTGCAGGCTGGCCCTGATCAAGACAAGTCCTCCCGCACCCAAACTCAGGGGTTTCTCTGTCACTTGTTCGCATTGACAGCCTCCTGGACGTGCCAAAAATTCCAGGTCCCCTTCCCCATGGACTTTGAGGGGACACAGGAGACATTTTTGTGGCCACCTCTAGGCCAATGATTCTTTCAACGGCTCCTTCTAGGAAAACATTTTCCCGAATTCATCATCTGGTCCGAGGTTGAAATGAAGCCAGAGTCAGACTAGGGACCGTTCTCTGGCTCATTCCCAGCCGGGGGTCCTTGGAGCACCCAGAGTTTCTGTCACGGGAGCTGCCCGGCTCTTCCCTTATGGTCCTCTGCTCTGCCTCTCCCTGGCAATGCCCTGCGGAGACAGCACAGGGCTTTGCACCCCGCCCCCACAGCTGGGTCCAGGATATTCGTGTCTCTGCAAAGGCCACTGTTTCTCCCCGCGTGGCCACCATGGAGGGTCCAGGGACAATTGCTCCACGGGCCTCGCAGCTCTGTGGACTGGGATTCCTGCGTGTGTGTGGGCACAGGTGCTCAGGGTCCTCTCCTGGCACATGTGGACGGGTACAGCATGATGGCCCCTCAGGTCACCTGGCCACAGGAGCACTGACGCTGCGTCCCTCTGTCTCAGGGCTGAGGCGAGGTGGCCCACTCAGGTGAGGGCTGACACATGTCCACAGGGCCAGGGATGGCTCACTGCAAAGGACGCCCCTTCCTGCCCTGCTCCCCCAAATGCATTTGCAAAAATATTTTCCTTGCTCTGTGCATAAGAGCTCCTTCTTGGTGGCCTCCCTCGGGTGCTCTTGCATTTCTGACCTAGTCTGCGTTCCTTTGGGACCCCAAAACACAGGACACACTTTCTTGGCTTGTCACTCTTGCATCTCACCTTTACCTGAACCAAGCGTTTGTTCGTAAGACTCAAAGACTTGGGTCAAACCTGTGATAGCAAGAGCAAGTAGGAGAACGTGAGTGTGATGGACGGGCTGGGGTTCCAGGAAGAGGAGGGGTTTGGTCTGAGGGAGGCTCACATGAGTAGAGGTGATGAGCTGGATCTGCAAACTGCCTGGGGTTGCAGGGTGTGTGTGGGACAGACGCTCAATATTCTCTCCTGGGATATGTGAAAGGAATACAGTGTGATCGCTTTGGGGAATCATTAGAATAATTAGGTTCAAATTAGAACCATTGACTTGGAAGGCTATTTTCAAACAATGATTTACTCTAAAACAAATAAACAAAAAATCAATATTATTTACATGGCGCACTCCCCTTCGAATTGTTGCGCGCAGTGAGCGTTTGCCACTTACCGGGGCCAGCAGCACTAGTTCGACTTGTCCGCCACCATCAAGTTGCAACCAGAAAATCTAAAACAAAGTTAAAGGCCCTTTTTTTTATCCTTTATCCTTTTCTGATTGCATTTATTTTCCTATAATTGGATTTGATGGATGTTCTAGACCTTGACTTTTTTATAACAAGTTTTGAAATTGTCTAATTAATGACTTAAAATAGTTCATCTCCAACACAGTTACATCTTATATGTGACTCTCTCTTCAAACCCATTCAGCCATCTATCCATTCCTAGACTACTCATTAGCTCTATGGTACGAGCCAGCAAGGATGCTGACTGCCGTGGGAGTGTCAGGGTGGACAGGTTGTCATCCTCGCACTCAAGGAACAGGTGCACAGGTGAGAAGCAGCTTCCCCTGCACTTTGAGCCCAGATGATGCATAATTAATATTTAGATGCAGCACAAGCCAAGTACAATGGGAGTGAGTAGAAGGCGCGTGGCCTTTTGATGACAGTATTGGTATGACTCAGGATGAGATGTCCTATAGGAGAACAGTCTCTGGGAGAATGTTCTAGGAGTAATGTCAGACATGAACCAAGACCTTGATGATGGCAAGGGCGGCACCCGTGGACAGAAGGGCAGAGGACCAGGTGCTGGTGAAGGGTGGAAGTTCTGGATGAGCTTGGGCTGACATGTGCTCTTCTGATTGCACAAGGTGTTGGAAGATGGCTCTCGGGTGTGTTTTTCCTGCCCCTATTGAGGACATAGAGCAGAGGCGTGGCCTGCTCCGTGTGATGAGAGCAAGCTGTGCACCCCTTTTTGTGTCTCTGCTTCTGTGATGTTCATTCAATCAGATTTCTGCAGAAACACTTGATGTCTTAGGTATAAGAGCTCCGCAGGTAAATTGAGGCAGAGGGGAGACCATGTAGTAAATCTAAGACTTTGCAGAAAGGTGGGTACCTTGGAGAGAGCAAGAACCATTCCTTTCTAGCAGCATCTAAATCTCTGCTTCACATTGGCTTCCATCCTCCTGGAAAAGGGCAAGGGAAAGGGGGAAAAAATGCGCGGGGACTTGGACACGTGAGGAGCATTTCCATGGAGATTATATAATCGTATTTGACACTCTCACGACCTTCTGTGAATGGGCCTTCCTTGACTTTGAGGCCAAGAGGCTCTCAGGCTTGTCTTGGAGTGGAAGGAGAGAGGGAAGGAGGGTGGGAAAATGATTAAAGTTTCTTGTGAGCTGGACCTTGGGCTAAGGCCTTTTACACATATTTCTGTGCAGTTTTCGTAGCCCTAGAAGATTGATGGAATACTTAACATTTTTACAGATGAAGAAATTGAGGCTGTGGAGAGTTGCATAGCTTAAAATACACATGCCTTTTGAATATTAGTATTCTAAGCAGCTTTTGGATTGAAATCACTCAATTTTCACAACAACTTTAGAGATGGATAAATTATTATGTTCATTTCATAAATGAAGAAATGGGATAGGAGTGTCTAAGAAACGTGACTGATGTGAAAGAACTAGTGAATGGGTGAGCTAGAAACTAACCCCAAGTAACTGACTCCGTCACACTCATGCTTTCTCATTACACTGTCTTTGATATCGGTGGCACACACAGGATTGCCACTGACCCCCAACCTGGGAGACACCATGAAGCCCAAGCTGGTGCATCTTCCTCTGTCCCATGAGCTGCAAGACATTTGCAAATAATTCAGTTCAATTGAATTACTTGTTCCCCCCAAGCAAACAAAAATCAATACTATTTACATAGTGTAATCCCATTCAAATTGTTGCAGAATTGAATCAATTGATTCGATTTGATTCAATTCTATTCAAAATATTTATTCGCTGATGGGTTCGTGCTGGACTTTGTGAGAGGTGTTGAAGATACACCAACACACATGTATACACACATCCATATATGCTGTGTGCATGTGAGGCCATCACGAAAATGGAGGAAAACAGGTCTTTTGGGATTTATATTAATAAATGTAATTAATCTAGTTACTTATGCTACCAGCTCCTGAGTATATTTTGGATATATATTTAAATGTTGATTTTAGCTCTTAAATTATCTACCTAGTATCTTCCATTATTCATACCACTATATCATTCACATATTGGTACATAACAAGCTACTCCAACACTGAAGAGTTTAACATTAAAGCTAAGCCCCATTTTATTGGTTCATGAAACTGGTGGTTCTACAATTTTGTCTGGACTCCAGAATTATGAGAAATAAATGGAATCTTGTTGTTTTTAAGCTATTTATGTTTTTTTTTTCCTGTGGGTTATTTATTTAATTATTTAAAAATTAATTTACATATATTTGACATCAATTGTAATCCCCATTTATTTCCCATCACCATCTCACCAGTGCACCATCACCTCAGTCCCCCATGCTCCTGTCTGCCCTCAACCCTCCCCCTTTTTCCCTCCCCACCAAGTATCCCCAATTTGTCCTTCTCTTTTCATTTTTGGTTTTAGAAAAGGAATAAGAACAATAATAATAATAACAACAATAAAGACACAAAAAATCAAAAATTTATGGTATTTTTGTTATTGAAGCCTGAATAGGGTACATCCTTGTCTCACCATTACATGTGGGGCATTTGGGGAATAGTTGACTGGCCTTTTGCACTGGTAGATCTCTGGTTCAGTAGGGCTAGACTCTCAGCACTAACCACAGCCACCTCTGGGCTTGAGATAGAGCTGACATCATGGGGCTTTAAGTCAGATGACAAGACAGACAGCCACTCTAGAGAGAGGATAAGTATAATTTGCATGTCAGAGCATAGGAATCACTGGGACAAAAGAGCTCTTGCTGCCTGGATGCAGACTCCTCTGGAGAGACTGGAGCCTACAGGTTAGGCACAGCCTCTCCTGTCTTCTGTAAATCTTCCCAGTGGGAGGTGCCAGTGGGAGGCCAAAGAGTGGGAGGAGAAGGAGGTAAAGGTTTTATTTTTCCTGTTCTCTCCATGCTGAGCTTGTTTTCCCAAAGTACAGCTCTTGTTGGGTGGGCCTGCTCCCCACTCCCATCCCTGTTTCCACTTTAGGACTAAGACCTATGGCTCATGTTAGTCTTTGGGGTCTGAGCAGCCCCTTTGGGCAACTTTAGCCTAGCCACATCTGTAAATAATTATAGTCTTACAAAGTCTCTTCTAAAATCAGTTGTGAGCTCAGTCCCTGGCAGGACCTTGACTGGTGTGTCTAGCTTTAAGTGTTGCTTTTTGTTACTTACTAGGGTATGGCCAAGGACAAGACATGTAGCTACTCTGACTTTAGTATTTTCATCTATGAAATAGAGCTATGCAGGAACATTCTATTTATTGAGTATGTATCATATGCCAGGCACTTCATGTACACTAGGTTAATTTACTCTTTATATTAGTTTTAAGATTGCATCTTTTCATCATGGTTCTCCTAAACCTATATAGTACCTGGAACATGGTTAACACTCAGTCAGAGTTTATTCAACGAATGATGTAGGCATGAGATTGGGATCATTATCTTAGTTGTACAGAAATTGATGTTGGAACACACCAAGCCACCAGATGAAGATCACAGTGCTAATGATTGGCACTGATGGAAGTGGATACTAAGCTGTCTAATTTTATCCCTTTTGCAAGAGTTAAAGGAAATGAAAACATGCTATGATTCTTGTATATACTTAAACATACTGCATTATCATTCTCTTTGGGAATGAACTTTAGGGACGCTTCCCTCTCTAACTACCATGCAGGCATTAAATGTAAAATCATTCTCATGTAAGTGTCAGCTAAGCATAGATATGAAGATGATTTCTAGGGATAAAGAAGAGGTATTTGAAGGCTTTCTGCTCTTTTGTAATATATATAACATCATATATACACATGTAGAAACCATGTTGCTTCCTCAGTTGTATCTTTCTAATACTGTGTCTAATTAGAGAATAATTTTTCAAGTTTTAAAATTTTGCATTAGAAGGAAACATTTATTTCAAAGAAACAACTTGGGCTTTGGCTCCAGATGTGTCAGGAAAATCTCCGGAGGGCATGCATTTAGAAAGAGCCTGATACTCTGATTCTTGAGTCCCTCGTAAATGGAAGTCCTGGGTGTCACACGAAATTGTTCCTGGGACCTTGGGTAAAAATTGAGGTTCTGAACCTTGGGACGCATTATCGACTGTTTCCATGATGAAACTTAGGTCTCCTGGGGAGGCTGCGAGATTGGCTAGACCCAAAAGGCAATGGACTCTTTGATGAGGAAATAGTTGAAAGAACTTCATTGAAGTTATATACAGCATGGTGTCGATGCCATGTTTTCTCCTCTAGGTTGTTTATACACCACTTTAGAAAGTTCAAAGTATGTAATGAAACACAAATAGTGATGAGATAGCTCTAGCCCCTTAGGGTGATGTCCTTGGCTTTGGGATTTTCTTCCTTGGGTTATTGGAGTCCATCCCTGATGGCCTGTGTTTCTATCATTTTGAAGAGCTGATTCTATTTATTACTTTCTAGTAGTTGAAACAAAACAAACTCTCAGAGAAGGAAGTTTCTAAATCTTAGAACTGATTTGAGCCACCACAAACACCCAGTTTAATGTAGTCCTTCCAAGTGGCTGCTCGGAGAAACAGGTGTTAGGGCAGTGTTATTAACATCAATGAACTGCATTCAAATATGAATTAGAAGAAGTGATTTAAAAATCTGGAAGGTTATCTGGAAACTGTAAAATGAAGGATTTTATAAATTTTTCCTAGGTCCAAAATTTCAAGACATTTCAAAGATCTTAGCCTCATAACTTGTGTTCATTCTTTCACTTACACACTCAACAATATATTTACTCAGCACAACTGATGTGTCAGACATTATGCCTCATACTGTGACTTGAAGATAGATGTCACAGTCCAGGCCCTTGACAAGCTCATGGATTAATGGGACAGGAAATTAAATAAAAACAATAGAGGGAGGGAAAGAGCTTGATTCTCCGTGCAAAGACCATAGTGCTCTGGAAAACACAGAAGGGCCACTCAGATTCTGGAGTGTTGGGAAGTGCAACTGGAAAGTATCAGGCTGGATTCTGAAAGGCACTCAGATAAAATTTAAGTAGAAAGATGGGAAATCGAGAGCAGCATAAACAATGGAACACAAAGGAGAGAAGATGCTTATTCATTAAGCAACACGTCCTTATAGCCAGACATAAGTTAGATACTGGGGTCCACGAGAAGGGCAACCACAGAGGTCAAGGGCATCACTCTGCAAGGGACAGCTGTTGGCCAACCTTCCTTTGATTAGTCTCCTTGGAAAAGAACCAGCAACATGGGATCACTGTTATTGTTTTCCTGCTTATTTGTGGGACTGTTGGGAAAGCCTGTTACAGTTCCATATTTCCCTTGTAAGCAGTCTTTGGTGGCAGTTCAAAGCTCCTTTGCTTTCCTAACTTCTTGGCGTTTTAGACAGATGTGTGAATCGGGAAGCTGTGGTACATATACATGATGGAATACTGTTCAGCAGTCAAAAAGGAAAAACTAGACACATTCATAGGAACATGGATGGAACTGGAAGGGATTATGCTCAGTGAAGTAAGTCAGAAAGCAAAAGAAAAATACCAGATGGTTCCTCCCCTAGGAGGAATATAAGGGAACCAAATAAGGATCAAGGAAAGGAATAAGAACAACAACAATAATAACAATAAAAACACAAAAACCAAAAATGAAAAGACAAGGACAAATTGGGAACACTTGGTGGGGAGAGGGGAGGGGGAGGGTTGAGGGCAGACGGGAGCACGGGCACTGAGGTGATGGTGCACTGGTGAGATGGTGATGGGGAATACATGGAGACTGATTGTTCCTTGACCATGCCTGATTATCTGGTGTTCTGTCTCATCTTGATGTTGAGAACATCAAGAAGGCATTCTCCTGTACCCCAAACTTCACCTTCAGGTAATGCCCCCCAAGTGCCAATATGAGTTCAGAGGAGCTTTGAATCCCTCTCTAGGTCTGAAAGACTGACTTCCCCATTACCCAGATTCTACCTCCTGGACTCCAGTGTGTTTCCTTCCTTGTCCAGTTTCCCAGCATCCCCACAAGCTGGGTCATTAGCTGAGAGGCCTAAGAAAAGACTTGACTTCAGGGAGTTTTGGTAATGGTTTCTTTTTGTTTTCATACAAACAACCAGTGAAGTGAAAGTCACTTGAAATTAGGGGCAGGGGATCGATATCAGACAGACATGGCTCTTCTCTTAGTGGTAATTCCCCACCCAAACCCCTTTGGACTATTTGAACACTGAGAACACAGGAGCACTTGCATACCCTTGTTTTGGGTAACAAAGTATTTTTTTTCAAAGGAAAAGAATATAGGAAGTTCTTTCCCTCTCAACTTCATGGACATCCTTCCCTTTAACCATCTTGCAAACCCCACCAGACCTGCACAGCCCCTTTGACTACCTGCTCAGCATTTCTGCTGCGCCAACCCCAGTGCCTCCCTTCTCCAGAATCAAGCCACAGATTCGGCTGAATCAAATACTGATGTTTGAGAGGTTTGCCCCTTGTGAAATCCACCAATGCTGAGGGTGGTGGTGTTCAAGAGTGTGTATTGAGCATTTACTGTGTATTCTTTCTTGGGACTTCACACAGGGCAGGGCCCATAAATGATACTCAAAACCATCACTAATGCCACTCATGCAGGCCTGTCCTTGACCTGCCCTCCTCAGGCTTCCTGCTCTTCCGGCGTGTCATTCCAGCCTGATACATTGTCCCCATGAGTTAAGGAAGTCTGTCTTCAGACGCTATGGTGTTCAAGCTGGTACATGACTTCTTCACAGATCTTAGAAATAACCTTTAGCTATAGGGCATAAAGGCAGCAAATAATTCCCAAATCTTCAAAAATGAAGCCAGAGAGAAATGTTCTATTACAGGAAACTTTCCTGGATTCCTTCCACCTGAATTCTAGGCATACCAGCTTACCCTTCCTCTTAGCATAAATCCTGGGTCCTTATGCCATTTTTGTTTCTCTTCTTTCTCCATTTAGCTTTTGATAATCTCCTTTGTTCTTGGTTCAGTGGTTGAAATCTGGATCCACACTGGTTTATTCTTTTTAAAGATTTATTTATTTATGCACACAAGAGCTGGGGTACAGGCCAGAGTCTCGGGAGGTGAGAAGATTCACCAGAGACAGAGTGGGGAGAGAACAGTCAGATCGACTGAAGTACACTGCTGAGGGGAGCAGCGGGCAAGGCAGGAGAGGTATGCTGCACCCTGTGGGTCCCCTCCCTGGCCGGGGATTGAACTTGCCTTGCTGTGCTGTGGCTGCTTCACAGCCAGTGCTCAACCCGCTGTGCCACCAGGGAGGCCCCACACTGGTTTATTCTTGTCCATGTTTTGCCCTTATCAGCCCAGTTCTGATGCCTTCCTGCCCACGTGTGGTTTGGTCTTGCCATGTGATGTGTTAACTAAGCACCCGGTCTCTTAGGCGTAGCTCTGGGGTTTAGTATCATCCCGTTGCCTTGTGTTAGTGACTTTCTGATTTCTTCAGCCTGGATTGGAGATGTCTACACTTTAGAATCTGAATGCTTGAGGCAACCTTGCTTTGGCATCACTTGGAATTCTGGGTAACAACACTGTCTCTGGACACTCAGTGTCAATGAATGAGCACTGACAGGTCTTTTGATGGCCTTAGCTTGCCCCATGCCTAGCTTTCCTTTACTTACATGAGGATGGGACTTGTCTCATGACAGACTGTGTGTGACCTCCGGCCTTTACTACCAGACTGGATGAACTTTTCTGCATCAACTTATCTGCTACTCTGCTTTGACCATCCCTGTGAGTTGTGAAAATACATTAATTTGATAATTATGTCTAAAATCTCCAACTGCACAGGAAAACTGAAAGTGAAGTCACTGACATATTTTAAGCAGACAAAATGCTGGACTAACTACAGTGTTCTATTTTAAACCAGTGGTTTGGGGAAGGCTGAGGCAGCCTCATTCTGCCATTGTTCCTCCAAATGCATCACACCAAAGCGCTGGCTGCTTAAATGGACCTTTGTGCCCACTGCTCTGAAGTTTATCTGTATCATAACGATAACAAGATTGAAAAACTCCACAATGTCCAGAACATCCTGAATTTGCTTCTTCAAGGGCATTTTCTTACAAGGGGAATGAAAATGGTCACCATGAATAGTTCCCTCACACCGCACCTGATTTCCAATGCAGTGCTAATGGCTCCTTTTCAGAGTTGTAGGTAGAAAGGTGATGTCAGTCAGATGAGCAAAGGGACAGTCCTCTGGAGACCCCTAAGGACTAGAACAATGACAAGGATCATAAATGACTAGAGGTCCATATTTCACTTAAAAATAATACCATTAAAATGGTTTATGCTCTTCCCTTCCAAGGATATGGATTTTGTTTTTCTTAATTTCAACAATACTTTTGTCAAGCCAATAATAAATACAAACCAGTCATGAAAACACAGTTGAATGATTTTTTTTCATTTTCAGTTTTTTAAGATGGAAGATGGGAGGAAGGAAAGGCCCATAAATGTTCTTTCTGGATGTTCATACTCGCTGACTAGGCTTCAGTCATGGGAAAGTAGTAGGGACCTAGAAATAGAAAGCACAGTGGTTTTATGTTTTTTTTGGTTATATATTTACTGAGATAATGTTGGTTTACAACACTATGTAATTTAGGGGTATAGGTCCACCTCTCTTCAGATGGATGTCATTGGACCAGTGTAATCTACAAGGAGGAAGCTCCATGTTCCCTACCCCACCTAATGAGGGGTGGACCTGAGCAGTGGAGGTGGGGAAGAGAGGAGACTGGAAGAGAAGACCTGGAGGAGGCGAAAGGAAGAGAAACATGGGAAGAAGTTGTGCTGCTTCTTGGCCTTGGACTTGCACCAGGGGCTTGGGGACATGGAAGGAGATGCTTGGAAGAGACTTGGGTGAGAGGCCCATGGGAGGCTGAAATTGGTAACTGCCTTTATTTTGACTTGTACTTTGATATTGCTCCTTTCTTTCCAGAGTTGCCTGATCTCTTCTGCCCCTTTTTTATGGTTCCCTACCAGAAGGTGCCTTTGATTTGTGGCCTCAAAAGCCTTGTTTTGGGCCCATCCTGTTTGGCTAGGCATTCAGTCACAGGGTGATGGGTAACTTAGGGTGTTTCATTGGGAAGCTATTATCATTTCTCGTCTTCTCTATGTATAATTCTTTGAAAGTTCTTTAATATTGAAGATCTTATAAGCACACAGAGTGTGCTTTGTCTTTATATGGTAGATGGCAGAACCTATTTAGAGCAAGTGATTCTGGGGATCCCGGAATGGTCCTCATTCTCCTGATAACATTACCATATCACAAACATCACTAAAGCACCAATAATCATCCTCCATAGATTATTTGGGCCTCCTCCTAAACCCCTCCCCCCCGAAGAAAAGAAAACAAAATCTTTACCTTCTGTTTTTGGTGATAACTATTACACAATGGTAATTCCAGGAATTGGGTGGGTCATGTGACTAGTGCTGGCCAATAAAGTGCTGTGTCACTTCCAGACTAGCGCACCCCAATGTTTGCACAGCACTCTCCATTTCCTCTTCCATGGCTCTGGCCAAGCTGCTCTTCTTGAGTGTGGGTGTATCCTGTGATTACAAGACTAGCCCATCCACTTTGACTCGATCAAAAGGGGGGTTATCCTGGGTGGATTTGACCTAATTAGGTAAGCCCTTTCAGAGAACACAGAAGCACCAAGAAGATAATCTCCTGATTTCCTGGGAGAAAGCAAACAAGATAATGGGATCATTAATCACCCAACCAAAATGAGCTGAATTCTACGAGAAAACTTGAATGAGCATGAAAGAGCCTTGGATGAGATTGCACATGTTCAACATCTTGATTTCAGTGCTGTCAGATTCTGAGCAGAAGATACAGTCCTCATAAGAAACTCCAAGAGTCCGTTGTGATGTTTGAAGCTTCTGCATTTGTGGGAATTTGTTGTATAGCAATAGACCTCTAAACAGTCAGAGAGGCTTCCCAGGACTGATAACTTCAGATGCTGAGGATGGGTTCTGAGAGAATAGAGTAATCCAGATGAAGAATGAAGGCAGAGAGGATCTGTCAAGATGAGGGAATAGACAGAGCAAAGGGTTACAAGCAAGAGTCTAAGAAGTGCCTTGAGAACTGGAAACAACTTGGCTTATGACAATAGGTTTAGTAGTAAAAAACAGTTAACCCATAAAATAGACATGGTGTTGGGTTAGGTTCTCTGAGACAGAGTATGATGTGTCAAAACCTGTGGAAGGAGGGGGGAGGAAGCCAGATGGGGTAAGAGGCCATGATGCACCCAAGATATGGACCCAACGAAACTTTAGCTGGTTCCACAGGATGGTCTAAATTACCCATCAGAAGAAATGGAATTCCAAGTCCGTAAGCCCCATCTGGATTATTATTATTTGAAATGGGAGCACAGGGCCCTGACTCACTGTTGTCAAAGCAAATGTTGGATAGTCTCTGCTTACCAGATTCTTTGTGTTACAACTGTGAGTCCTATGCTGAAGACAGGGGCAGACTACCTCTGTCTGTCAAAACATGAAAATATAGACGAGGACAACCCAAGGCAGATAGTACAGAGTGGGAGCTTCCCAGCAAGACCAGGAGATCACTGGTGAATGGATCTTGGGAAATGCTAGGAGCCGTAGAGGAGGTGCTAGAGAAGGGGTGGGGTACAACTGCAAGGGGGGGCAGGTTGTGACATTTTAGCATATAATACAGACCGATTTTAATTTTCTATGAGCAGGGGTGGCTGAAACAGTGCCTACCAGCATGCTATTTTCCCTGAACAGAGATGAAACTGGGAACCAGCAAGGACCAGACAAAGAAGGGTCCTTGCAAGCTCAGACTCCACTCCCTAGCCAACACTCAGTGAAGCAGGACGACCCCTGCCCACCCTTCTCACCGTCAGTAGAGCTGTTACGGCACAGAACTTACTAAGACTGAGGACAAGCGGCATGGTCACCAGTAATTATCCGACATGAGAGCTGCAGACAATGATCTGAGCTTATGGTTAATTTCATTCTTCGCACAACTACGTCTTCGTCCATAACCGTTCTTCTTTCAGTTGCTGCCTGCAGAGCCTGTGCTTTGCCTGTCTGGTCGGAAGTGTCCCTCAGGTCCATAACATCAAAGCCACTTTGTCCCTTTTCATGCCCTCATTTATAAAGCTTATCCCACGGCTCATCCATTTTCCATGACACGGTTTGGCATTAATAGACTCATATTGCTCATTGCTCTCCAGTCTGTCATCGGAGAACTCTTGAAGTGCCCTTAAGCTCCTCTGGCTGCTGAATCGGAACTTGCTCATCAGTTACTCTTGGCACCATTCGCTGGCCCGCCCACTTGCTCGAAAGTGTCTGCGTCCTTCATCTGCTCTCCTCCCAGGTAGAGTGGAGCCTCTCAGTAGTCCTGGGAGGCGCACGTTTCTGCAGAGAGGGCTGGAGGATGCAGGAGAAGGTGACACTGGACGGTGGGCAGGAGTAGAGAGTGGCCATCAGCGTCTTCCGTGTTCTGGAGAGGGAGGACAGGCAGCCAGCACTACATGGAGAAAAGGATAGAAAAGCATGTGGTGCAAACTTCCCGATTTAAAGGTGAGGACGAGACACCCAAATGCGTGTGTGATGGGTGTTATATCACCCGGCAGCCTTGTGACGTCTGCCCCAGTAGTTCTGTCCACTCAGCAATCTGACAGGCAGTGAGGGTGAAGAGGCATCCGTGGAAACTAAGGAGAGAGAATGAGAGCAGTGGGCACAAACGGAGGAAGGAAATGGGGCAAGGCAGAGAAAGAGAATGAGCGAGAACAACAGAGAGACAGAGAAGCAAGAGGAAATTAGAAAAATGAAGTTGGGTTTTAGATCTCCGAGAATCAAGAAACAAAGAAACAAGTAAGGCATTTTCTTTACTTCTTGGCTATGAAGGCTGTTAAGGCCATAAAGAAAGATTTTTTTTTTTATTGAATTGGAATGTCAGTGCAGGAAGGGAACTAAGGGATGGGGAGTGAGGCCCATGCTGAATAAAGAGGCTGAGTTCAGCACCCTGGACGTAATGACAAGGCTGGACCCTCACCCCAGATTCTGATCTTCCGGGGAATCGCTCCCCACCAACCCCCCGTCGGCCACACTTGTGGTGTGACCAAGATGAGAGGGACCTGGGGCCAATCTCGGTCCTGTATCTTCCTTGCTGTGAGTTTTCTGGAAACATGACTCTGGGTTGAGCTGGACTGAGCTTGTCTCTAGAGTCAGCATTCTCAGATCCAGAGATGGGCTGGCATGAAAGGTGCAAGCTGAAATTCAAGGCACGTGGGACTTGCTGGAAGAAGGGACATGAAGGACAGTCCTCAGTTCCCACACAACCCACACCCACGTGGCAAGTCAACGATGGTTAAGAGGAGCCTGACCTGGCCCCGCTGCTGCGCTCGGGATGTGGCTTTAGCCAGCGCTGGTGCCCTCTGGAATTCTGATGGGCAGGGGCGAGAAGGGCACCACCACAGACCCAGCCAGGGTGGGACGCAGCTTTCAGGTGGAGGGGGCTGGGCCAGGAGACGGCCTGGGGCCGTTGTAGACAGAGACGCCCCTGCTCGCTCCTCCTGGGCCCTGCTCCTCCTCCTTCCCAGGGGTGGGCGGGGGCTGCTTCTCCTTTGGCTTTGGGATGATGAATGCAACTGTGCTTGTGAGGGGCTGCTGTTGAGTCTCTCAACCGGATGCCCAGGTCAGTCTTCCTTGAGCTCCTTTGAAATTAGAAGCACTAAGAGGGCCCTCCCTGGTGGCGCAGTGGGTTAAGCACCGCACTATGAAGCAGACCGCAGCCACTGCAGCACGAGTTCGATCCCCGGCCAGGGAGGGGACCCACATGGCGCAGCAGACCTCTCCCGCCTCGCCCACTGCTGCCCTCAGTAGTGGGTTTCAGTTAATCTGCTGGTTCTGCTCCCCACTCTGTCTCTGGAGAATCCTTTCACTTCCCACGACTCTGGCCTGTACCCCAGTTCTTGTATGCATAAACAAATCTTTTTAAAAAAAGCATGAAGAAATGTGAGCATAGGGCCATAAAATTCCTTTCTTATTCGAAATGTTTATGTTGAAATATTGAGGCCCCCTCTTTTTTTGTTTTTGTTTTTTTAAATCAAAGGAAGCAAAAACGTAAATAATTCAGTATTTCCCCTGTTGTCTGTGGTTTCATTTGCCGTGCCCGTGGCGAACTATGATCTGAAGTGTTCCACACAATAAGATATTGAGAGTTAGAGAAAGAGAGAGAGCATATTCATGCAATTTTTATTGTAGTACATTGCCACAGCTGTTCTATTTTATCATCATTGTTGTTTAACGCACACACGAATTTATGAGTTAATCTTTAGCACAGGTATGCATATAGAGGGAAAAAGGCAGTGTCTATAGGGTTGGGTCCGCTGTGCAGTTTTGGGCACCACTGGGGATCTTGGGCTCTATGTCCCTTGCAGGTAAAAAGAAACTTCTGTACTAGGAAAAGCAGCCTGTACACGGCACAGGGGTACGTGCACGCTTAAGACAGAACCATGGATGTCTTCCTTCCGCCTGAGGGCCGCTCGTTGGGACTTGTGAGCAATGGGATGACCCTTTTGGAGTGGATGGAGCCTTGGTGAAGGGGAGGTGAGACGGGTTGAGACTAGGACCCACCTGCCTTGCACCGCTCTGTCTCCCACTGCTCGCATCCCACGTGGGTAAAGGGCCTTGAGGCTGATATCTGGAAAGGTTGCCTCCAAGAGCCGAGTTACTGCCTCACAGGAGGTACAGTGGGGACTCAGCTCAGCACATGAGTCCATCCTTTAAGAGTGTCCTAGTGCTACAATGTCAGCTCCGTGGTCTGTGACAATTACCTGGTATGACCTGGTTGACTCTGGACTGGACAGCCCTTCTCCTGTCCCCACAGTTCTCTAACGAGTCATCTGTAACGTGGGTGGTGTGATTTAACACTTCAGCTACTTACGGAAAGCAGGCAGACAGACAGACAGACGGAGTGACCTCCTGGTATGCCCATAGAGTTGCTGGAGACAGGCTTACAGAGCACGACGCCTCAGCTGCAACACCAGCGTCACTGGGAACCTGCTGGGATGTTCGTTCTTGGGCTCACTTGCTAAATCATTAGCGCTCAGGTGGGCCCACTAATCTGTGTTTTAACCAGCCCTCTGGGGACTTCTGACACCTGCGCAAGTTTGAGAAGCCCTAGTAGGGAGCGCCGAGCAAGACCCCTTCCTTAGGGGGTGAGTGGTGAGCTAGACGTTGAAAGTCTCTGAAGTCCGGTTTCTAAAAGTGGAATAATTCTGTCCCCTTCAAGTCATTGTCACGAGTTTTAAATGACACAAGCGCTCCACAGACACAGTAGGTGCTCAATGTACGTTAGCTGAAGTCGAAGGACCAGGAAGGTTGAAGAGGAGACTGAAAAAAAGGGATGAGAAACCAGTCTTCATCTTTTTCTTATATAACATCTTTAGCATTATATAATTTGCAATTTGCATGCAAAACACCCCACCCGGGGCATCGTAGAAACCTTGAAAAATCCAATATTATGCAGACAGCCAGAGATTCTGGCTGCTAAACCAGGCTTAAAAACTAATTTTCCCTCTTTAAGGAAGTGACATTTGCGCATTCAACACAGCAGCAATAAATTTAGGCTTTCTTCCCACCCCCTGCTGTACATGAGGTTATTATTTTATCATAGCACAGCCATTTCTCTTTGAGTATTTGGAGCTGTTTTTGAACTGCCTCTGTTGTCCAGTGTAGTTATCAGCAGAGTGTAAACAACTCATTAGAAAAAAAATATATTAAAAAAGCCCACAATAACCTAAAACTGTTTTTAATGCTAGAAATGTGATTAGAACATTTAATTAGGCTCCAGAAAGCACACTTCTGATTAATAATTGGGAATACATTTCATGTCAATTAAAAAAGGATTAACAGTGAAAGCTTGAAAATTTGAACTTAGATGTAGACTGAAGTTTGAGTCTCTTTTTATTAGGAGGCTATGCCTGGGAGGAACGCAGGGCACCAGAGAAAGGCTGCTCTTCCTTGGAAGTTTCCACATATTTTGAAGGCCTCGTCAGCCTCCCAAGTGGGGCACTGCGGGTCCACTGGGGGCGTGTAAGGGACTGACCTCTGGTTCTCAGGAGTGAGGTGGAAGTGGGTGGAGTGGTGGCTGATTCAGTCCATTTCCCTTTGGGCCAGACTGCTAACCCTTCTCCTGCCATCTCTACAGGACCAAGGTCAGAAGGCTCCTGTTCTATCTCCCACACCGCCCTGGGTCAGCAATGACTTCCTTTCTCTTGGTCCATGCAGGCAGAGTGCTTTTTCATTGACTGCTGGTAGGATGTGAAAGTGTGAGATTGAAGGGAGGCAGCCACTGTGCTCAAAGTCCCAGAAAGAACTTGAGTTCTAGGGAGTGGGAGTGATGGGAGTAAGGACTAGCGTGTCCAGGGGAGGGAGGGAAGAAATGCTTCTGTCCTGAGGCCAAGGACCAGAGGCAAAGCTGTCTCCAGAACCAGGTAGATGTTAGCATGAGGCCAACAGGGAGCTGGGCACAGAGACCCAGAGACCCCCCACTAGTGCGTGCCCAGTAAATAAATACGACCCGGGCATGCGTGCACCTTTTCATCTTGCCCTGGCGGTCCCAGGGTCATCCAGTGGCTCCCCGGGGAATACCCAGAAACACAGAGGAGGGCACTGAGAGCTTACCGTTTCTGCGGACGATTCCGAAGCCCTGTGTGCGGCCCTGGGCCGGCTCGAGGGCCACATGTGCGGTGTGAGCAGCGATAACAGGAAGATCAACGATTATCACTTTGTTCAGAGTATCCCTGGGGGCCAGTGAGCGCAGGCACAGCGTTCGGCATTGAACGCCCGAGAGGCAGTGAGCACAAGGTGCAGCGGGTGGGAGCACGTCTCGCGCAGCAAATAGGTGCGCAAATAGGGACCACGCCTCTGTGGCCACGGTGCATGCAGCGCCATGCTCAGTCACGACACCCGCGCTCATGGCTGCACAGCACGCGGATGCCTGGCGCGTCATGCTACTTTGCTTGTTTTGTTTTTGTATTTTCTGACCCCCAAGAAACAGTGAATGTTTGCAGGGGGCCGAAGGTAGAGAAATAGGATAGGGCTTAATAGGTAATGGGGAAAGTGGGAGCCGTGAGAGCTGCCCTGGTTGCTGAACTCAGCCCTGGCCAAGGACGGAACCCCCCAGGAGTGGGAGCCCAGCCCTGCAGAATGGGGAGGGTCCGCCCAGCCTTCTTGGGGAGCGCAGCACCAGAAATATCTGCAGGCGCTGGAGTCCTTCCTCTGCTACTTCTGCTGCTTCCGGAATGCTTCCCTGGGAGCCAGTAGGGTGGGGCTCTCTGGGCCAGGGAGGGAGTTGTTTGGTGTTGGCACTGTTGGGTCTATTAAATGGAAATTGCAAACTCATGGAGTTGAAGTGTGAACACGCTCCCGCTCTTGGCTGGGCCGATTTGGGAGAGTGGCTGGCGAGCCTGCTATTCTTGGCTGCGGGACTCTCTCCTACACGAAATCTCCTGAGGAACATCATGTTCTAGCACATTGTAAATGAAGGCAAGAGCATTTAACAGCACCCAGGACTCACGTAACTATGTCTCTTGTGCATGAGTCCAGTCCAGGAGGAGGAGAGGGGCTGAGGGAGCCAGGACCCCTGCTGGCCCCCTCCCCCAAGGTCCTGAGAGGGGAAAATCTCCAATATGAGCATCACTGGGAAAAGCTAGAGAAGTGCCTCTTCTTCCCCTTTTCTCTGTGGAGCATTCCTGGTGACTTTGTCTCATCAGTGGCCCCTAAACACTTCTCTCTCATGTGTGCCCACATCTGCAAGGGGTCTCTGTCTCTTCTGAGTCTGTGCCTCTCTGTTTCTCTCTCTGCGTCTGCTCTCGGCCTCCCTCTCTTTTCCCCTTCCTGCCAGTGTCTGTATGTGTCACTGTGTTTGTCTCTCTCTGATTCAGTGAAATTCTAGCTCTTTCCCCACCTCACTTTCTGCCTCTGTCTCCCCGCAGATATATGCTTCTCTCTCCTCTCTTCCTGCCTCTTCTGGCTCACTGCCTCTGCGTGTCTCTCTGACACACTCTTCATTTCAGCTTGATTCATGAAGAAGCAGTGAAACATCTTCTGTCTGGTCACTGCAGGGGGAGGCTGGGGGTGACCGACCAAGGTGAGCCCACGCAGCACCTTCTGATGTGCCTGGACTGGAATCCACCTCAAAGTCACCCCCCGGCTGGCAGGGAGTGGGCTCCCACCCAGCAGCTAGCCACAAAATGGCGGTGAATGTGGAACAAAAGACATTATGATTCTTTCCATGGAAAACTGATTATTTTTGTGTTCATGCTCCTCTGAAGTGAGTGGCTGTGACTATAGACACAGAAGGAGGCTGTGTGTGTGTGTGTATGTGTGTGTACATGTGCTTAGCATTCGTGTGAGTGGGCGGAGGTGATTTGACTTAATTATATGCCTCATTCACTCAAAGAGAGGAAAATAAAAATTAACTTCCATTATTTCACTGTTCTACACCGTCATCTGAGTCTTCATAGTGAGTTTTAATGATCGGTCCTTTATCTCCTGTAGCTGTGACTGCGGGGACTCTCTCCTGACAGTCCCCTCCATGTGGTGCTCACAGAGTGTTCCTTTGCCAGGCACCATGGTTCAGAAAGCAGCAGAGTCACTCAGAACCTGCGCCACGGAATTTCCCCTCCTGGGATGTGAGCTCACTTCCTAAAAGTTGAATGACCGAGGACCCGGCTTCCTTGGATGTTAGCTTCAAGTCCATTTGTCTTCCCCCCGTCCTCTTATTACTAGCTTATTACTTATTATATACATATTCATATATGAAAATGAATTGAAGTTTATATTGGGGCATGAAACCATGGACCTCTTGCGAGAGCTTTGAAACTGGGGAATTTGACTCTTGTAACGGATGAGCCAAAGACTTGAGGGCTTGAAACAGGGGAAGGAGGACGCTCTGACTGAGACAGGGGGCAGAGGAGGCTCCGAGGCCAGAGAGCCCCCCAAAAATCCCCTAAAGGCTAAAAGGCCACAAACCAGAATCAAGGGCTATGGCAACAGGGGCTATAGTCTAACAGAGGACAGTGCCCAATACAGGTCACTGTCTATGGGTTCTCACCCAAGCGCACAATTGCGAGACCTCAGGCTACAGGAACAACAACCATGGGGTTTATTTACAAACAGGGGAAACAAGAATGCTTACGTATCCACAAGAGGCTGGCTGCTTCATCCGGACAGCATCAGTGTTGGCAGTCACCAGTCACCAGTTCTAGGCAGCACTGTCCAGTAGCAATGGCCACTACGGGCCTACAGAGACAGTGTTCCAGTGTTCCAGCTCTTGTGAGTTGTTGGTTTATAACACCAACAAACAGCTCTTTGAGACACTAGTCCCAGGGCCTTTGGTGCTCCTTCCATCAATGTCACAGCCAGGACCAAGTCCCAATCCCTACATAGCCCTTCAGTCTCTCTCCCCTCCTCAGAGGGGAGGCTGCTGGAGGCATCCCTCCTTTCCTCGAAGGCTGGAACCATCTTCTCCTCTTCCTTTGCAGGAGCTCTTCTTCCTCTGCTTCTTCTTTGGACCCCATCTTCCTCTGGGCTGCTGCTTCTCCAACTACTCCTCCAGGTGGCTCCAAATCCCAATAACTGAATCCCAACTCCACTGCTCTCTTCAACCTTGCCTTATATTCACTTTCAAGGTGTCCCCCCACCCCAGTCTGATTGGTCCATTTTCCAATCCTGCATGTGATTGGTCCATTTTGGCCTGTTCTAGAATTCAGGAAGTGTAATTTACAAGAGGAGTTCTGCTACCACTGACTTGTGGTGAGAGGTGGAGTCCTCCACACACAGCTCCACAGTTCCACAATCCAGGCAGCACACAGCTCCATAAAAGGTTTCTGAGGAAGGGCTGCCACACTAACTTGCAGGGGAGCCAGAGACCACTCCTCCTGCTGGCTGCAGCCCAGTAACAGGCTGACTGTTTGCTCAGCTGTGAGATCGCCCTGCCAGCACCTCCTCACTCTTCTCTGACCAGGCTCATGCTTCACAACCCTGCTATCCACCTCCCCCAGCCATAACGCCCTCTTCATTTCAGACTGGATCACAGACCTCCTTGTCCTTTGCATCTTTAGATATTTTTCCCCACACAGGGTCATTCACTTCACCTGTGAAAGTGTCTTGATGTCTGTGTCTCAGTTTCATGATCTGTAAAGTGGACTAATTGTGGTCCCCCTGAAGTGGGAAGCTGCCAAGTTTGCTGCTTGCTAGAGTGAAAATGTTGCTGGGTAAACTGCGCTCATAGCTGAGAAAGGGCTACTTTGAGCCTTTTCCAACCACCTGTCCATTTGGGCTACCTTGACCCTTCCCAACCACCTGTCCCAACACAATAAATAATGCATATGTTATGATTAATATACTTATGCTGTGACAGATGAAGTAAGAAGCATTTCCATGTAATCTATATAAAAACCTGCCATTTCTGCTGTTCGGGGCTCAGGTTTTTGGGAGTGACCCCACTGGGCCTGCCAGTGTGACAAGTAAATCTCTCTCTCTACCTCTCCGGGTGCTGTCTGATTTCATGGGAAACTGCCGTAACACCACCTCTGAGTGGTGAAAGAATTAAAAGAATCAAGACGTATCAAGTTCCTGGAATACTAGTTGGCACAGAGTCAGCGCTTTATGGCTAGAAGTGGTTGTTGCTGTTTTTGTTATCATGGCTCATTTAATGAGGGGCAGGGGAAGAAGCACAGAAGAGGGAAAACACAGAGAGAACTGTCAGAGCTCAGTCAGGTGCCAAGGCATGAATTGTGTCTCCCCTACGTGCACACATTGAAGTCCTGACATGACCCCCTGCCCAGTGTGGTCATGTGAAGATGAGACCTTCAGAGATACTTAGTTTTAGATGAAGTCGTGGGGGCGGGCCCTCTCCAGGGAATTAGCGCCCTTATAAGAAGGGCCCAGAGACTCTGCTCTCCCTCTCAGGACCTGAGACTAAAGCAAGATGGCATCTGTAAGCCAGACAGAGGGCTGCCTCCCGGGGCCAAATCGAATGGCACGTAACCTTAGACTCCCAGCCTCCAGAACTGTGGGGAATGTGGGTTAGATAACCCATCTATAGTATTTAACCAGCTGCGCTAAGAAAGCAGACATGGGACCAGAAAATATGGTTAGTTCTAAACACAGCTCGGAGGCAGCACCTCAGGGGGCCCTTGTGGGTATGCAAGCCCATGGTTGAGACCCCACAATTCCTGTCTCTTAAATAAAAGCAAGTCTGATTGCTTATGCAGAATTAAGGATAGATCCACTGGGTACCTGACAGTAGAGAAAACACTGGCAGTTCTGGAAAGAGACACGGTCTCTCCTGGTCTTGTGGCTGGAACACTAACCCTCCCATCACCCCAGCTAACTCTTGCTCATCTTCCAATGTAGGTATTGTTTCCTCTTGAATATTTATCCCAAGTGGACAAGACTTGGATGTTTGACTTCTACTCTCCTGCCACATCTCTTGTTTCCTCAGCACCCTCCCCACCTCCCACTGCCCCATACACATCACAGCACATCATGCTTGCCCTTCACCTCACGGGCACCACTGCATCCACAACTTCTCTGGGGCTGGTCCTGCAAACTGACTGCTAGTGAATGCAGTGCTGAATACAGGCCTCGGTGCCCCGTAAGATCCCAACAGTCAATGATTATCTGTAGATAAGAACTGAGAGGTTAAAAGGACCCTGTTCACAGAAAACTCAAAGCAGTTTTCAGAGAAATTTGGCAATGGATAAGCAAGTACAAGTGTTACAGGGCAGGGAGAGGGGTGCCTCAGAACCCCCAAGCCTGCCCACTCTAAATAGGTTCTGCCATCAGCCCCATCATGATAAAACATATAAGGCCTTTAATGGAAAGGAATTTTAATACAATTAGTGAACAATACAGAAAGACAAAGAATATAATTACTAAATCAAGCATCCAAAGTTACCCATCCCCTTGAGAGTAAAAGTTCAGCCAAATGGGATTGGCCCAAAGCAAGACCCCAAAGCTGCCACGATTCCAAGGCAGCTTTCAGTGGAGACCCATAGAAAAGGGTCAGAAAGAGTCAGAAAAATCTGGGAGGAAAAGAGCAAAATCAAAGCTGCCATTGTGAACCTCTCTCACCCACATCTGTTCCAACCAGTCCAGAACCAAGAAGCAAGCGCAGCTTCTTCACATGTCTCTGCTCCACGTGCCTTCTTCAGGTCTCCTTTGCTCTCCATCCTGCTTCCTTCCTTCTCCAGTCTCCTCTCCAGCTTCTTCTCCTTGCCAAGCTCCACCCTCCTTTGGGTGGGGCAGGGAACCTGGAAATTCCCCTTTTCCTGGGGACCACCCTGTTACACAAAGACCCTGAGGTAGGTTCAAGTGGCATCATGTTTGAGAAAGAAGAATGAGGATCTATCAGGAGAAGTTGGGAAAAGAATGCAGAGGCTGAGATGAGGACTAGGCTAGGGGGCGCCAGAGCCCAGTAGGGGTTATTTTAAGAATGCAGTGGGAACCTTTTTGGAAACTTTACCATTGATGTATGTTTTAAAACCACCTCCCTGGCAGCTGGGTGGAATGACTGAGGAAACTGTTGTAACCCTCAGTTTCTATCTGCAGTCACAGAATTGGTGTCCTTCTATTAATTTTAAAAACAGCAACATTGTAAAGATTATAAAATGGCTTATTTTCAGCGATCTATTTTTGAGACTTTTTTTAAAAACTGGGAAGATCTTTGGTTGTTCTCTTTAAACTAGAAATTATGGCTTTCACTACAAATTTCTTCAGAGTAGGGTATAATTTTCTTTTATTATAAAACCAATATTAAAGAAACAAGAAAGAAAAGGTAGCGAGAAAGAAAACAATTCACCTCTCCATCTGAGAAAATCAAGATTTTAGTTTTGAAAGTTCTCTGATGATCCCTGACCATGAACATACTTTTTTTTATTAATATAAAATATATATTTTAAATTTACATATACTTGCCATCAATTGTAATCCCCATCACCATCTCACCAGTGCACCATCACCTCAGTCCCTCGTGCTCCCATCTTCCCTCAACCCTCCCTCTCCCCTCCCCACCAAGTGTCCCCAGTCTGTCCTTGTCTCCTCATTTTTGGTTTTTGTGTCTTTATTGCTGTTATTGTTATTATTATTGATGAACATACTTTGGCTGGCGTTACAGTGATGTGAGTAGGTAGCACATTAAATTATGTTTCTTTGACATAATGGGAATTCAGCCCTCACATTACTTGCTTTTTTTTTTAAGATTTATTATTTATTTATGCATACAAGAGTTGGGGTACAGGCCAGAGTTGTGAGAGGTGAGAGGATGCACCAGAGACAAAGTGGGGAGCAAAACAGGTAGACTGACCAGAGTACACTGCTGAGGGGAGCAGCGGGCGAGGCAGGAGAGGTCTGCTGCACCATGTGGGTCCCCTCCCTGGCTGGGGATCGAACTTGAGCTGCCGTGTTGTGGATGCTTCACAGTGTGGCGCTCAACCCGCTGCACCACCAGGAAGGCCCCAGACCTCACATTTCACATATGTGTTCAGCTCCATTTATGACATCTAATCAGCAGTCATGGTCAAATGTTACCTTTCCTTCTCCACCTCCTCTTCTAGTTCTATTATTCTATTTGAATAAAGCCTTCCTAGTGATTATTGAAAAATTTGCAAGACATTTTATCAAGTGAAAAATCCATTAATGATTTTTATATTCTGTTGAATAGTTTACTTATGTTTTTTTCAGTCTCATGTAAGTTATTGCTTAAAGAAAATCCATTGTATTTATAACTTTTCCCCCTTTTGTTATTGCCTGTGAATCCTGGTTTCCAAATTATACACCTTTGGGAAAGAAAAATCTCTTCCCCCCCCCCAAAGTATTATATAGTCTTAAAATATATATAATGAGCAAAAATAAAGCCTCGTTGCCTCCCTACCTCCAAAAGGTTGTTCCAGAATTACTCAGGAACATTGGAAATACCTGTTTTAGGTTCAGTAATCACCGTGTAGAGTTTGGGGTGAAAGAATGTAAAATATTTCTTGAAATCTCTATATGATTCTCAAACTGTAATTTTCTTTTTTCTGCTGAGGGGAGCAGCAGACCAGGCAGGAGATGTCTCCTACACCATGTGGGTCCTCTCCCTGGTTAGGGTTTGAACTTGTGCTGCTGTACAGCTGATGCTTCACAGTGCAGCGCCACAGGGAGGCCAACCCGCTGCGCCACCAGAGAGGCCCAGAACTGTGTAACTTCAATGACTCAAACCGTTTACTTTGCTTTCAGAAGCAGGAGAAACAGACCAATTGCCCAAAGATATTGCCAGCAGGGGGCGCCATCTCTTATATAGTAGGTGTAAATGGCCCCTCATCAATGATCTAAACGCATCTGTCTTTGACCAGGAGGGAAGTCTATCATTTCTGAAAAATAAAGTAAGCTTCAATTTATCGAGCATTTGTTATGGTCTAGGCATTTGGTTGAGTTTGGTGTGAATTTTCATTTAATCGTTTCCCACCTCTCCTATGAAGCAGTTGCTGTTGAGTCTCTGTTCCTTCCTGCAGGCTGGAGAGTGAGTGAAGCTGGGGTTGGTTTGGGACCTGCTATGCTGGGGCCGCTGGCCATCGTCCACCTCTGCAGTTGTGGCCTCTGCAGAACCAGGCAGAGCTCATGTGGTTATTGTGAACTCAGGTTACTCTCACTAATTTGATTCGCTCTTGTGGTGCTGTAGGTATGTATTTGTTTTCTTGGCATTTTAATGCAAATGAGTTTCCTTAGGACTTTTCAAAGATCCATTTAGCAGGAAATATTTAAGCAGAGGGAGTCATTAGTTGAGCCAAGTGAAGGTCTAATTTTATGAGTGCACTAGGTGTGCAACTGAAGAAACCAAGGAGACATTTTTATAATGTTTACTTATAAAACGTCCTTGGGTTTTCAAAAAGTGAATGAAAATGAGAAAAACCTAATAACATGAGTGTTGAGCTCTTCCGTTGATTGCTCTAGACCCTAATAAAATTCCAACCACTCAAACATCACTCATGTCCTTTTTCTCCTGCCTTCAAGGGGGTGTCATAAATACTGTATTTCCACATGAAGAAAATAAGACAAAGACGTAAAATTGCTTTTGAAATTCAGGAAGAGTTAAGTAGCAGGGAGGGCTTGTATAGATGTCTGCTGAGCCCACAATGTGTGTTCTTTCTGCAGCAGCTCACAGAAAGGTGCCTGCAGTAGTGCTCTTTCCAGCAGATCACAGGTTTGAGAGAGGTCCCAGTGAGGTGACACCAATAAGCAAGATCTAGATCACTTCACTAAGAGCGAGCTGGTAGTAACGGGTCTGTCTGCCATGGTGGTAGGGGTGTGAGGGAGGGCACATTTGACAGACAGGTCTCAGTCCCTTCCTCCCTCCCTCCCTCCCTTCCTCCCTCCCTCCCTCCCTCCCTCCCTCCCTCCCTCCC
>JAGFMF010012216.1:3317051-3379642 GCA_019455555.1 Galemys pyrenaicus
TATAATTCCTTCTAGTTCCATCCATGTTTCTATAAATGCCCCTAGTTTCTCATTTCTGATTGCTGAATAGTATTCCATTGTGTATATGTACCACATCTTTGAATTTCCTTTTGTTCTATTATCAGTTCAGCTTATTTTAAGAAATATCCTTCTAAAACTTTACCATCTTACCATAAGATTTTAAAAAAATTATTTTATTTATGTATTCACAAACTGGGGTAAAGGCCAGAGGTGTGTGTGTGTGTGAGAGAGAGAATTCATTAGAGACAGAGTGGGGAGCAGAACAGACAGATCTACTGAAATACATTGCTGAGGGGAGCAGAGGGCAAGAAAGGAGAGGTCTGTCATGCCATGTGGGTCAGCTCCCTGACCGGGGATCAAACTCATGCTGCAGTGGCTGTGGATAGCTTCATAGTGCTGTGACTCAAACACTTGTGCCATCAGGGAGGTTCCCAAGAATTTTTTTTTCTTTTTATGGTATATGTTTTTTTACGTCATTCTTCATTTTTATACAAGATAACATGTTTTAATAGCAAGATCTATGCTTTGATTTATAATCTGAATAAATATAAAACAGATGAAACAGAGCACAACCTTTTATACTTTACTTTGGGTTCATATCTTTAGATAGAACAAAAGAACACCAAAAATACCAGCCACTGACAATAATAAGAACCCCTAGGACAAATTCCCAATCACATCTCAGTATCAAGGAAAGTTACAATTCTCCTGAGCCATTGACTTATTTTGATTTTATGAATATCGCATCTTGTAACAGATAAGTTTTTTAATTTTGTGTTGCTTGCTAGAAAGCTTAGAGCCAAATCTGTGATTCATCCACAGTAGGTTCATAATCAAGTGAATTCTGCCAACGTTCGGCAGCATGAAGCGTTATCTTTTCCCTTTCAACAATGCTCGCTCATTATCAAGTCTGTCCTTGCGAGCGGTAACGCGACCTGATTCTTTAAAAAACTGACCTTCCCGGGCCACCAGAGAAGCAAGACAACGCTGCTAGGACTGAAAGCACTCGCTCTGTGATGGGGCTATTTGTTTTCAGTCCCAAATCTGTCCTTTTTGATCCCTCTCAAGGTTCCACAAAACTGCCTGTTTCAGCCATTTTAAGAAATATCCATGTCTTTTGAAGTTGAAGAGTACTTTGGGGTCAGCAGTCAGTCCTTACTCAGCTTTAATACGAATAATCTTGATTTTCTTCTAGTGTGTGCAAGTCATGGCGTGCTTGTGTGACAAAAGTCATAGTCAGTGTTATTTTTCTCATATATCAAAGACGCCATTTTGTTTTCCTTTATTGTTTTTACAGCAAGTCTTTGGTCTTTGAATCATTAAACTAAGAATTGTTCTACCTCACACAAGCCATTTTATTGTTACTTTACTCCCACAGTCATGTGGGAATATTATACAGTTTTAATTTATAAAATTATAAAATAGATGTATATATATTTATATAAAATATAACAATATTATAATATTGCCCCCCTTACTAGCTACCCACTGTCTCTGCTCTTGCTTACCAGCTCTCTCCATAGTTACACTTAAGGCAGTCTTGTCAGCTCTGAGTTATCTTAGAGGTTGCTAAAAACCTTGTTGGGAATTTGTGGAAATAAAGATAAATCCAGCACTATTGTTTCTTTAGGCCCACAGGAAGTTACAGTGTGAAGGAATGAGATTACAGAGATTTATTAAACCTTCACAGTAACAAATATAGTCTAAATTTTTCACTCAAATTTTCTAGCAATTTTGGGTAAATACTTAGGAATGGAATTGCTGGATTGTAGGTCTATTTTTAATATTTGAGAAATCGCCATATTCTTTTCCATAGAGACTGAGCCAGTCTACTGATTGGAAGAGATATCTGCACTGCTATGTTTATTGCAGCATTGTTTACAATTGGTTGTATGGAAACAGCCTAAGTGCCCAATGACAGATGAGCAGATCATGAAATAATATACACACAGTGGAATACTACTTAGCTATGAAAAAAGAACACGCTATCTTGCCACATGCAACAACATGGGTGGAGCTGAAAGAAATGCTGAGTGAAGTCAGAAGGAGCACAAAAATACTGGATGATTTCACTCATATGTGCAATATATATATATTAAAAAAAACAACAAAAGGACAGGCAAAATTAGCCCAAACAAAGCCTAGAAATCTAACTGTCAATCAGAGCAGGAGGGTGGAGAGTAAAGTGGAGAGGAGGCTAATGGACCCTGATGGTCGCTGGTGGGTGTGACGTGGTAACATACATCTGAAGAGGTGAGAATCTATAGTGAACAATGTTAATTCAGAATCATAGACTTTAAAATAAGTGAATAAAAAGTAAAATAAAAATCTTAACAATCTAAACAAGAAGTACACACACAGTATCCTCCTCTGCTCCTGGGCATATGATGATGTCCATCCTGGTTTTCCTAGCACAATGCAGTTTTAGCAGATGCCTATGGAACAGATGAACCCAGAACTCAGAACCTACCCAGATATGTACACTTGGTATACCCCACGTGCCCGCCTGGCCTGTGGGTAGACCTGATGTACCACACCACGTCCAGAGCTGGGCTCACCAGGGCCAGCCTCAGGGTGGTTGGTCTTGATGGCGCTGCAGGTAGAGATGGGGGCTCCAGCTAGTCTTCATGGTCAGGTGGCACTAGCTGGAGGTTCACTCAGCGTGAATCTGCTCTCTGCTGATGAAGGTAGGAGATGAGATGTAGCACACAGGCGCTGAAGGAGTGATTTCTGAACATCACTGGTTTGCTATTGCTATTATTAAGGTAATACTGATTTCCATCCTCATTTGTGCTTCAGGAGTAGAAGATTCTCCCCTTCAAGTGGTTTGACCACGGTGCACCCACTACCAGCGTACCCCTGATCTACACCGTGGCCCATTGTGCTCCGTTCCCCTTTGTTCTGGCTCCGACTCTTCTCCACCTGTATTTCTCAGTTAGATAGTCAATTTCCAGGGCTACTTTTCGCATTTGAGTTTTTCTGAACCTTTGCTTTAAAATAAATATTTATGCACATACAGCAAGTAGAGTGAAGGCTGGCAGGCATCTCCATGTTCCTCCTTGCTGGGTCAGTCTTCAACTGTATTCTTTTTGAGGGCACCATATTTCCTATGGGTCTGAGGTCTGAGGTCTGAGGTCCTTGGCACGATACTCAGACTCTTCACTGTCTCCTGCGTCCTGTCCCATCACTGCCCCTTCATGCCCCTCCTAGTGTTGGGTAAGCCTTTCTCTCTCCTTCTATTTCTCATCTTGATGTCTTTATCATGCGTTTTTTCTTTCTAGGATGAGCTCACCTAACAAAACCACTTTTGATCCATCTCAATTGCCATTCCCCTTAAGTATTTGATATCCTCATCTAGGTTCTCATAACACCCTCTGCATATATTTATCTTTGGAATAGTATATTTAAAAAAATTAGTGGCTGATTATGAATCTTCCTTTTGAGATTGGGAGCTCCTCCACATGGCATCTTATTCCTCCTGAATTCTCACTACTAAGGCCAGGAACAGAGATGATTCAATGAATGTTGGTTGAATGAACGATTTGATAAAATTCATACACTTCTTATTACCACACAGTTTTGCTAAATCTATCATAATCAAGTTTTACAGTGTTACCATTCCCAAATCATATCAAAAGAAGGGAAGTGGAGTAGAGGAATAAGACCTTGTGATTAATAAATTATTTATATTGTCTGATGAGTTGAAAAATAATGGTAATACACAAGAGGTCCCATCCTTAGGTAAACATGTTAAGAATATTGACACTTTTTGCTCAGAATGTGTGTGCACATGTGTCAACTATCCTTCCGTCCATCTCACCCATCATTGCCTACACCTCCTGTCTCTTATCTATCTCTTCTACTGGTTCAGTTTCTATGATGTCTCTTACTTAATAACATACTCATTTTCCTAAAATGCTTTATCACTGTTCCCATCATATAAGTGCTCCCTAAAAATCCTTTCAATGTGCCCCAAAGTCTGAAAGTTACAGTCCAACTCTAACAGCCTGATTTTTTGGTTGTTGTCTCTGATGTTAATATCAAGCAAACCATTTAAATTCCCCAAGTGGGTCTCTTCATATGTCTAGTGCATCTAACTTCATCTTCCCTGCCTGCCTGCCTTTCCTGTTACAACAACCATGTGTTCTTGATTTTCTACTTTGCCAAATTTGCCCTGGTCGCGTTTCTAGCACCTGGGTCCCAATGCAAGGAGGCATATGGAGGGCTGGGTTTGCTGAGAGTCACCTCCATCATTCTAGGGTATTCTTCATAATTCACATATGAATCTAGGAAGTGTGCTGTGTGCATCTCTTGCTCTCTTCTTTATAGAGGTGACAGTGGTTGACTACCAGAGGCATCGGACCCTCCCTCCTCAGAGACCTGTCAACTCATTCCACCCCCACCCCCAGCAGCCTTCACCAGCCCTGGTTTTGTCAAGTGGCTGTGGAAGGCTTAGAAGTTTTTTGCCCCTTGCATTTTACTATTTGATTAGGACAGAACAAAACTTTCTGTGCTTTAAGAATTGTTTCCCAAATGAAATATTCCCTTTTCTATTGCCTTTGACATTCACTGCTATCAGATCCTCTTTTTTATGCATATAAACTGCTTATTCGATTTGACCTGGTTCTGAATCAAGAAATTGATTCAGAAGGGCCTCTGCCTTTGGAAATGGTATTGAATGAAAGCATTATGCTAACATATGCTGAAACTTCAAACTGCAAATGCAGGGGAGAAAATGCTCTTGCAGATACTTCCTTCATTTGGATGATTGGAGACATGAGACTTTATTCTAATAAAATTTGGTGTGTTTGCAGCTGGGGCTGGGGTGAAATCAAGATACATTAGGAGAAATTGACATTAAAAGTGCAATATAACAGACGGATGGAAAAATGAATTTTTATCAAGATGATCCATTAGTGTTCTGCCGGCAGGCAGAGGAGAACAATGACCCAGAACAAATCAAGAAGAAAGATGCTTGACTTGTGTTTGCTTGTTCTAAAGGGTGACCCATATTTATAATCTTTAATTAGAAATGCATTTGCTTCTGGTTGATTGGATACATTTTTCAACTACTGTTATTTTTTCTTCTTTTGTGGGGTTGGGGAAGTGGACAATTGAGGTGCTTTGGTACAAAGGATTTGTTTCATCAAGTCAGACTAAATGAAAAGAGAGGGGAAAAAAAAAAGACCAAGCCTGGAGGAACATCATCCTGACTAAGTGGTGACATTCTTTGTAAAGGAGGAGAATTAATCTCAAGTTGGGGCACGCTGAGCAGCTCTATCATCAGCTATTAACCGCAATTCACCATGGCTAACCTTGACGTCATTATTTAAAAGCAGGTCTTGTTTTTAATCTCAATTTCTCTCTATTTCCTAACTATTAGGTTTCCTGACTACTCTTTAATTGATCTCTCGAGTCAGTAAGTCCTTATTTTTTAAAAAGAAGAAAGGAGAAAGAAAGAAACGCTGAGCAGAATGCCTCTAATTTTTCTTTATAAACTAGCTGAAAATGTAAACCGGTGGGGGGCATCATGCCAACTCATTCGGGAAAAATGTGAAGTTTTACTGCAGATGAACTGCTTCCTTCACGACCAAAGAGTAAGTAGCTTGAGATAATTCATTTACTCTGTCTGTTGCTTGTACCTATCACTTCCTTGCCTCTGGCTTAGGAATGTTAATAATAATTTTAGCCTGGGAGGTAGAGGGGGAGGGGGAGAAGGAAGTTCCCTCTGATGTTACCTAGACTCATCTAGAATCAGCACAGTGAGAGCCCCTGGATTTGGATTAAACCCCCAGCCTATCCATCTTGACCAAATTCCTTGGTGAGCTGGCCTAGGCACATGACCGCAGCAGGAGGGGAATAAGAAGTGGCTAAGGGCATTTCACACAATTTTAAGCCTCGAAAGGAACCTTAAAGAGGATCAAACTCAACCTAGCCCGGAATGGTATTAAGGCAGGTGAAAGGAGAATGCGACTCACCTGGGCCCCGCTAAGTGCCAGGTAATGTGCTGAACTTCCAGTCTAGCTTATTTCAAAGGTTCAACCTCCCAAGCAGTGTTATGATAGTGTCCTGTCCTCTGTTTGGGGATGTTTTCACAGGTTTCCTACTTTCCTCAGTTAGGCAGTCTTAGAGTCCAGGTCGGGCTCCACCCACCTTGGGCTCCAGTGCCGGAGCTTACCTGTCTCCTATGTGGGGGATGGTGGCCCCTTTCCTGGACAGCAGCAGTGGTGACACCAAAATGAGACAGTATTCTTAAAAATATAAGCTCTAAATTGCAAGATGTCAATACACCATTAATTCTTACATAGAGGAAAGATCACGAGTTTTGGGATTAGAATAACTAGATTCATGGCAACCGTTCACTGAGAGTGCGGATACATGTAAGTCACTCGTTTTCTCTAAGCCTCAGTTTTCTCATCTCTAAGATGGGCACAATCGTTCTACATGCACAATCTATCTCACAGGGTTAGCAAAGCATGTCTGCAGGCATGGCTGGTTGGGGCTGGGTCACATGGCAGGGTGGGGTGCAGGGAAGTGTGAAGGTACAGGATGTGGGAAGGACAGAAAGCCATCCCAAAACACAGACACGTGAGGTGCATACTTCGTGACTGGGTACAGGGTGTTGTTGAGGAGAGAGACTTTATTTTCTACAACTTATATTGCAGATGGATCAGTATGAGCTGCCGTGCACGTTGGGTGCTACATTCACATGTCTGGCATGAAGATAAATATCCACTTTTATCCTCCTGGGACACGTGTGCATGTTAGGGTCGGTCTTAATTTTTAAAGATGACAGAAGCAAACTTGGGTTGCGAACATATGCTCAGTTTGCTCTGATAGAAAGATACCCTAAATTATTATGCGGTATCAGGTAGAGGGGTGAAGGAGCACCAAGGTGAGAAGCTGGGAGGGCGAGGTGGGGGCAAAGAAGGCCTCTTACCTGCATGCACTTGGCTTCTTCTCAGGGAGTCCTTTCATACGCTGCTGATCGGACCCTATCTAGATGTTTGTTGGGACCGCAAATAAGTAATATCTCCTGAGTGGCCTCCAAACCAGTCTATCATAATGAAAATATCGCTGGTGAAGGCAGAATGCTGATTATTATGCAGAGGTGTTCGTGACTGAACTCTGAGACCTCTAAAGAATGCATATAATCCTCTTATTCGAGGAGGCAGAGATCTTAATATTGGTAGCTAATCTTGATTCAGAACAAAGAGAATATTAGATTTGGGTGGTTGAAGAGGTTGTTCGAAAATGTTTTAGGCAAGGGGCCTCCCTGGTGGCGCAGCAGGTTGAGCACTGCACAGTGAAGCATCCGCGGCACAGCACCGGAAGTTCGATCCTCGGCCAGGGAGGGGACCCACATGGCTGAGCAGATCCCTCCTGCCTTGCCCGAAGCTTCCCTCAGCAGTGTGCTTCAGTCCATCTGCCTGTTCTGCTCCCCACTCTGTCTCTGGTGAATCCTCTCACCTCCCAAGACTCTGGCCTGTGCCCCAGTTCTTATATGCATAAATAAATAAATCTTTAAAAAAAATGTTTTAGGCAAAACCTTCAGGAGTAGTTGGGTCTAGAGGATGCCTGGACTCAGCTAGGAAAGGGCCCTTGGGTGCCTCTCTCCAGGGCATCTACCGTGTCGTGATCCATTTGGGGGATGCCACATTCTAAGCAACTTGAGGCAAAGCCGTATCTATCATCTTTGTGAGCCCCGTAGAATCTGTGAGGAACTCAGTATTTGTTGCAGAGAGAAGCTGCCTTCTTAGCAGTATTTACCTTTCAGATGAGGAGAAATGTGACTGATCTCCAAGGGGGAACTGGGACGGCAAGAAACTGTCAGTAAAGGGTTAATCGTTGTCCTCTAAATCGTCTCCCTCTATGAATGAAACTCTCTCCAGATTCCTGTTATTGAAGAGTTTTAAAGGACCTTTCTTATCATGTGGCATTTCAGACCTTTTGTTCCTCTCCACATCCCAGCTCTGTTTGGCGTGTCTGTGCCCTTCGAGGAGAGGGAGGACTCGCAGCCTCGTCATCCGCGAAGCACACTCTGCAATTAGAGCAAACGCATTTCCACTCCACTTGCAGCCTGAGGGTGTTTTAAGAAGGAAAAAAATTCCATTAAAAACATAAATGTCAAACTCCTTGGGGTTTTGATCTATACATTTCATGTAGCGCGAGTTCCTGGCAAAGCCGGGATGGCGAGGCGCTGATAACACACTCTGCTCCTGAATCGTGGGACATGCGCTGTCTGCTGAGCGGGCGCGGACAGGAGGGGCCGTGTAGCACAGGCTGTGGGGGCGTAGGTCATGGCCAGACACCAAAGAGCACAACACCCTGGGCGCCCTGCCTGCTCCCCAGCTCAGAGCCACCTCTGACCACTGAAGAGAGAATGTTTGTACTTCGTTTTCTTCCTTCTCCTCAGCCCACCAGTAGCCTCCAAATCTACCTTTGCAGGGGTAAAGTTGCTCCTCAGATGGTTCTGAACTTGAGTTTGGTCAACTTTTACCAGTGGGCAGGATATTTAGCTTAAAGGAGCAGGGCTTTGCTTTGCTTCCCATTCGACTTCCTGGGAATATTTGCCTTGGGCAAGATTTTAGCTTCTCACTTTCAGATGCTGCAAGACTTGTCCTCTACGAGGAAGCACGTCTCCAGTTATTCTGCTCCAGCTGCTGGTCCATGCGGCAGAGGCTGTATAAAGGGATTCAGGGTCCACCCAGCAGACCCAACCATTGAGCCATGGGATGGAGCTCTGGGATCCCACTACACGGCCCATGCCTGAGTCTTGTGCTACAGCTGTCCCCCCACATTTCTCTCTTAAACTCCTGACCCCTTTCCCTCCAACTGAGACTGCAGGTAGATATAGGCCATTAATGAGGTAGTTAAGGCAAAATGAGGTCACTCGGTGGCCGGCTCCCATCTGAGGGGGTTTCTTATAAGAAGACACCTCAGAACACAGACGTGCATGGGCGGAGGCTGTGTGGAGACACAGGAAGCAGGTGTCTGCCATCTGCAGGACAAGAGGAAGTAGCCCTTGGAAGAAGCCAACCCTGTCTGCGGCTCATCTTGGACTCTGGCCCCCAAACTGTGAGGACATAGAGTGCTGCTGTTTGCAAGTCACCCAGGAGGGGTGCTTTGCCAGGGAACAAGCTTTGATTTCAGGCTCCACTTTCCCTAGGAGCCCTGCCGTGAGTTGTAATAGTGGGAAACGTGCCCCGTTCTGAGAGAAGCAGTCCTCGTCTCCGAGCTTGAGCGCACTCCCTGTGGCAGGGACAGCAGCCGGTGGAGAGCACGGTGGGACCAGGGTCCAGAGTCTACTCTAGGTTTCTCCTGTCATCTGTGAGCACAAATGACACCGCACATATGGAAACACCAGGTCAGGACATCTGGGAACAGGTGTGGACACAGGAAGAAGCCAACATCTACAGGAACAAGCGGAGTCTTGGAGGGAGGGCGTTACCTAAGCAACAGACTGTGAGGAGCCCTAAAGGATGAACACTCAGGGCGAAGGCACATTTCTTCTCCAGGTGGATGCTGCTGCCTGCATCTGAGCTCTCTAGCCCATGACCCCATGAGCCTCTGGGGTGGGGGTGGGGTCAATATCTTTTGAACATGAGCGACTGCCATGGTTTGGTTTACTTTTCAAAACGCATTTGCTGATGAAAGCAATATATTTAAATATCTCTCCTACCCACTACCTTGTGAATAATCATAGGCTATAACTGGGAGTTTCATTTTAGTATCTCCTAACACATAGTCCACTTAATGTTTAACATATTAATCTGATGAGTTGAAGAAAGCAGGACTGCATAGAGAACAGGTGCTCATTATGGAGAAGAGCAATTCTATTTGCAACAGATCTATTTTGGATCTATAAGGTTCTTTGGAAAAAGTTAGTCTGTGGTACACAGAACAGCTGGTCCTAAGGAAAGTCTATGAAAATATTCTCTTCAGTGAGTATTCTTATCCACAAAAAAGCTTGTGTTTCTTGACAGTCCAAGATTTAAAATAGTGGCCCAGTCCAAATGGTTTATTTCCACAAAGAGGAAGTAATATAAAGACTAAGTTTGGCTAAATTTGTTACTCTGCAACTTACCCACTGAATCATTATAAACAAGATTCTGCTGTCTTCTGAGATTTGCTTTCATTTTTCATAAAAGCAGAATATAATCTCTGATTTTCAAAGTGAAGGTGAGAATGAAGTGAGAAACTATATGTTGGGAGATGGAATATACAAATGAATAATAATGACCAAACCATGTCAGATCATACTCAGATCCACGTAGCAACCTGCCCAGTACACCAATCCCTTCTACAGTCACCAACCCAGAAAGTCAAGCTGCTAGAAGTCAGGCTTGTAGAGAGTCAGCCTACTTCTCCACAAAGATCCAGGAGGCTGAACATTTACATAACAATTGATTAATCATTTTAACATAATTAATTGATAACATAAACACTTGATTAATATCTGAAATCTCCCTAATTTTCAGCCCTATTTAGGGCCAACCAGAGAAAACCAAATATACACCCCCAAATCAATCACATAGATGTCTCCTTCTAGTCATCCCACCCACAGATCCCCTATGCCGACAGCCTCCATTCAGGGCACATCTGAAGCCCCCCTTTTCCTCAGTGAAATGACCCTAATCCTCTGCCTGCTTTTGAATGTTTGCCAAAATGCAAGTGACAGCGACTGCCTCACTTGCTATAGCGAACGCAGAATAAATGGGCCTTCTTTTTTCTCACTCACTCGTTTCCACAGTGTGAAAACACACATTAGTCATGGGCACATAGTAGGAGCTCATCTTATGAGAATGTTCATGGTTTTCCTTTTGACCACACCTTCACCTTCTTTGCATAGAAAGCTGTGTAATTTTGTCTTTCATCTTTTTTCCCACCCTATTTTTTGAGGAGATGAGAGGGATTTCCTTTCTTATCTAGTTTTTACTGGGGAATGCTATAACCAGGAAAGGCAATAACATGTAGATTTGGAACAACTCTTTTTGGGGCCTTTGAAATTCACCAGAAGATTGGTTCAGATGACTGTACCTATCTGTGAACTCAATGACTATTGGAAGAAGATTATTTTTCCTTCCTGTTAGGGAGATTAAAAATTATATCCCTAACTCTTACAGGAAGAGCCAATATGAAATTAAGCTGTCCTGGTTATAATCTAATTTTCATTTGGTTTATGAGTAACAATGGAATAAGTTACCATGTCATAACATTCCCCCTTTACAATATTTATTGTCTCAAAAGTTTCTTCGAGCCTATTTCAGTTCAGTCACTGGGAAAGAGAATTATTTTTACATTAAATTTTTAAAGTATTCTTAAAAAAAGACAGTGATAGCATAGCTTTCTTTTTAATTCATTTTTCTGCATGATTTAGAAACTTCTTGGAAGTTTAAAATGTATTTATTTATTTTTGAAAACTTCCTGGAAATTCTACTGGAATGGGAAGTTAATAGATTGCTTATTTGCTCTCTGTGAGTTAAAGAATTGACAAATTTCTTATTTTTTTATTCTGAATATTGATTTTTAAAGAACATTCTTTTAAAATATGGTAGAGTCCTTATGGTAATAATGAGGCTCACATACCTAGTAAATGGAGAGCCCCCTTTGGGCTTGATATGGGTATGTCCTTGGTGCATTACTGTGCATACCTTTTCTCCCTTCCTCTCCCTCTCCTTTTCTCCTCCCCTCTCCTCTATTCCCCATTTTATCTTTTTGAGAATTTTCAGTGGGGGGGGGGTGTGTGCAGATATATGAGTAATGATATAAGCCTCCCTTAGTCAACTGTGCTTCATTTACAAAGTCAAGAGAAGAAAGATGCTAGGAAAATATTTATATGACTTTATCCAAAAAAGGATGGGCTTTGCATTTAGCATTGCATAGACTAAGTCTAATAATAAACCCCAGCCCCATGAAGTCACATGAATGTGGACATTGGAAATAACTGAGCTCCAGTAACTCGTCACTTAGAGGCAAGTTTTCTGTCTCAGAAACATCAAAGAAGAACCAGGCTCAAGCAGGGACCATGTGCTTACTTGGGAGTAAGCTGGTTACAAGTTTTGTGACAATACACAGACTCTGAATCAGGAGAATGTGCTGGCCCAGATGGCCCTGTGTGTGATGCAAAATAATTGCCTTAGATAGCTGTCCTACATGGTACAAGAATGTACTTTTGAAAGCTTCTGGTCATAATTCTTCTGTTCCATGACAAAATTTAAAAATCAGCTTGAACCAAGGTGATTTCTACTCTACCTTGCTTTAGTGAGCAACGAAGTTTAATCTCAGATATCAATAGTCTTTGCTTTCTAGAAGCAAATGATTCTGTGGAGAGGGCTCTCTTGGAAGCTTGCCAGGCTAAACAAGTGTGAGTTAGTGACAACTAAAATATTGGACCAGTAGTAGAACAAAATATGGGCGATAACATAACTGACAGCAAAATTTCACAGTTAGCATTCAAACTTCAGCTCGTTCATTTCTACAGGTATAATTAGAGGAAGAGGCTAAACAAAGATGTGAGTCTTTGGGAATTTCTCCATATCCCAAGTACCCAAGAGTCAGGGGTAGCTCAGAGGTCATTGTGGCCCATCCTGGACAAGAGGAGTCTGAGTGCTGTAGAGCCCACAGCTGTGGGTCGAGGAACTATTGCTTCTCCCACTGGATGATGACAAGTGGGACTTCATCTGCTCCATTTCTTTTTATTTTTGGATCCCTGTAGTCTCTCTTTGTGGGGGGTACAGAAGCAGGTGAAAGGTCTATGACTCCATCGTGCACTGAAAACAAGAGGATGGCAGCCCCGCCTTTCAGTGCACTGAGTTGGTGCATCAATGTGACTTGGACACATTTTCCAAAATGTTATCAGACCATAAGCTTCTGTGTGGTGCAGCCACCAGGTTACTAGGCCCCAGGGTCCTGGATCTACTCCCACCCTTTTTTCCTAGGCAGAGGCAAAATAACATGGTTACGTATTATGTTGTGTGGATGCGATGTCCATGGAGCGGACACGCCATTATTTCAGCAGTGCTGAAAAAGAAAGATTCTATATCATGATCTGCATTCTCATGTTTATAATTTTAACATCACATACAACTTATTGGATATTTGCCAGGAGCCATGTCTTGGGCAAAGACCGTCATTTCTCATCCTCATTGTGCAGGTATTACAATCAAGAGGGTAGAGCAAGAATGTTAGAATCAGAAGGACTTCTAATCATAAGCCTTCCTCCTATTCACAATTCCACTTTGAGCAAGTTACTTAACCACTTGGTGCTTCAGTCTTCTTATTTTTCATGGAATCACATTTCATGTGCCAGGGATGAGGTCCACAACTTAGTCTGGGGTGAGAAGTTGGAGACTAGACTACTCCCAACTGTGACTTTTACTAAAGTTGTGATATTGGTGATATTGGGGGAAAATAACCTTATCACAGCAATGCTGAGCTCATTAATTTCTAAGATCCCTTTCAACTTCAAGATTGTATGACTTTCTTTGATAGGCAGTTTCTTAAATCTTTTACTGAGAATGAAAGATTTCATCACTGAATTGTGTTTGCTTTATCTGAATCACCTTCCTGTTTTCAACTTATAACCCAAGTGGGTCAGAAGTACTTTGGTCCAAATGGATCTGAAGTACTAGTTTCTTAGCTAATGACCAAGAAGCTTTCTTAATTTGCACCAGTTATAAGATCTTCTTGCTAGCCAAGAAAGAGACTGTGTAGGACTCCAATTTCATAAGACAAAGTCGAATGACACAGTAACACCTGAAGTCGAGGATTTCAGGCAGGAGATGGACTTTCCCCTAAAATCATGGAGACTCTAATTCAAACTAATGGCTTGCTTGATTTATCTATCTGGTGGGTTTGCTCTAGTCCCTGAAAATAGTTTATATTTCAGTTTCCAGAAACATTGCTGGTGATTTATTTGCTGGAAGGCATGACCACTTGCTTGTTTTTCTGCTGATAAATGATTTATTATCATCCATTATGCACAGGAGACAGAGTTGCTTTACTCGTACATTACTTTTGTTTTTACTGATGTGAGGGGGCACACAGAACACAAGCTAAGAAACATCTCAGTGGTGATGGATGTATGGTTGTCTGGGATTGTGCAAAGTCAAAGGCCCTGGTTTCCACCCCTAATGCAGTTTATTGGTTATCTTCCTGGACCTTCTTGCAGGCACTGGACACAGTGGTTGAAATAAATATCGTACATCCTACTTCCTGGGTTCATAACTGATACCTTTGCTGTTTAGCTATGGATTCACAACAGCAAATGTGTATATAGGGTTCCCTTGTGCCAGGCCTATTTCTAAGCTCTTCACCTATATCAACTCATTTATTGCACATGTCAACTATATGAGGTAGGTACTACTATTATTTTTATTTTATCGATGAGAAAAAATAAGCCATAGAGTGGAAGTACTTGTCATAAAGTTGCAAAGGAAAAAAATGGAATTCATATGTTCTGACATCCAAATCCAAGCTTTTAGCCATTGCTCTAAGATATATTCTATACTAGTGTGAAGAACACGTCAGATTTATGAATGCCAATGCTCCCCCTTCATTTACCTTACTCTTTTTTCTTATCTGACGTGGACTTCTGTACATAGTTGACTTCTCTATGTATTAAACTTCCATTTAGTCTATGGGTTGTATGCAAAGTTTGTTAACACACGGTATGTGCATGTGTACACACACATACACTGTACTTGCCAGTTTCTGTGATGAGTACATAGAGTGTATCTTCCTGTTCTTTGATCTATTAAGTAGACTTAAAACTGAGTGTATTTTTTGATTTATTTATGCATACAAGAACTGGGGTACAGGCCGGAAGTTGGGGGTGGGGGGTGAGAATATCCACCAGAAACAGAGTGGGGAACAGAACAAGCAGATCTACTGAAATAGACTGCTGAGGGGAGCAGCAGAGAGGCAGGAGAGGTCTACTATACTGTGTGGGTCAGCTCCCTGGCCAGGGATCGAACTCATGCTGCTGTGGCTGAGGATGCTTTACAATGCAGTATTTAACCCCTTGCACCACCACGGAGGCACCTGAGTGTATTTTTTTTTTTTTTATATTGCTACACAGCAAATTAGCAAACACTGAGCAGCAAACGCAGCTCATATTTATTATCTCTCAGTCTCTGTGGGCAGGAGTCTGGGAACTGCTTGAGGGCCCTCTGCTTCCTGGTCTCACCAGCATGCAATCAAGATGTCAGTTCAGTCTGTGTTTCATCTGGAGACTTGCTGGGGCAGAAGCTGCTTCCAAGCTCATGCAGGCTGATGGCAGAGTTCATTTCCTTGCGGCTGTGTGACTGAGGCCCAGTCTCTCACTGGCTGAAGGCTGCAGACCACCCACTGCTCCAAGAGGCTGTCCATAGTTCCCTGCTAGGTGGTCCCCTTCAGAGGCAGCTCACAGAGGGGCCGTTTGCCTCTCTGAAGCCAACAGAGGCATCTTGCTAAGTCTAATGGGCTAAGGCAGAATCTTAGATTACAAAGGCACCATCTATCATCTCCGTTGTAGTCCGCTGATTATTAGCAAGTCCCAGGTATTGATTAAAAGCTTGTACCTAAGGGCTGGCAATAAACAGAGGCAAGACTCTTGAGGGTCAACTGTGCCTGTGTTTTCTACACTCATTGTCATGAAGCAGCCAGTTCTTTCCTGCTGTCTAGACTGTGGGAATTCAGAATGACTCTCAGATAGTTACTTGGGTGAGTAATCATGGAATCCAAGAACTGGGAGTGAGATGATGACAATCACCGGTGTCTTTGAACTAGGAAGCTTAAAGCGTTCTTCTTCGTATGCCTGTCATATATACCTTATGGTCAAAGGCTTCACCCAGATGTGCTTTCCTTTGGAGGATAGCCACTTCTTATTTTGAGTCCTTTGTGCTAAAATCCCAATTATGCTAATCACTAGTCATGAGATCTTAGCTTATTGTCTTAAACTCAGTAAGCTCCTACATCTTATAAAATGGGAAGCATGTCTCCATCTCACTGAATTGGTGGGGATTGTAATAAATATCCAGCACATAATAGGTGCTTTATTTATGTCAACTTCCCTTCTCATCTTTCCATTTCTCCTCTTGCACTGAACATTCCTCTTACTAGGTGAGAGAACCTACAACCTAGTTAAATTTCCCCAGAATCATTACTTTCCTGTCATGTCCCTCTAAGTCTCACCTCAGACTCCCAGAATGTCCTGGGAAGCCCCGCTGTTCATCATGAGTTGCTGCTAATGATGCCGATTATCAAATTTAATCCTCAAAGTCTAACCTCAAATGTGGAAGGGTGACCTCACAGCTAAGTAGCCCTCTGTGGAGGGTGAGCAGAGCCAGTGTTCTCCCCCTTTATGTGCTTAGAGCGCTTCGTCAATGCTCACTGCTCTCCACGCCTCTCAAACATTCATGGAAAGGCCAACTTTGTCCTATGCGTCTCCTTCCTGGAGAGACTTAATTACTCTATGCATAGGTTCTTTCACAGTAAGCAACTGCTCTTATTGATACTTAGGATCATAACTCCTACCGAATTGCTCTGGGACCAGCGCATGTTTGCAGTACACAGAGACCACTGGAAATTTCCAGCGTGTTCTTCTTCAACAATGACTTCCATCTTAATACACGATGCAATGAAACATTGTGTGGGAAGCCCTTTTAGATTATCCCTGAGCGGTATTTAGTGGGATGGACTCACACAGGAGTCCAGTGCAGGCCTTTGCAGATCATTTGGGACTAGAACTCCAGGTTCCTGGAGCTCAGAGTGTGGGTAGGCACCCACTTGTCCAGGAGTGGAACTCTGATTCTCTTAATGTCTCTTCCATGTACCATTCATTATTTTGATTTTTTGTTATCTTGACAGGTTTATTCTTGGCCCAAGGCAGGTGTCCAGACAATTGCCCAACATCACTCTGCTGATTATTTGCTAGTAAAATCATCCACCTGCCTGACCCAAGGCCTTAAGTCAAGGGAAGGAGGATTCCCACTCACTTGCTGCCCTGGGGTTCAGAGCTCTGCTTTCCTGGAGCTCAGTTCCTGTCACATCCATGAAACATTCATCTTGCCTCACTGGCTTGGACATCAGACTTCTTGTGCTTGGAACTTCCTATTGTAACCTCCCAACCTCTGACTCAATTAGTGTTCAAGGCTCTCAGTCCCTGATTAAATCCAGAGCTGGTATAATTTGCACAGAGCTAGAAACAGCATTAAATAAGGTATAGTCTCATAGGTGACGGATCCAGGGAGTTATACTTTTCAATTCGAACAGGTGCCTTTCTCTGAGCACTGAAGATGCGTGGGCTTCTGAGCCTCGTGGAGAAGGAAGGGAATGGCTGCTGCTTTGCCAAAGGGGTCCCGCCCAGAAGTGCACCAAGTATTCAAGGTCTCTAGGTCTTATTGCTGCCCAGGTGACATGGGGCAATGAGATCAGACACGTGCTACTATGAAAACCAGCAGGAATGTTCAAGTTCAGTTCCCTTAGCCTCTCAGTTTCTAGGCGTGCGGGCTGCAGGTGAGACAGGCCTGCTCTCCCATATGAGGTCACTATGGGCGCCATCACTAAGTACAGTGAGTAGCTTGGTTTAACAAAGAGAAATTCATATTGTCACATTTCTGAGGACTAGAAACCCAAAGCCTCATCAGGTTTTGTTTCTTCTCTTCCTGATTTGGCGTGGCCACCTTCCTGCTGTGTCTTCACGTGGTCTTTCTTCTGTTTGTCCACAACCCAGCTTCTCTTCTCACAGGGACACCAGTCAGCCTGGGTGCAGCCCACCTTAGCGACCTCCTTTTACACCAGTTACCTCTTCAGTCACCAGTCACCTCTTCAGAACTGTCTCTAAAGACAGTTCCATTTTGAGACACTGTGGGGCAGGAGATGAGGGTTTCAACATATGAATTCATTGCACTGAGTGAACTGAATATGGAAGTTCAGATTTTTCTCCATGGAACATGGAGCCTTTTGTTTTTAGCTAGAAATTGCTTCCCTTTGGTTCCCAGATGAGTGTTCCTAAATAGGATGTTTGCATGGAGCTGCGTCCCAGGCACCCCGTGTGTCTCCATCTTTGAGGCTACGCCAAAGTCAATACAAAGACAGTGACAACTCAGACAGAGCCCAGAGCTAGCAGGAGACCCGAGAGCAGCCTTGTTAGCCGCTGGCACGCGTGAGGGATATTATCGTTAAATTAGTTGGGGGAAATTAATATTGCTCGCTTGCCACGTTCACCCTTATTGTCTGCTCTGAGCATCAGCAGCGCCAGAGCCACTGTAGATAATATTTTTTAATTAAAAGGAAAATAACTTCTTGTGATTAATCTGCTTCTTTGGGGATTTGATTCCATATCTCATAAATCTACAATGGAGGCCTCACCAGCAGACCCCCGCCCTCAGCCGCTCAGGGGAGGGGACGAGGGAACTGCCAGAGCAAGAGGAAGCTAGCTTGCGAGAGACGCATGGAGACGCTGGGCTCTCTGTGGGATGACGACCCCATGGGTGTCTGTTCTCACTGTTCAGAGGCGCAGAGGTTTGGGGTGAAGCTTCTAGATCTAGGCATTTGTCTGGGACCCAAGGACAATGTCTGAGACTCCGTTTTCTCACCTGTAAGATGGGCTAGTTGGATCCATCTCCAAGGGGCATTTCCACAGAAGGGGGCCTGAGCTCTGGAGTCAGACTGCCTGATTTTGAGTTTGGAAGACTTCATTTCCTTGTGACCTTACGCTGGCTGGTTAACCTCTGTGCTCTGTCTCTTTGTGTGAAATAAGGGTGATGAGAAGTCACGGCACTCCAAGGGCTGTTGTGACGACAAAGTCGATCCAAAAACATCTCTTCCTGCAAGGCTGGTGTGTCACTTGGTTGTGACAAGTGAATGGGTTCTAGGGCGCTGAGTCAGCCTCCATGTTTAGAGAAGGAGAAATGGAGGTTGAGAGAGGAGATGGGACGTGCCCAGAGCAGGGAACCTGTTGTGCCCTGTGGGTTCGATGCTGTGTCTAGGGCGCAGGAGTTGAGTCTAGGACCAGAATCATGAGTGAAGAATATAGTAGAATCTCTGCCTTTCTCATCTTCTAACAATCTGGAACCAAGCCCATGGAGAGCGGGGGTGCAGTTAGCCCCAGGAAGTGTAGCACTGGGCAGGGAGCTGGGTACCAGCCGTGCTACAGGCTGCCAGATACTCAACCCACAGACTCATTTCCTCTCCGCAGCAGCTCCCGAGGCAGCTCTGTTGGACAGGAGCACACGGAGGCTTGGGGGAGTCACAGAACTGGTCTAAATGAACACGCAGCCCTGGGGTTGAGCTCGCAAACAAGGTTCATTCTGGATGAGCCTCTAATGTGCAATGAGGCAGGTCTGCCTGCCGGAGAAGGAAGGTCTGTTCTGCACTTGCAGGCACTTGCCTCTCTCCCCTCCCACCTGGGACCTGCTCACCTGTTCCTTTTCTGGCCTCATCCTCACATAGGGGAGGATCAGAAACTCTTTCTCAGGTGGGCACTGAGTGGTAAACATTTCAAATGCTGATTTCTTTCCTCTCCTTCCCTACATCCATTCACTTGTCACAACCAAGTGACACACCAGCCTTGCAGGAAGAGTTGTTTCTGGATCTGCTTGGTCGTCACAACAGCCCTAGGAGAGCCGTGACTTCTCCACTGCAAAGGCTAGGTGACGCTGAATGTGGGCCGGAAGCACGGCGGTCGCTGCACCTGCATCGGAGACAGCAGGGCTGGCGTCCTAACTCTGCTCCTGGCAGAGGCGTGAGGCGGGGCAGGCACGGAGGTCACGGTACCATTCTGTAGACAGTGAAACCGAGGTCCAGGGAGATGGGTCCAGCTACGTGCTAGGAGCTACTTAAGTGAAAGGACAAAGTCCTGGCTGTCCCTTGTGATTCAGAAACTCCCTCCAAGAACTGTAGGACAACTGACAACTAACCGCCTTCCGGGCAAGCTTAGGTTCCTGGCAGGAAGGAGGGGGGGATTAGACCAGACTCTGCTCCAACTGTTTGTAAACTGGGTTTTAGGATCGTGTGGCTCATGAAACAGAAGTTGTGCCCACTCCACGAAAGGCCTTGAGTGTCCCTGCAAGAAGGGTGGGGCCCCGAGCTGCTCCCTGACCGATACGAAGCTGCCTGGCCAGCCGGTCTCCCTGGTTCCTGTGCTGGGCACTAGCCCGGCAGCAGCGTCATTCAGAGAAAGCTTAACCTGCACCCCTCGGCTGTTGGAAAGCCATGCACTCGTGAGAAAGCTAGGCACAGACAGGATAGGGACCCCCAAGGGTGGTGTCCAGCGAGTTTGTCTACACACAAGTAAGGACAATCAAGAGCTCGGGTGTTTGGATGCCAGAAAACCAGCTCAAGAACAGGAGGGCGTCCCAACAGGCACTGACCTAGTCCTCGTGAACGTTAATTCTGGGAGGGACAGGTGACATGAAGACTCTCTGGGGTCTCTTTTACAGGGACACTAATCCCCCGCATGAGGCTCTGCCCTCAAGACCTCCTCGAGGCCCCACCTCCAAGCCCATCACGTCGGGAGGCAGGACTTCAACGTGCAGTTTGGACACAAACATTCTGTCTACAGCGAGACATTTCTTTGGGGATACCTCTACCACAGAGGCGGAGGGACTTGGTAGCCTTCCAGGAAAGCAAACTTCATGTTTACAGGGTGCGAGAGAAATGGACGTCTTTAATTTCAAAACCCTTCTTTTCTGTATAAGAAAATCAATCTTTGACCAAAGGAGGCCAGGGAGAACGCGAATATCAGCCCTGGGATGGCCGGGCTGCAGTGGCTGGGAGGGGGACCATGATGTTGTGGCCATATGTGGACGTGGGAACAGAGGGGACTCCCCCCGTGAGTGTCTGTCCCAGAGCGAGACTGCGACTGTTCTCGCAAAGTAGTGTCGCTGCGAGGAGAAGCGGCAGGTCTGTGCCCCACCTGCATCTGGGTGGCCCATTCCACTTTGTTCCCGGGTGAGGCCAAGCCACAGCTCAGGAGATAGGGTAGCGCCGGAGAACGCTCCTTTAGTCTGCGAAGGAGGCAAGGGGACCCCAACTATCGGCAGCAACTGTCAGTGGAAGCAAAACGCAGGCCAAGAGAGCTTTGTGTCCTCTTCTATCTTCTCAACATAATGCCACGGTTGGCAAAACTCACAGACATTATTTGAGCTAAATTTACATGCTTACCTGGGGGGTGATGAATGACCTTGAGTTGTTCTTTAGGTTTGATTTGCATTTGTGCCCTGAGCCAACCAACGTGACAAGTGGAAAGGGATTTGGGAGCGTGGCCAAGTTCTGTGCAGATCTGGGGTTGAACACAGCTGGGAGGGTGTGATGGCCTCCAGCCCCACAGCTCTGGGTCTGTGACCTGTGGCTGGGGGAGGGCTTGGGAACCAGGAGCTCGGGCAGGGCGTCTGGGCTTCTGATCTATTCAAGGGACTCTTCTAAGCCGGGGTCCCAATAACAAGGCACACGATTCTGTGCCCCAGAAACTCTAGTCTTGTTGCAAAATCAGATACACAACGAAGAAGCACAAAGCAATCTGGTGACAGAGGCGACAGAGTGTGTATAGTAGCTGGGGACACAGGAGATCCAACTCCGTAGGACAGGGTCAGAAGCCTTTGAGAAGCAATGTCAAGGGCCTCCTTGGTGGTGCAGGGTTAGTGTCTCAGGGCGATCAAACTATCCGCAGCCACTGCAGCACGCATTCCATCCCCAGCCAGGGAGCAGACCCCCATGGCGCAGCAGACCTCTCCTGTCTCCCCGCTGCTCCCCTCAGCAGTGTGTTTCAGTCCATCCACCTGTTCTGCTCCCCACTCTGTCTCTGGTGAATCCTCTCACCCCCACACCTCTGGCCCACACCTGAGTGCTTGTATGTACAAAAAGTAAATCTTTAAAAAAAAAAAAGAAATGATGCCAAACTGAGTCCAGACCAGGAAGTGGCCTAATCAAAACATCCCCCGAGGTCAGCACAGACAGGGAGCTGAGAGCCATGGGGGGCAGCAGTGGCTGTGAGGCAGAGCAGGGGAAAGTCTAGGGCCACGGTGAGAGACGAGCATCCTCACCTCCTCCCAGAGCATGGGAGAGTCGGCGCCATTAAGTCTGGAAGTGACATGGAGATAGTCAGGTCACGAGGGATTGTTCTGAGAGCAGCGGGAGGGTGGTTCTGGGAGGAGACTAGATGAACAGACCGGTCAGGAAGTCAGTGAGAGTGAAGGCCACGGAGGGTCAGAGGCCACGGGGATGGGGCGGAGGAGCGGTGACATGTTTCTGTAGTGGCACCCACTCATCTAGCGCTAAGGGAGAGCTGCAGAGTTCGCTCCTGTTCAAGATCTAAGGAGGGAGAGCTGAGGGGGCTGCGGAGACAGAGCTCTGAGGTGACTTTCAAGTTAGCTGATGTCTGGATCCCTCTTGACAACTAGCAGACTCCTAGGGCCAAGGGGTTCTCCTGAGATGACAGTAATATCTGCTTGTTACTTTCATGCCTTCTAGAAGCTGCACTGAGCGCTTTCTAAGGGCCAGGAACTAAGTGGAAAGGAGGACCACTGTGGAGCAACTTAGGGTGCTTTTCCTAATCTTCCCTCCCCTCTCCTCCCCTCCCCTCCCCTCCTCTCCCCTCTCCTCCCCTCCCTTCCCTTCCTCTTTCCTCCCACCTTCTCCTCTCCTTTAGGTAAACTCTCACTCGACTTGATTGCTCCTCAACAGCATCTCTCTTTGGTGTTAGCTTCTTTGGTTCTCCCTGGTACATCAACCCAGGGCTCCTAGAAGCACATGCCCTTCTTTTATAACGCAGATCACAGTTTATACAATTATTCATTTTTTGGTGATTATTGGATCCGAATGTATTTTCCCCACCCCATAGCCCTGGTTATGTGCTGGACACTAATCTAAGCCTGTCCCACGTATTAGCTCCTTTGATCTCAAAGGTGCTGCTGCAGCCTCCATCTCACGGATAAGGACCGGAGACGCGGTGTGTGTGTGTGTGTGTGCGTGTGTGTGTGAAGTAACCCGCCCAGGTCACCACGGGGACGGTCATCGCACACAGGCACAGCTGGGAAACACGGGCGGAGGGGTTGCGCAGAGCAGCCTGGCTGTAGAGCCGGCGCCCCAGGCAGCTCAGCCCCGGCGAGCGCATGCCTGTGCTTGCCGACACACTAGTCGATCCCAGTCAGCGCTCCCGCACCAGGCCCGTTCCGCGCGTGCACAGAGTGAGGTGGCGGTTATAGCTGCAGGCGGGGCGGGGCAAAGGAAACTGCACACCTGACCCTCATCTTTTTTCACCTTGCCTCAGAGCCTTAGAATAAGAAACAAGCCTCAGACGCTCTTTCTTTGCCGTGGTCTCTCAGACTGGTCCTCTGCTCGCCCCCCCCCCCCGCCCGTGCCACCTCTAGCCGGGCCGGCCTCGCGCCATCCTTCCTGTTTCACAGATCTGTCATCGCCATTTGAGAGCAATTCCCTTTTCCCACCCCATCCTTCTCCCTCTGACCCTATTAAGCTTCTGGAAGCATAAAAGCAGCTCCACTGTCTGTTACCTGGACTGGACTTGAACTCTAAATCTCAGGAGACTCCCCCAGCCCCGAGCTGTGGAGCTGTTGTGTGGAGTCAGCACCGCGTGCCCGTGGAGGCACCGTATTTTATTTTCAATCAAGCGTGGTGCCGTCAAGTATTGCTTAAGTGGTTCGATATCAGCACTTTCCCCCAAATAACTTATGAGCTTCATGCAGGAAGTTGCCCCGTGTGAAAATGTGTCAGTTACGAGATTTTCCTGAGTTGGGTTTCCTGCGCTGAGTGACTTCGGGCGTTTCCCCTCCAGGGAGGCTGGGGGCGCTCAGATGGCATCAGCGCCTGTCCTTGAGCTGGGGATGCGTTCTCCTCAGGCAAGCCCCAAGCCCCAGAGCGAACCCTTGATGCAGGTGGAGGGCTGGATGGGCTGGATGGGCTGGGGGTGTGCTCGGCAGTATTCGGAGCTCTTCAGGTTGGAGCTGAAACTGTGCTGCTTTCAGACCCCGGGTCTGTGAGGGCTGGTGTCTGGGAGGGGGTGGGGAGTTACTTTTGCCTTAGGTTACCTTTCCCTCTGGCATGTTTTTCAAAAGGATATGACTTTTAACAGAAAGTTCCCTGTGTCCACTGGGAGTCCTTTAATCTGGAAAGGAACCAGCTTAAGTTAAATTAAGTTAATTAACTTTTAATGACACACCATTGTTTTACCTCCTTGTTAATTTTTTGACAGGATAGGATTTCTCTCAGGTAAAGTTGAAGAAAATCAGCACAATTTTGAATGGAAGCTAGATTGTTTCAAATAAAAATGAAAGGCAGAGGGAGGGGAAGAAACTTGCATCTGGAAAGAGCAAGATTCTCTGGGCGATTCATCCCTGGCAGTCTGGGTTTTGGGAAACCAAGTTGACCCTCATAGAGTCATAAAGTGTCTTGAACAAAATGACCTGGGCTTCTGCACCTTTCTCCAGAAGTCGGTCAAGCCTACCCATTGGGGTAGACACAGTTCAAGCACAAATTCATCCAAGGCTATTCCTTACCAAGGATGCAGCTATCAGGGACTCAGCAAATAGTTATTGCTGCATATCGTTCTTATCAGTTGGCCTTTCATTGACCATCAGTGATGGAACATAACTATTTCATGAAGATGTAATGTGATATAATGAAAATGCATGGATTTGGACTCAGTTAAAAAGCTCACACATGGAATAGTTCAGCAGCCCAAGGATAAGAACTTAACGTTCTCATACGTCTGGTTTTCATCTCATGATGGAGCTTTGAGCTATGTCTCCAAGGGTGATTGGAAGGTTTAGCAAGTTTTTGTGCGATCTTCTGGCCAAGAACCTAACTTCTGGGGTTAAGGCTCTTTTGCCAGCCCACTTTGTTGGACAGATTCTCTTATTTAAAACAGCAACAAAAATGACTCTCAGATTGTGAAAATTATGGTGGTTATGAGAGGGGAGGAAGGAGAAGCAGATGGGAGCTAGGGAGATAGTGTCCTGGGTCTGGGACTCTGGTAGAGGTGAATGAAGCATGTACACATGTTGAGGTGTGAAGTTGTTCTCCTGAAATTACAGTCATGTGGACTAATGACAAATGTATAAAACTTGATCTAAAAATATTTGTATTCCTTAATACTATCTGCTGACTTGAAGTTCTACCACTAGACTCTGGATACAATGCTTCTTCTCCTCATATGCATAAGAATTGTTATTTATGCCTAAATCTCCCATATAGATGGTTGATGTCAGTAGGGTATAATAACTAATATTTGACCATGCCTGAGAATTAACAGTGAAGCCCTTTTACTTTGTATTTTTAGTGCTGTCAGGTACTTAATAAATACAAAGGAGTGTTACATTCTATTACAGAGATGAATACTGGTTGGTGGTATAAATGAATGTCTTATATATTGCATTTCTCCAATTTGAGAATAGCAATGCAATGCATTATAAAAAGATCAATCATTTTGTCATTATGGTCGTCTTTGGCTCCCAACCAGTTTATTGGATTCCTATAGTTTCAAGTAACAATAAAATAAATTGCCTCTTATATTGAAAGGGAAAATATCATGTTTGAGACAGGATTGAGATTTTATGGCTGAGATAAAAATGAACCCATTGAAAATACACGTTTCTTATCAACGGGTTAGTGAGTTATATGTGGATAAGATCTATTCCTCCTCCTTATATTGAAACCTTAGGGAATGTCATTTTGGGTTTCATCTTTGAAGATGAAGTCCCAGCATTTTGATTCACATTTTTTTTTTCACTTTGAGTGAGAAAGAATAAAAAAATCACCTATTCTAATGTGCTTGATTTATAGAGAAACTGAGGTTCAGGCGCATCCCTTGAAACAACTTCTGCATACAAGTCAAACTGTAGAGTTTCTTCTCTAACAAGTTAGAGTCCAACAGTCACAGTTATGGACTCATGAAATCTTAAAGCTAATCTTCAACTTAGTGATTATCTGGTCATACTTATCAGAATTGGAAAAACCAAGTAAATGATTTTTCAAGGTCACACAGATATTTCACCTGCAGACTTGGGATCTCAACTTTGTTACCGTTGGATTTGTCTAGTTTATCTTATTTCCTTCCTAGTGTGCTAAGCACAGAATAAGGACAAAGGAGGCAGGGAAATAAAAATACTGTCCTTCCGGAAGAAGTTACAATGTCAGATGAGATGTCTTAGGAGACAACCAGGGACAAACTCAAAAAGACAATACTGTCTGGATTCTTCCCTCCATCCATCTTCCATTTAGACACTAGTTTTCCTGCCCTCCCCCCTCCCCAGGTCCCTGCTTTCTTGTCTGCTAAAGGCTTTCTCTCACGAACCTCAGTTGTTCACTCAGTTTATCACTTGTTTTTATATCCTGACCACTTGGCAAGTCAATGCCTCACGCTTTTCAAACCATAACTTAAGGATTTGAAACTACTACTAAAAATACAGGAATGTGACAAATTCAGGATGCTCTGAGCATGAAACCATGCAAAAGCTCATACAACTTGATAACCCTAATATCCCTTTATCATCCTGGCCTCTTCCCTGCCCTTTCCTTTCCTTCTCTATTAAATTTGTGATGACATTTTAATTAAAAAGTTGATAATAATCTCTAACATACATAATAACCCAGGAACACTGAATATTTGTAGATGGAGGCTGTAATTCTAGTCAGGGGAACCTCCCCGCTTGTACCATCCACTTGTGGGAGTCATAAGCAGAGTTGCTTGAGAAGGAAATTTTGTAAGAAAACGACAGTGATGTCAATTATATATAAACAAATAAAAAACTATATAGGAGAACTCAGCATACCGTCAACCAAGAGGATTTGGCTGGCACTTTCGAATACTCCATCCAACACGAGTATAATGCATATTCTCTTCAAGGGCCCACAGAACATAGACCCAAAAAGATAATAATGAATTTAGAAGGATTTAAAATCTTACAAAATATGTTCTCTGACTTTAGGGAACTTAAAAAAAGAAAGAAAGAAAATGAGAGTGAAATCACACTTTTTAGAAATAAGAGGAGTTGTAGGGGAGCTGCGGTGCATCTGACTGTGCACCGGGAAGGGACCCAGGGGTGCCGTGGCGGCCAGACACGCGGTGGGGATTGCGTCTCCCCGGGACCTGGAGCTGCGAGGACAACCAGTGCCGGTGACCTGGAGAGCAAGACCCCCCGCGTGGGCCCCGAGGGTCGGTCAGCAGCACCTGCCCCCCGCCAGCGATTGCCAAGGCAGCGGGCTGGAGCAGAGCTGGTCGCGCCATCAGGAGGGGATGGACCTGGCTGCCGCAGGTCTTCTTTTTCTTTTTTCATGAATGTCTAAAAGCAGAAGTCAGAGAACAGATGGGGAGGGTGGAGACGTCCGCCCCAGGGGTTTTGCTGCAGCGGCTGAGGAGGGCTGGGAACGGAAGCTTGACTATTCCCTGGCGACTGTCACCACCTCCCCAAATGTGAGTGTCCAGGAGACCCAAAAGTGATGGAAGAGAGGGAGGGAGCAAAACAGAGGGGACACGGGGGAGGGAGGAGGACCAGGTTGCCAGGGGGACGTGCTACCTGTGATTGGCTAAACAAAAACAGCAACACGAGAAAGTGTCACTTGGGTCTCTGCTCTAGGCACTGCCCCGGGTCCAGGGACGCAGACAGGCAGGGCCGTGAGGCATTCTTGCGCATGTTTCTCCTCCTTCTTTCTGGATAAGGTCATTTGCCATTTGCCCTTTTTTCAAAAGAGCCTGAGTTCCTTCAAGCGAGGCCCCTGTCTTTGCTCTGAACTGTGCATTGGCAAGTGTGGCTGTCATCTCTCGGGGCATCGGGAGGGCTGTAGACTCGCGTGGAAGCTGTGCACTCAGGAGGGTAAACGGAGTGCCTGAGGAAGTGCACCTGGGCAACAGACTCAGGGTGCCTGCAGAGGAGCGCAGCCTGGCTCAGGAAGTGTGTTCTCCAGGAGTGAGAGGCCCTGGGGCCAATTCTTTTGGTGCAAGGAGGGACAGCTGGGGGCACCTGACTCCGATTTCGTGCCAGTTGGGACACCTTATATCGGGTTGTGTCTGAGCTGAAACCCAGAGAAGGATGGGCGGTTTGAGGAGCCCGAGAAAAGGGTCTGTGGGTGGGGGTGGTTCTGGCCTCTGCTGGGCCTTCTGGGGACGTGTCTACTGAGCTCCTGTCAAAATAACTGCAGAGGAAAAACAAAACTAAACAAAAACAAACCAGAAAGAAGAAAAAGAAGCCAGACAAGGAAAATGAGAGGGAATGGACATCCCCGCTGGAGACAATGACTAATTTAAGTCAGGCAGGAGAAAATCGGTTTTTCCCTGCCAAATTCTTTTGCAGGTCTTCAGAACATTCTGTGACAGCTCAGCAGGTAACTTGGCATTGCCAGAGAAGAACCTGGGTGAGGAAGGGAGTGTAGTAAGAAATGGAACCAGAATATCACTGCTGAGAGCCTGTAGATACTTTCTGGAATTTTCTATCCTAGAAGTAAATAGATACACAAAATAAACATGAAGGGAAAGTAACTTTCTCCCCACCGTCTCATTTTCACTGGAGATAAGAAAGGGGCAAATACTCACATTTCAGACTCTTCCTACACTAAAAAGATGCTGCAAAAGAAGAAAAAAAGAAAAGGAAAAATTGGACAGATAAAGCATAAAGGCTCCCGTGGACCATGCAGCCAGAAGGTGCCACAGATAAGTCCCCCTACTGCATGTGGCCTTGTCCCCAAGCTTTCTGGTCACCCCCAAACACCCCCAGTGGCGTCCCAAGGAGCAACGTGGAGGTGGGTTGAGAACTTCAGAGAGAGCCCCTTTCTCCTAGTCTGCCATCCTTGGGGCAGCTGTGGCTGGGCTGAGACTCAGGAGTGGTCAGGACTGTCTTCACTGCCCCGGGAGTGGTGTCCTTGGCATTGCAGAGTGGACCTCCTGTCTGGAGGTCCTTGCCTCAAGCCCCCTTCCCTGGCGGTCTTCCACTCTCTCAGCTACTTATTAAATATTGGATCCTGTGGTCTTTGAGGACCGGCACCCTGCTATCTTTCCTCCCTCCCTTCTCCCGGCTCGGGGCATGTGGAGCCCCGGGTTGCTAGGCAACTCCCCTGGGGGTGCGTGGAGCGGGCAGACAGCACAAAGAAAACAGAGGTGCTGTTTCAACGGGCTGGGCCTTGGGGCTGCTGCCCCTGCAGCATCGTTCAGGTCATCCTGCTAATCTCAGCCACCGGGACAGAGCACTGGGCTCCCCATCACTGAGACACCCCCAGACCATCTGGATGACTCCGTGCCAAGTGCAGGGTCCATCCAAACAACAAAACAACAGCAAGTGCAGCAGCGGCCGCCGCAGGAGCTGCAGAAACAACAGGAGCTGGTCCTGGCTCTCCGGGCAGCCGTGGTAATGACCGTCGCTGCACGTGTTGCCTCGGCTTTTCCAGGAACTCCCTGTTCTCTGACAGCAGGGGCTGTTGTCCACTCTAACCACACCGCTGCTTCGCCACAGCCTGTCCTGAGGGCGGAAGGAGAGGGCTTTTGTAACACATTCCACCGGCGCCTGCCCGGGGAAGTGGACTGGGAGGCAGGGCGGGCCTATAGGGCAGCAGGCGAGTGTGCAAATGTGTCCTGGGGATCTGGAGAATGTTACAGTTCTGCATTCTGTGGTCTTTGCCCAAAGATTCTTGACCGTGTCCTTTAGGAGACATGGGAGACAAACAGGGGCGAAGAATAGAGCGAGCTTCTTGCAGGTGCTGGCTGGATCTGACAGGCAGACAAGCTAAGGTTTAGAAAAGCAGACTTAGACTCAGCCAGGACCGTAGCTGTGCCGACATGCATCCATCATGTGAAAATATTAGTCAGTGGTGTAGTCACGTGTGTTCAGGTGCTTACTCAGGGTCATCGCGTGGAACACTACTTGGGGATCAAAGACCTGGTTTTAGTTCTAGTGCATCATCAACCCGATGGCACTCTCGGGCAGCTAACTCAGCTCCCTCTCCAGTCCTCTGACCCAGGGAAATTTGCATTCTAGAGTCCAGAATCCTGCAGACTTCCCTTCCCAATGGAATGCCCCTCCAGCACCCACCCCATTGAGGCTGCTCTTCTCAAGGGCGGGTCACAGTTGTCTCCACCAAGGCGTGTAAACAGAGAAGCAGGGGAGAGAGGTCTTCATGGGGTTGCTCAGAAGCCTTTCCTGCGCCCTCCCCAGGCTCATTTCTCACCACCCAGGTCTCTCCCATCACCTGTTCCCATCACTCCTGCAGCCTCAGCGGCTCATGCAGAGTGGCACCCAATACATGAGGGGGGTCAGTCAAAGCCGCAGTCAGTGGGGGTGTTGATCACACTCGTTGAGCACTGAGGGACCTCCGACTCATGCTGCCTGTGGTGTAGACCCTCTGTCTCCCTTCAGTCACCTTAGCAGTCCGTTAGGTGTGAGCTTCCAAGGAGACTGATGACCAGAGACCGCCGACGCCGGCCGGTCTGCACGGCTCTGTGAGCTGCGGAGGGGGCCCTCGCGTTCTCCTACCCAAAGGCTGCGCTGCGCCGAGTCCCGGCCAGTTACCAGGTCAGTGACCTTCGGGCGCTGTCGCCGCAGCATTCTTGGGACGCCCCTGTGACTGATGAAACGTGTGCATCATTCACTAAACCAATTGTTCACTAAATCATCCTTCACTTTTCCTAATTAAACTGGAGGGTTCATTTGAAACGCCTCCAGGAGGATGGCTGCCGGCGACATGTGTGGGGTCACACCGAGGCCCCGGGAAGTCTTCCTAATGCCTCGGGGAGCCTCCCAGGTCTGCTCTCTGCATCTGACCGGGGTATCAGCTCACCCATCGTGGTTCTCACCGATGCGCTTGAGTCGCGGAGCGCTGGGAAGCCAGGTGTGCCCCGAGGAAGGGCGGGTGCCAATTCCGTGGCTGAGAGTCTGCGATGGGCACAGCGGACTTGCTGGTGGTCCGCAGGCCATGGCCCCTCTGGTGGAGGTTACAGAACGTGTCCCCTGGCCCGCGGGCTGCTGAGCTGAACACTGCGCCACCGACTGGCACAAGGAGGCAGCGCGCTCCATCCCTTCTTCTCTTGGCCTGTTTTTGTGGACACCCACAGTGAGTGTTAGGGTCAACCCATCCAGGTAATGGCTTCACTTTACTGTACTTAAGTCTGAGGCTGTTTAACTTCTTAAATGAGGTGACAGATATCTTTAGTGCTTAACTCAAGTTTACTTGCATCATCTGCTAAGGCAGCCTAGCCGTCCAGGCCTGTGTGTGCTGAAAGTCCTGCTTCATCCTCCGGGCCCTCTTATCTTGGGCTTGGCTGTCCTTTGCTTCTCCCCTCCTATTAAATGAGAGGGGGTCTCCCCTGCTGTCTATGATGGACATTCTGATCCCTTCCCCCAGAACCTTGTTGAAGCTCTTATTCTGTCCATGGACACCCTTAAGTCCTGTTCTACCAGCCTCTCCCTCTTTACCTTGCTCTCTTCGGCACAAAAACATGCTCAAGTCACTTTCATTCTAAAACAAATCCCTGAAGATGCGCTTCTTTGCTTCTCTAACTGTAAGACTGAAGACAAATTTTGGAAACCAGATTCTCCACAGCCCAGGATTGTTGATGTTTCTGAGGAGATTCACAATTATTGGGATAAGCGCACATGCTTCAGACACAGACTTCCTTCCCTTGGAGAGAAATAACAATCCTGCAAAGCACCAGATTGACAGACAGTAGGGAGTGGAAGGAATGTATAGGGTCCATAGTTATATGCAGAACACACTGAAGGGCACTGGCAGAGATCTCATGAAGAGGAGAAAGTCTGTATGTGCTCACTGCACCTTTGTAGAATATATTTTTTAAAAGAGTCCCTTGTTTCCTCTGAAACATCTTTGATTTTAAGCAAGAAAACAAAGCAAAATACATCTGCAAGGTTGGCTTGAAGCTAATTGTTTGTGCATTTTACAAGCTGGGAAAATTAAGATCCCCTGAAGAATGTGTGAAGAGAGGAGCATTAGAAACCAGAGCACCCCTCCTAAGAGCCGTAGCCACGGTTACTCCCCATCACTGACCCCGCCCCTAGCCATGTAGGCTTTGGGGAAGAGTTGACAGCATTCTGTCTTCAGTTGCTCTGGAGGCCCATTTTTAAATTGGCTACGGTATGGTCTCAAGCCACAGAGGCAGCCCTGACAGGCCAGCACAGTGCAGAAATAACCTCTTAATTTTCAAATTCAGTGGATGTATCGGCCCCTTGTTTTGCCTAATTTACCTTCTCCATTTGACACTGCTGATTACTCTTCAAAAAGCTGCCTGTTTCTTTTCCTTGCCCTCTTCTTCTTTGACCTCGGCCCTCCTGTCTGCTCCCACTCTTTGGGGGCTGCTTCCCGTTCTCTCCTCTTCAGTGTCTGCATTTCACTTGCTTTTGTCTTCAATCCCTCATTACGCTGTTTGAACTCCCTGGCCAGCACACATGGCTTATGCTCCTTCTATCAATCCCCTCAGCATCCTGGTCCCTCGCTAGGTCAGTGGCTTGTTGAAATCCTGTTGGGACATTATTTTTTCCTGATGCGTGGAAAAGAGAAATGCTTGTACCCAGGAGGCAGCCTGGTCATGCCAGACTCTGCACCGGTGACCTTCCCACACAGCAAAGACTTGTTCACACTCTACCTGGTTTTGAATGTCATTTAGGACATTCACGTAAGTTCAAAACTTGATTCTTATTGTGTGGTTCCAAAACATATATCTATTTTCTATAAAAAAACAATGTATGCACATTCTGGATTTTAGGGAATGCAACAAATGTGCAAATCAATAGCAATTGTACTTTCCCAGGAGTTTGTGATGAATAGTTGATCCAGTCTCAATTTTGAAGACTCACGTAAGTGTTGGCAATACATATGGTATGAGTCTTCAAGTTAGCACCCTTACATTCAAAGGAATTCTAATTGTTTATACCAGCATGTATAACTGTCTCTTATTTTAAAATGCCACATATTAAAAACAAGCTCATCTGAAAGTTATATTAACATTTTTTTTACCCCAGCTTGCTATGCTTGTTCCCCTGCCTGGCCCTTCCCCCCACAACTTACCCTGTTCAGTAGAGAATGGGAGATATATAATGAAAATTAGTAAATATTCCAGACACCTAAATAGCATTCATTAACTACCAGGCACTGCTCTTAAAGACTTGGCATATTTTAACTGAATCCTCACACTCTCTCTAAAGATAGTTACTATCTTTATACCCATTATATAATTGCACACAGCACAGAGATTAAGTGTCTCCAGGGACATTAGCTAGCGATGTGGATCTGTGACTTGAATCTGTAGGCTACGCTAATTCTCCAAAGGCAGCATCATCAGGAAGGAGATTAGTGTGAATGCGAAGGAGGCAAATATCAACAATCCAGAGGTCCGAGGAAGATGACGCATCACATCAAGCAGGTTTATAGACCAGTCTGTTCCCACTGCAGGTGGGTGTGCATGTCAAGAGCCGGAAAAGCTATGGAAAGCTCTAGCTCAGCGAGTAGAACGTCTTTCCACAAAGCCTTGTCCGCTCATGTCTGAGCAGTTCAAACAAAATGTGCCAAAAGGGCATTCCACCCCCAATGGAGGTTTCCAGTATCTTCGACCCACTCTTTATGGCTTCTTTCACTCTGGTGCCGACATCAGTGCCACCCATGGCTTGGGATCTCCTCCTGACGCCAAAGGGTTGGTAACTTGATTGTCATTTTAGAGTTTTTTTTTTTTGTTTTATTTTCTCTTGGAGTCTGCTGTCCAGGGTCCTTAATGTGTCCTTCTTACACAGGCTTTCAGGACCTCAGCTGAGGTGCAGATCTCTAGACTTCCTTCTAACCAGGAGGCTAAGAAGACCTTTCAGATCTAGCACAGAGCGATCTGATAGAGCGAGTGTCTCTTCAGACTCTTGCTTGCTCTAATGATGAACACTTTATTTTTTTCAGTTTGCAAATGGCCCCATAATTTAACTTAATGGCGTTTATGACAATATGTAATAAATACCATAAAAAAGCATAAGTCGTTCTGGGTGTGTTAGCTCATTAAAATGAATGCTTGCTGGATTCTGTCGCAAGCTTTGGAAATGTGGTGCTAACTCATGTAAATTGCCATGACAAATGTGCTTGAAGACCAATAAAGTGTGTCCTGATTTATTAATAGTCAGATCAACATCTCCCGGTTGGCTCCCAAGAAAAGGCGAGTGGCATCCATGCAGGAGAAGGCTCTGCTGCCTTCGGCGTCCTTCCGGCAGCCTGACTAGCACGTGGGATTTCACGGCTGTCTTTGGTGCAGTCTGTGCACCTGTGATAGTGCCCTTGTTGCTTTGATTCTGCAAAATTTGGAAAGAGCTCAGAGCTGAGCACGTTCTTCCTGCCAAGACCTGATGGGGAGTCTTTGGATATATGCAGACTCCCTATCTCCTTCAGGGTCAAAAAAAAAAGCAGTGCTCAGTTCAGCAGAGAGCTGCCAGGTTAAGCTCAGTGCAGGTGAGTGGCGATGGAGCCAGTCCAAGGAGCAAACAAGCATATCTCCTGTCTCAGAAGCATGCTGGAGCCCCAAAGTAAATATGCAATATTTACTGAGAGGACACGCACCTGTTTTATAATGCATTTATAAAATGCAAAATAAAAATACAAAGCATGTGAGATTCCAGACACAGTTCAGATTGTGGCAGGTGGGGTTTTTTCCAGGAAGAAAGCACCTCCCCCATTACTTAGTAAAAATATGATTTGGAATTGCAGGGGTGACTTTGCAAGAGGCCAGCTATGTTGAAAGATACCTTTATTATTATCTTTCCTCAAGCATTGCTGTTGAATTTTGGTTTCCATAAACTGTTCCAAGAACAAAAGATTGGGAGACTGTTCAAGATAATTGGATTGTTCAGAAAAGTGACTAGAGACCGAGGCCCCTAGTTAGTCTGCGGGAGGGGTCTCCTACCTTTACACTTTCATCATCTACAACGTGGACCTTCCCTTCTGCATGGAATATGGATACTGATGAATTGACAGAGCGGTTTAAACTTGGACACACAAGCTCCTGAGCATTCGCTAATAGAATCTTCATGAAGCAAACACTGAGAGGGCATATTTCTTAGTTTGTAAGAGAATAATGAGACTCAGGGGAAAAGCTCGGGAAACAGCAAGCAGGTGATGGCAGGGGCAGCAGTGGCCTTCTCGCTTTAAACCTCACTCTGGTGCTACTTTATTAAAGAGGTTTTTGGCATAGAGGAGAGTTTCCTCTGGTTAGTCTATTTCCTGAATTGTCACCTCTTCTTGCGAGTAGAACTCGAAGAGCCGAAACTGCTGCTCGCGTAGGTCATGTCATTCTGCTTTGTAGGGTACGGACATCTGGCAGGTGCTAGTCAGTAAGCAGTCCACTTTGATGCTGATTCAGTGCAGAATTTCCGGTGCATCTGGGAAGATAAAGGCAAAGAGTAAGTTAACTGGTCAAGCTATTTTACTGAATGTCTACTGGGTGCCAGGCATCAGGTAACTGCCATTTAGAATATTTGGAGAAACTATATTTTCTTGAATATATCCATTCCTCAGTCCAACCATCCATCCATCCATCCATCCATCCATCCATCCATCCATCCATCCATCCATCCATCCATCCATCCATCCATCCAACCGTTAATTAGTTCAATCATTTAAGTCCTGAAACATATGCAATAAGGTCTTCTCTAAAGAAAGAAAATAAAGGAAGTAAAAAAAAACTCAAGACAAATAAAACCTCACTGGGTTTGATATATTTAATTAAAGATCAAGTTTTTTAAACATAATTCATAAACTAAATATTTCTGAGTTACCTTTTGTTATAAACTGTACAGGTATAGATTACTTAACGTCTCTTTAAATTATAGCTGTGCATATAATTTCATTTCTAGATGAATGAAGTGATTATGTTTAAAAACTTAAAATTAACTAATGCTTAGCCTTGGTTATTTGTAGAAATAAAATAGTGTATCAGTGGGAAATGAACTGAAGGACAATCTTCTTGCAAACACATTGCTCCCATTTTGCCATAATAGGGGCTGACTGCTCACTCAGGAAAGCTGTAATATATGTTGAGTTTGCATAGTAACCACAGCTAGAATGGCCTTAGCCTACTGGACCCCTTTCCTTGCACTTTTAGTCTCTAGCTCATGCCAATGAACACAGCCACTTGCCCTCCAGAACACTGCTCAAAGTTTTCCTTTCTTTTCTTCCAATGATGCAGTATCTCTAGCAAAAAGGGAATGCTTTGACAGTTACTTTGCAAGCTTTCTTAAATGTGGTTTTACTCCTATTTCTAGTTATAACAGCTATCAGCTTATATTAGTATACCTATCAGTGTAATTGGATACTTAAAATATAAAATATGCTTCATAAAGTGCAGGTGTAAAATCAATTGCAGCAAGCCAAGTTTAGAAAAAACACTCCAAGATTTATTGACATTTATTTTATTTTCATTAGATTTATACTTCCATTTCACCACTTAAATTTCTTATTAAGAAATTTTATCAAAATAAGTATTTATGCAAATTTTCCAGGTTAGCAGGGGAGAAACACAACTCTGTGAATACATTATCATAAAAATGAAAAATTTACCAAAAATTTAGGAGACAAATAAGAAGAGTTAATATTTACTGGGCCCATACTAAGCATCACGTTAAGTCCATGAGCATGGTTGTTTCATTTCCCTTTCCAGAAGATCTCGGTTGAGCTGTACTTTCACCCCACTGTAGAGTAGGACAGTCAGGGCGAGGGGATTATGCAATCTTTACAGCCACTCTGAGCCAGTCAGCATTGAGTACTACTTGACAGCTGTTACACAGTTGTGTGATATTATGCATAGTCTCAAGACTATGGGAATATCAGGTATTACTTTTGCAGATTCAGGTACCTTGCTATTAATTTTCAAACCCCCTTCCAGGCCAGGTTGTCTGAATCCTGCTATTGTTATTCTCATGATGTAATTTTGGGTTCATTAAGTTTCCTTTTCACCTAAAATGAAAAAGCTGCTTCCATTTCCCTTTTCTCTTGACTTTTATCCTCACCAAGAGGGAAAAAAAAACCCTCAGGGGTTGATTAAAACACACTAGATATCAAAGTAAGCCCCTTGCTCCCTTGCATTTAGAAAGTGTTGAAGTAGGCATTTCAAGGAGTGAGTGAAATATGAAATTAATGGCAAGTATATGTAAATTTTAAAATATTTTAATAAAAAAAATAAACTAAAAAAAATCAAGGGAAAGAAATAAGAACAACAACAATAATAATAACAACAAGAAAGAAACAAAAACCAAAAATGAAAAGACAAAGAAAAACTGGGGAAACTTTTGTGGAGGGAAGAGGGGAAGGGTGGAGGGCAGGCGGAAGCACGGGGGACTGAGGTGATGGTGCACTGGTGATATGGTGATGGGGTATACATGGGGATTACAACTGATGTCAAATATATGTAAATTTAAAAAATTATATTAAAAAAAAAGAAATATGAGATAACCCTGGATGTGCCATTTGGAAGGATAAACAGGAAAGAACAAAAGAAATCCTTGGCCACGATAGGAGCTCCTTTGTGCTCAAGTTCAGCTAAAGTGGTGCAGGACAGAGCAAAGCATACAAGTGTGGTTGAGGGAACAGGTAGCCTAAAAAGCAGTTTAAAAAGGTGAAAAAGCAAACTCTAAGGGGAGATGTAGGTGGGTGAAGACCCCTGGGCATTTTGGACGTAGTGGGTGGAGGGTGTGAGGGTTACATTTCCCTGCAAGGGGGCTCAGGGAAGAGATAGAGATGCATAGCCTGCCCTTACCCAGTGGGTCCTGGATTTCAATGTGCTGGTCTTGGCTTTTACTATTTGATCTGGAAATGCTCCTGAGTTGGTTTCTTTCTGCCTGCTTCTGGAGGAAGCCTCTTGTGAGGGGTCTAGCGTGGCTCCCTAAGGGTCCCTATGCAGCTCACAAAAGGCTCTTCAAAAAAATTCTTTCCTACTCACTGGTCTGACCACCCTGGAGAACCAGGCAACAGGAAACCAGCTCTGTTCACCTTAGTTTGCAACAACACAAACACAGTACCTACTGGTCTGGAATATATGAATTTACCTTCCTGTAATGAAACAAATCTTCTTGGTCTGAACAAGACCAAGCTGAGCTCAATTATTACACAGGAATCTTCAGTGAAAGAGATTTATTAAATTAATGTGAGTCACAGAAATGCTCTGGTGGACTCAGTTTCTATTATTCCAAACTTCAGGAAAGTTAAGGCTCAGAATTTTATAAATCTAGTTCATTGACTGTTTTAATGAAGGAAGTGATTAAGACTGAATTTTCTGCATGCGTGGGCCCATTTATTTGGAAAGAAATAGAAACAATTTTGTTTAGTTAATATAGATGAATGACTAAATCAGGACAAAAATTGGAAGAAGGTTATTGATCTGCTTTTTCAGAATAAGTTGCTCAGGATATCAGACGACTTTGAACAATGAAATCTTCAAACCCTCAGTTGAATTTTTCCCTGCTATGGTCCTGAGGCCATTAAAGGATAACATGCATTTCAACTCTGCTGATTTGTTTGAGGAAATATAGGTGCCCAGGAGCAGACTGGATGTGTGAGCTGAGCACACGGAAACAAGCTCACACCAATTCCCATTGTTAAACTCCCCTCAAGTCAGGGGCACCCAGCTGTCCCAGAACTGCAGAGCTATTCAGTGAAATGAAATCTCAATTTCAGAATCAATTTATGAGTTTGATGAATCCTGTCTTACATTTGTGTTTGCCTCAGACTCCAACCCTCCAGAGGATGTCTCTCAGTCATTGAGCATCTGCCTCAGCCTGAGGTAATTTTCTAGAAAATCTCACTAGACACCAAGCACAATATCATTACCAAGAAGATGGTCCCAAGTATTTAGGAGAGGGGCAGAAAAATCCCAGAGATCTCCAACAATTTATAATGATATGAGCAGACTCTGGAATAATGGTGTTCCAGACTATGGGAGGATGTATTCCCTTTGGTGAAATGACTGAAAAGAGGACTTGCACCTCTGCTGATACAGCTGTGGGGTTAGCCTGAAGGTGGTGTCTCAGAGAAAATGCCACTTCCAATAACTGCATCCAGCTTGACTTGCCCCTAAATGGCCAATGACTACTTTTATACCTACAACAACAGTCTCTTTCGAAAATAACAGAGCTTAGATTTTTTAGGTGGTCTTTGTGGTATTGCTGCAAGATCTGTTTGTTTACCCTAATCCTTCTCATTTACTGCTGGTCAAAATGCCACGAGGGTGTTATAACCAGTGAGCTGTCACTGTGAAAAGTATATACACTTGGGGTAAATCCTGATGATTTTGTTGAATTATCAGGACTTCTGCCCATTATGATGGAGGAGTGTAGAATGCTGGTGGCTGTCCACTGAGTGATGGGGTGCTGGTAGGTCACCTGGACACTGTGCTGGATTGTGTTGAAGTTTCACTCTTCCTGCTGAGCTCTGAATCTATTAATTCTTTCTTGTTGTTGTTTGCTTTTAATCTAAGCAAGATTTTTCTTCCCTATCTAGTTTAGTTTGTTTCCTGAGTTATAAACCAAATTTACTTGGTTTCCAAACTACCCTAGAAAGTTCAAATTTACTTGGTTTTGAAATAACCCTAGAACGTTCAAATCAAAAAAGAGTCAGAAGCCACCATCAGAATCTTAGTCGCTGTGATGTATGTCCACCTAGTGGTAGGAGGCAGTGCAGCCTGAGTGGGCAGATGGCCTGGACTTCACAGACTCTTCATTCTTGCATCATGGAGTGTTCTTTAGTTACCCTGACTCAACAGGGTGAGCTATGGCACCTAATCCAGTCCAAGCATCTTTCTTCTTCCAAGCTGTGGAAGCCTGTGATCCTCTCTGGCCCCCAGTGAGGTTCAAATTATATGAGCAAAGATATTTACTCTTCCAAATGCTGGAGATTTTGGAGGGTGAGGAGTGATCATTCAGAGTCATCAGTCATAACACTCAGAAATTAGACACAGGTGGAATGCTAAGCCCCTGTCATGTTCTGAATAGTTAAATGCTTTGGAACACTTGGTGTTTTTTTGAAAGAGTCCAGGACAGAAGATTGAGACCTCAGCAAATGGAAAACACTTTTGAAGTTAATACAAGACATGACTGGAAAAGAAAGAAGCAAGACAGTATTCTAGTGAGTACTGAAAGTCAGTGTATTTAGTACTTACTTTAAGGTTTTACTGCTTGTGTTAAAATCATAACAAGATGTTTTTGTTTTAACAGGGGTGTTCAGGAGACAGGTAAATATTAGGGAAATGTCACGTGAAACTCAAGAGCACAGAGACTGAACACAAATCACTATGTTCTATCTCTAGGACTGCAGCGAAACTGTTATAAAACTCAGTACCTGAGTTATTGGATAAACAAGCACACATGTCACAGAGTTGCTGGACTGTCCAGTCCCAAGCACAGCATGGGCGAATGCTTGTCTCTCAGTGCTATTGATGCAGAATCATAGCTCTTGACAACAACTCTTGAGTTTCAGTAACTTCTAAGAGGTTACCTGGGTCTGTGCATCAGATGCTGGGCATGTCTGGGCTAGGTACTGACCCTTGACTGGATAATTGGGGTAAAAAGTTAGCTATCCTGATAAAGAGGATGCCTGTTTCAATGGTAACTTTGTGGTGAGAATAGTATCTTCCAGAAACCTGGGGTAAGAGGCAATCCTTTGGATTAGGGAGATGCTCCTGTTCATCACGTATCTGAAGATGATTTCCCCTTTTGTTTGTTATTTAGGTCAGTGCACACTTGGTCCCCGAGCTCCCCGTGATGTGACATTTGGGTGAGGTTCATGAAGCAGAACGCTGTGTGTCTTGCATATCAGAGGACAGCTCTCCTAGAACAGAGTAGACATGTGGAGTCTCAATGCACAGAGGTTGGATGAATAGATACATACCTGAGTTCATGCTATTGTCTTCCAATTTTATTCTTCCCTTTTCTTTCCCTAGTTAGTAGTAGTTTCCCTTTTAGTAGTAGTTCTTGCTTTTTATATGCTTTTGACATTGACTTCAATTCAAAAGAATAGGAAAAGGAATTGCCAGGATATCCGGTGGCCATAGATAATGCCTCCCTTCCCATTTGAGTTAACAGTCTTTAGAGTAGGTGCAGGACAAGGTGTGGGGTACAACATGACTTCAGGGCTACAGGCACACAGACTTGCTTAGATTTGTCAACCCAATCATTGCCACAGATGGTAAGTAGAGGCCTCCCTAGGAAGACCTGAGCAAAGTCATCTCAGTTCCTTCTGACAGGTTCACACTCAGAAGCATTGCTCCTTGTTAGTGGGAGATCAACACTCTGGAAAGTGATGCCCTTCCACATGGAGCCCAAGATCATGGGGCGCACACGCTTCCCTGATGTGTAAAGAGAAAATGAGAGAAAGGAGGAAGGAAGTAGAAAAACTTTAGAAAATAATATTAGTCAAAAGCAAACTCTGATCTGCCTCCTCCTGTGAGGTCACCAGCATGAACAATTTTCTCCCCTCCCACCTGCCTCTCCCTTCCCAGTCCATTTCAGCAGCTGCTTTCTTCTCCATCTTGGCTTGGGCTTCTATCCCAGTGTGTTAATATTATCATTATCCTGGGACAAGTGGCATTTAAACATGATAACAGAAACTGGCAAAGATATCAATTCTATCTCTTATTTCCAGTTCAGATAGACGTTATCCTACCACAGCTCTAATTACTACATAGTTTCAAGCTTGTTGGGAGGAGAGGAAATCTATGGTCATCACTGGAATCCATTCTGAGGATGTAAGAATCACACATACCTCTTTCCTCTTTTCTGACATTGACAATGGGGAGAGTAATTAGGACACTAGAATTATGTCAATTCAATCAACAGATATTCATTGGATTTCTCCCACATATAAAACACAGAATAGAGTAAAATCAAGTTTGATTCACACATATTTTCAAAGGCTATTTAAGAAAAAGATATTTGAGATAAGGCCTTCAAATGATAGGCCAGGATCAACTGTAACAGTTGAGTACAAGGCCAATGCATGAGGAGAGAGGAGGGAACTCAAAGGAACTACTTTGTTGTGCCAAATTTCTACCTGTTGCAAAATGAACAGGACAAATGCAATTTATGGAATATTAAATATATTCATAAATGACTCCATTATTTGCTAAACACTATAATTAAATTTTTTACCAGCATGGTGAAAAAAGTGTATACATGAGTCAGCTAACCAAGGTCATAGGTCTCTAACAAACATTATTTACTCACAGACTTCAAAGTCCATGCAAATATATATTTATTAAATAGCAGGAGGAAAAATAAAGGTTTAGTGAAGCACAGAATAGAAACTGTTGCAAAGAAGCCAGAGTACAAGTTATATTTCCTTCAATTCTGCTTCAGAATTTTTTTGAAAATACAAATGCAGAACTCATAAATTAGCTTTTTCAAAATGTTTATAACGTAGTCTTTCTCCTTCGCTCTCTTTAAAAACAATTCACATCTGGAAATTAGCTTTTACTTAAGATCCTATCGCAGGGCTCCTACCAAAAATTGCCAGCAATAATGTCGACTGGCCTCTAGAGGGCGCCCTACAAGACAAATCTAGTTCATGAAGTGATCGCAGACATTACACTAGGAAGCACTTGTACCTAAAAATAATATTTATACAAATTAAAACGATTTTTATTTGGAAAAACTCATGCCAAGCTCACTTTTCCAAATGACAAATAATTCTTAAGTGATCTCCAGGCATAGTTGTGTATGTTCCACATTTTAATTTGACATATTTGCCCTCTCTCCTTGGCCAATCCAGCTGGGGCTGCACCTGAGGGTCGCACTGGCCTCTGAGTCCCAAAACGATGCAGGAGGCCAAGAAACATGCAGTTTAAATGGGCCCTTTCTGCTAATTCAAGTGCTGCTTGGAAAGTGTTACGAGCACAGGAAGAAGCTGGAAATAATGAAAGCAAAGCTGACAGTTTTGCAACTGACAATAATGAACACACACTTTCATGACATTGCCTGTGGAGACCTTAAAATATTAGCAAAGCAGGCTTTATTGTCATTTATTTGGATGAGAGGACTGAGTTTAAGGGACTTCATGCAGTTTAGGGGAGATCGAAGTTTAGTTCTTTTGGTTTCAATTTCAGCGACTTTTTCATTGACTCTTTGCTGCTTCTGATTATCCAGGTAATATGCAGCAAATCAGAGACCTTTCAATAGGTGTCCCTTAGTGGTCAGATCTGGAGAGAGGAGGAAGGCATCAGTCACAGTGCCCCCTGACAGGGCTCCTTGTCCGTGGCACTGTGAACAATAAAGCCCAGCGGTTACCAGCACAGACTGCCTGGGTTTGAACCTGACTCTCTTAACCCACTAGCTGTGCTTGAAAAAGAATTGCAATCTTAACTTCAATTTCTCTTCTTTAAAATGGAGATAATGTAGTACCTATTTCATGGGTCATTGCAAAAATCAATTTATCTTTTCCTTTTTTTATTACACTTTTAAAAATATTTATGTATTTATACATACAAGAAGAGGCCAGAGGTGTGTCTGTGTGTGGTGGGGGGGGGGCAGTGAGAGGATTCACCAGAGACAGAGCGGGGAGCAGAACAGGCAGATCTACTGAGATACACCGCTGAGGGGAGCAGCAGGCGAGGCAGGAGAGGTCTGCTGCGCCATGTGGGTCCCCTCCCTGGTCAGGGATCGAACTCATGCTGCTGTGGCGGAGGATACTTCATAATGTGTGCTTAACCCCTTGTACCACCAGGGAGGCCCCTATTGCATCATTTTTTAATTGAAACAACATTGAGCTATTTATTGAGATAACAGGTTTACAACACTGTGTATGATTTAGAAGTCTAGATTCACACCTCCTCAGATAGGTGTCACGGCACCACACCCACCACCAAGCACCCATTATTCTCTACCATAGCCCGCCGGACTCCTCCCCCTTTGCTTCTCACCTCCACCCTTACCCTGTGGTGGCCTCAAATCTACAGTCAGATTTCTAAAGTTTGTTTTGATTTAGTGTTGTCTGTTCCTTTGCTTTCTCTATATTCCACATATGAACAAAATCATCCTGTAATTAAACTTGAGTCTTGGTTTAGGAGAGGGTGAAGCTACGTGGAGAAAGGCAGAAGGAGAAAGACAAGTACTGGATGATTTCACTCATCTGTGGACTATAGAGAAGCAAAGGTTAGCAGCCCAGTGGAGGGAGGCAAGGGACGCTGGGCGCTTGGTGTGTAGCTGTGATGTGCATCTGAAGAGGTGTGAGCTCGTTCCCTAAAACACCTCCAGTGCTGTAAACCAACGTCACCTGATAGGATAATGAAAAGCTTTCAAAGCCCCAGTTTAAACTTTAAAATAACTACATAACACAGGCAGTTCACTCAGACCCAACCCGCAATGCATTCTGGTTACCTTGATTGGACACCGGCCTTGGTGGAGAGGCACTTTGGGAATGCCTGTAACTTACACCAGCAGAAAACCAGATTGGATGTCACATCACCCTCAGAGGGTTAGGGCAGCTTTTCAGGATCTTCAGTAAAAGTCAAATTTTAGCATGCTGTTAAGACTTACCGATATGCTAGCAAACTTCCTACCCGGCCCCTTGTTTACCACTCCAACTTCCCATCCCAGAGGAAGGCAGAGACCTTCTAATTTATCCGCTAATTTAACAAATAATCACCAAGCATCTGTGCAGGGCTAGAGGCTGTTCTGAGCACTGAGATACGGGCCACGGCGCCTCTGCCCCCAGTGGGCTCGCAACTAGGGGGCTCAATAGCTGCTGCTGTTCTCTTCTGTCCACCCTGGTTGTCGTGTTGCTGGAGGATGGAGAATGGCTTTATTTTCCCTCTAGCTGAGAGGTAAGGACCCTAATTCTTGCCACATACTTGTTTCCTTTGGATACTGTTCCAGGAAGCCGAGTCTCGTCATGCTCACTGGCCCACCAGCTACATAAGCCCCTCGCCGCACCAAACCCGTGGTGAACTCATCACAGGCCCTTGTCTTCGCCCAGCTGGAGCCATTTGCACTGGTTTGAGTCCTGCTCTTGGTTCCAGAGCCCCGGTCTGTGTCCTCAACCTGTCACAACCCGCCTGCAATGGCACCTGCTCAGCTCCACCCCAGATGCACAGGCCCAGCTGTGTGACTGAGTGACTACCTTGGGGTCCCTCATGGTACATCTGGAGAATCTTCTGGTCTTTGAAGTCAGCGTCCTTTTCCAAGACCCATTGTCTCCTGATTTCCTTGCGATGTGCGAGGCCTGACGTGTGAACAGGGACGTGATGAACATTTATGAAACCACCCGGGTTGCATCCAGACGAGCTTAGGGGGCACGAGGGAGGGGCCATTTGCATTTTAACAAATTAGTTTTCTTTAATATATTTTAAAAATGTATTTATGCATATATATGTATATTTACACACAAGAGCTGGGAGTATAGGCCAGGGTTGCGAGAGGTGAGAGGAGTCACCAGAGACAGAGCCGGGAGCAGAACAGGCAGATGGACTGAAACACACTGCTGAGGGGAGCAGCGGGCGAGGCAGGTGAGGTCTGCTACACCATGATCGAACTCACGCTATGCTTCATGGTGCAGCGCTCAACCCACCGTGCCACCGGGGAGGCCCTCCTTAATATTTCAGTAAAGATATAAGTTGAATGGATAGTTTTTTGTTTTGTTTCGTTTTGTTTTTAATGTTTAAACACTACTGACGATAGTGGTACAAAACCGATGAGAGTTTGGGCAACAGTGACGCAGTGACTCATAATACAAGCTGTGCAGCTTAACTGGTCGGTTAGAATCTTGCTTCAGGAGCGCGGCTGTCGATGACCTTGGGAAAAGTCTAGACCTCAGTTCCTTATTTAAAGATGAGCTTAATAACAGTGCTTGCACCCGCGGTGGCTGTGATGAGTCAATGAAATAAAAAATGTGTAATCCATGTGAAATGCTAAGTCCTGTGGCAGACACCTGGCAAAGTTCAGTAAATGATTATTTTAATCATTGCTGTAACAACATAACTGCCTCCTTGTCAACCACTTTTTCGTATTTTAAGCACCACGAATAGAGAGTTTAGATCGTGCTTCATTCCCCAAGAACTTGCATAGGAGTTGGGGTACACCCAGGCATGTGCAGGTGATTCTCATCAGCAGACACTTTAAAGGGGACCTGGGATTTTGGGCTGGAGCATCACATGGGGCTAAGGGGAAACTGAGGCCCGGGCAGATGTTTTGTGGCTTAGCTCATGCTCACATCTCCCAGGCACCAGATGAGAAGCACCTCCTCCGATAAGCCTAGGACTACTTGGCTTTCCCAATTTATTTTAATTATGTAGTTCTTGCTTTAAAAAATGACCTGTTTTCCTGGATCTTAGATGGGTGCTCAGTGCCTGTTCAGGGCTGTGAAACTGAAATTTTGCAGAGCAGGGAAGAGAACACACACATAAATAAAATGAAGCTTTGTTTAACCATAAAACCTGAAGTTGGTTAGTCATTACAGTGTAATCTAACCTGATCTAAACAAGCCAGTGCCCATATGCCCTATAAGCCTTTTCTCTTCTAAAAATACCTCATTACCATCCTCAGGAACAGTTAAATATAGATATTTTGCTTTTATGGCCTTTCTTTCTGAAACATAAAAGGTTTTATGTTTCTAATCCCTAGACAATTTTTCATGGTATTTCTGTTTATCCTGCATTTTTCTTTCAAGCCATGTTTGGGGGGAATTTCAAGGAAGTCTAAAGTGTTTTTCAATTATTGTGAGTGAATTCTGGGACTCAGGCATCATTTAAGCGCCTCTGATCTCAGACAACTGCTCTGCGTGACGGAGCAGCTCTGCCTGTGTTTTCACCCTCTTGGTTTCTCTTGAATTTTCTGTGGTTGTTCTCATTTCCTTTGGTTTATGACAGTGAGTTTCCAGGGGGTTCACCTAGACTGGTTCTATAGCAATAAAGAGTTTTTTGGTTGAAGGTTTTCCAACATCAGAGTTTCATTATAAAGAAAAGTAACAACTCTGTAGTCGCTTCCAGTGACCTGAGCATGGTGCGGATGAAAGCTCAGATGAAGCAGCAGGTAAACGTCCCTCCCATTTCTCCATAGGTCCGGTGGACAGAAGGATCTGTAGTCATGTAGTCTCCTCCCTGGGGAGAACCCTGGCCTGCGTTCAATGATTTCTCAGCCGCATCCTGAAATTCTCCATAGTTTTTGAAAAATGCCTTATGAAGCTTGGATGCCTCTCCAAGCTTGATGCCACTTGAAGCGCCATTCACTTGGGTGGTCATTCCCTGCTTCCTCCCTTTGGGGTGAATTCTTTACAGCTCATGGATCATTCACGCAGTGGCTCAGTTCCCACAGAATACATGCATACCTCTGGAATTGCAACTCTTTTAGCGCACGCTGTGTATGAGTGATTTTCCATCTCAGTCCTGAAGTCCAGGGCAGGGGTGAGTTCTGAGTTTGACTGTATGTTCCTCTGGAATAGTTCCCAACACTTGGTAGTGTTTCTTCTCTGTGTGATGGTGAGAAAAGTTTCCAAAGCCTCTGCATCCTGCTGAGGCCACGGGAGCTCACCATATCCCCTGCGCGTTAATCTCTCTGCACGCGACACCATTCTCTTTTCTTTGTATGTGCAGGACACTAATTCATCTCTTAATACCCAATTAAAAGCTCCTTTCTTTTGGGAAATCCTCCTTGACTGCAAAAAGGAGAATCACTTCCTCCTCCATGCTCTCGCAGCACTTTCCCCATTGAGTTGTCAGTGTTTCAGAAAGTCCCTCACCCCCTTTGATTGAGAGCTCCTTGAAGCTTATGTTTTATTCAATTTTGTATCCCAAGTACTGGCATGAAACCCAAGTGCTCAAATGTGTGCATACACACACACACACACACACAAACAGAACAAAATAAGCAAGCAGACCAAAAAGACAGACTAATGTCAGGTCTACATGATGCCAAATTGACAACATGATAAATAAAAATACCTGAGCAATTCAACTTTATTATAATGCCTGCTGAGGTACTGAAGTGTCTTTTTCTTAATACTCCATGGTTGGACAAGGACTAGGGGAACTCTAAGATAACTGAAGTTTCAGCACAAACTTGAATGTCTGCTTATATCAGTATTATGATATACTAAAGTAGAACCCAAAATTTTCTCCAGGGAGGAGAGAGAAGTCTTAAATTTCAATACAAGTCAGTTACTCCTTAACGTCTTATAGGTATGCTGATTGACATATTTAACAAAATGAATTTTGTGTTGTGTATCATGCATAGTGCATTTTTAAATCCCAGTTGAAGATCAGATGACTATTCTGTTCCATTGGTCTATGCATCTTCACTGTTTTTTACCCAATGCCATACTGTTTGGATCATTGTAGTTTTGCAATGCATTTGAAATTAGGATTCATAATGCTACCCTCTTTGTTGTTATAGCTCAAATTTCCTTTGACTCTTGTGATTCCATATGAATTTCAGGGTGATTTCTTCTACGTCTGTCAAAAATGTGATTGAAGTGCATTTTTTAAACATCACTTCACTGACTTTCCTCAATGACCACATTGCCTTTGTCCTGGTAACAAAACTGAAGCTGAAAGCTGAAACTCTTCAACATAATTTAGCTGATAAACAGGGTTAGATCCAAATCATTTATTCTCCCCTCAACACAGAGGGTGGGGTAGCATGTTACTTCTGCTAATAGGTTGAACACATTTCATTTTAAAGATTCAGAAGGCAAAAACACATTGTCAGTATATGGTTGCCAACTAATTCCAACAATGTCCTGTAAAAATCTGTGCTCCTAGGAGTGTTAACTGTTTAGTAGCAGTCATTTTTAACAAGCTCATAACATTGCCATTACATGAATTATACATGGCTTATAAAATGATTATTTAGTGAGTGGAAAATTAAATCTGTCAGTGTTTTCCAAATCTGAGCTAGGACATTCATCAGAAAAACTGTTAAATTTTTAATCAACTATACTGAGGTTGATGTAGCTATCAGCCTAAATTGCTCTTTCTCTGTCATTCCCCTTATTGCTGAATATAGTGTAGAATTACCAGCTCGATGACGCTAATTGATTTTTGTCTTGCAGAGATTTAAGACAGAGTGACATGCCTTCTGACATTGAAATGAAAAAGTTGCATGAGCTTCAAAGACTCATTTCACTTATACTGAGTGATAATTTAATGTTGTTTTGTTTTTTGTTTTTTTTTTTTGCATTTCCCTATCTATGACCTAACCATCAAAGTGGAGTCCACTTCAGACTGAGATCCCACTCAACATATTTGGACCCAAATATTGAGATGAACATTCAAGTGAAGGCACTATATAATGTGTTAAAAGTTTCTTGCAGACATAAAGTGACATAGACATTTTATCCCTTCCTAAATCTCTCCTTGTTTTCATTGCACTTTAATTTCATCTGAGGACATGCAAGGGGAATTCAAGGGAAATTTTTTTTTCAGGGAAATTCATTAATAGTGAAACCGCCTAAACTTGTGTTGCATCTATTTAAGCAGGAGCATTCACAGGGAGAACCCCAGTAAAGCAGAGCAGACAGGGTCTCGAGGGAGTTTCTCCGTCTCCAGCTCCATGTGAGGAGCACAGATGGAAGCAGAATCAAAGCTCAGGTCCCACCCAGGCCCCTGACACACCAGCCAGGCGCCGAGGGCTGCCAGCTTCTGTGCAGTTCCAGGTGCTTTTGGCTTTCTCAGGTGTGACATTCTTGGCAACAACATGTTTACATAGGCCAGTGTTTCTCAGACTCAATTGCACCTCAAGTCACTTAGGACTCTTGTGAAAATGCTGCTCTGGGCTCCCTGGATCTGGGGTGGACACTGAATGGAATCATTGTGGTGCCAGCAGGGCATGGAGCAGGATCTCAGTAATTCAGGCAGACGGTCAAGGAGGAGGCCTGGAGCCATGTAGAGGCAGGAAGGCAGCACAGGGCAAGTTCGGGATGGTTCTAGCAGACGGGGGTAAAGGAAGGAGTCTTGGAGCCCTCGGTGGCTTTTACGCTTTTTATTGTCAGAGGCGACCTGGTACATGGCAGGCATGGGTGCCGGGGGGCCGGGAGGCTGGCAGGCCTCCCAGCCCCCCGCGCATCTCACCCTCTCAGCTGCTTTGCTACTGCTGCTGCTCTTCTGCTCTTGCTGCTCGTGTTGGTACTCTCACTGCTTGTTCGTTGGTCTTGCTGCTTGCGTTGGTTGGTCCTGGCATCCTCATGACGCTGCCCATTTAAGCCGTGTCCAAACTCAGGTGCGCCCACTTGCGCATGCCCACCTAGGCATGCACGCAGCACCACAGGTGTCCATCATTATACCAGTGGCGGGAGGGTGGAAAGACCTGATTTCTCTGACCCTACAGCATCTCACTCTCTCTGGGCTCTGCTTTCTTCTCTTCTCTGTTTCCCTGGTTATGTGCTCTTCTTCTCCTTTTCTCCTTTGCTTCTGCTGGTGTCCTCAGGATGCCTCCCTTATGCCCACATGCCTAAGCCCAGGTGCTCCCACTTGCACTTGCCCACACCCTACTTGAGGTGGGCATGCGTGCAGGACCACAGGTGTCCATCATCACACCAATGGCAGGAGGGAGGAAAAGCCTGACACTTTTCTCCAACCCTACAATCATGTAAGGAAAGTCTCACCATCCATCGGGTTTGACCCTGCTTTTTTATGGAGGCCACGCAGGCTTCCCAAGGCAGGCCTCAGCGTGGAGGCTGGGGGCTTGGGGAGAGGGGTACTGTCTGCACGTGACTCCAGGTGCGGCTCAGGCTGACCGCAGGAAGGTGACGAGAGCTCACTGCTGCTCACCGGTTCGTTCCAGGTGCGCTGCTGGGGCCTGTGCACCTGGGGAAGGGAGCCGTCTGAGAAGGGCCTCATAGCCTGTCCCCACATAACTGGTTGCACCTCCTTCTGGAGAGAAACAGTCACTGCTTCCCTAATGCACTGTGCTTAGAAAGCTATCTACATTTGCAACCTCTGTCCTCCCTAATCAGGGACGCCCCCTCCCCCTGCCCGGTGAGATCTTGTTCCCCTTCCTAGAAGGAAGTCAGAGGAAAAGCTCGCTTTGCCCCAGCCACGCAATGCCCCACGGGGCGGAAGTCGCGCATCACTGTGGGTCTTTCTGTGCAGCTCTCACCGACCCTGCCCTCCCACAACCCTTTCTGAACTCTGAGAAATGCAAATCATATTTTAAAGCTCTCCCATTCAAACACCTTAATGAAAATTGGCCTGTAGCGGCAGGAAAGGCAGCACAGGAGCAAGGTTCGGGATGGTTCTGGGCAGACGGGTCAGGGAAGGGGAGTTTTGGAGCCCTCGGTGGCTTTCCATGCTTTTATTAGTAGAGGTGGCCAGGTACATGGCAGGCAGGGGTGCCGGGGGCCGGGAGCTGGCAGGCCTCCCAGCCCCCGGCGCATCTCACCCTCTCGGCTGCTTCCTACTGCTGCTGCTCAGCTGGTGCTCGTCAGCACTGTTGGTTCTGTCTGTCGGTCCTCGCAGTTCTGGCGTCCTCATGACGCTGCCCATTTAAGCCCGTGTCCAACACAGGCGCGCCCACTTGCGCACGCCCACCCTGGAATGCTCGCAGCGCCATAGGTGTCCATCATCAGCGGTGGGCGGGTGGAAAGACCTGATCATTCTCTGACCCTACACGGCCTCGCTACCCAAACGCCCGCAGAGCAGGCCCGTCTGGGACCCGCCGCTCATATGCCCTCGACTCTGCTGCTTCTGCAGCCGCCAGTCGCAGCCGCCTGGAGGGGCTCAAGGCCGCCCAGCCGGGTGCTCCCCATCCTGCCAGAGTGTTCTTCCTCAAGGCGGTGCCTGGCTCTGCTCCCACCCCGTCCCCCCTCCTCTGGGCTCAGCGCCTCCCCCAGACCCCAGGTGGAAATGGCCACGGGGCTCCCCGGCTCAGATCCATCCGGCTTCTATCACGGAGTCTCTGAGCCCCTGCTCTTTACACGGTGCGTCTCCTCTGACCTCTTCTCCCAGAATTTCTCACCCCAGTAGAGGAGACTCTTCCTGCCTGTGGAATTCAGTGCTCCTGAGCCTAAAGCACTGTTCAGTGCGTGGACATTTTTTTTAAAGATTTACTTATGCACACAAGAGCTGGGGTGCAGGCCAGAGGTGCGGGGTGTGAGAGGATTCGTCAGAGAGTGGGGAGCAGGGCAGGCAGATCGACTGAAACACACTGCTGAGGGGCGCAGCGGGCGAAGCAGGAGAGGTCTGCTGCGCCATGGGGGTCCCCTCCCTGACAGGGGATGGGATCAAACTCGCGCTGCAGTGGCTGCGGATGCCCCACAGCGCGGCTCAAGCCCCTGCACCGCCAGGGAGGCCCGGTGCTGGGACTTTGCACTTTAGTAAATATTGCTAAATCAACCACTATTAGAAGTTTTCAACAGACGGTAGCCCCTTTCGAGAGTCGGTGTAGGGTCAGGGAACTAGCGGGTCTTTCCACCCTCCTGCCATTGGTAAGATGGACGCCTGCGGGGCTGCGCGCATTCCTGGGTGGGCGTGCGCAAGTGGGCGCACCTGAGTTGGACACGGGCTTCTGTGGGCGGCATCATGAGGACGCCAGGACCAACAGGACCAACAAGCAGCCACCAACGCCAGCAGCAGCACCAATGAGCAGCAGCAGCAGCAGCAGCAGCAGCAGCAGCAGCAGCAGCAGCAGCAGCAGCAGCAGCAGCAGCAGCAGCAGCAGCAGCAGCAGCAGCAGCAGCAGCAGCAGCAGCAGCAGCAGCAGCAGCAGCAGCAGCAGCAGCAGCAGCAGCAGCAGCAGCAGCAGCGGGAGAACAGAAGAGCAGCAAAGCAGAGAGAGGAGGAGATGCGCGGGGGCTGGGAGGCTGGCAGGCCCCTAGCCCCCCGGCACCCCTGCCTGCCATGTACCCAGTCTCCTCTGACAATAAAAAGTGTAGTAAGTCAGAAGGCAAAAGAAAAATACCAGATGGTTCCTCCCCTAGGAGGAATATAAGGGAACCAAATAAAGGTCAAGGAAAGGAATAAGAACAATAATAATAGTAATAACAACAAGAAAGAAACAAAAACCAAAAATGAAAAGACAAACTGGGGACACTTGGTGGGGAGGGAAGAGGGGAAGGGTGGAGGGCAGACGGGAGCATGGGGACTGAGGTGATGGTGCACTAGTGTTACAGTGATGGGGAATACATGGGGATAGATACAATCGATGTCAAATATATGTAAATTTTTAAAAAAATTATATAAAAAAAGTGTAAAAGCCATGGAGGGCTCCAAGACTCCTTCCTTTACCCCGTCTGCTGGAACCATCCAGAACGTGCCCTGTGCCCCTTCCTGCTGCTACAGTCGGGCCCTCCTAGAGTCTCGCTCTCCTCACTACCTTCATAACTTCTCAAAGGCTCAGTTTTCGCCTTTGTGAGAAGAGATTGATGAGCCCCACCCTCGAGCTGCTGAGTCGTCAGGTCAGAGACTGCAGAGAGCACGTGGTTGCTGCTGGCTGCAGCAGTGAGCCCAGCCAGTGCAGGATCTTCCTTTCCATCCATTTGCAGAGAGGATTGGGTGGGGGAGGTGGGCGAGTGTTCAGTGTGAAGGTGCTCTGTAGGGACAGAGAACTGTCAGGTCTTTCCGCCCTCTGGCCACTGGTATAATGATGGACACCTGCGGTGCTGCGCGGGCCTAGGTGGGCATGCACAAGTGGGCACACCTGGGTCTGTACACAGGCTGATATGGGCGGCGTCATGAGGATGCCAGGACCAATCATCAGCAGCAAGTACCAATGCGAGCAGCAAGACCAGAAGAGCAGCAGCAGCAGCAAAGCAGCCGACAGGGGGAGATGCACCGGGGGCTGGGAGGCCTGCCAGCCTCCCGGCCCCCCCGGCACCCCTGCCTGCCATGTACCTGGTCATCTCTGACAATAAAAAGCGTAAAAGCCACCAAGGGCTCCAAGACTCCTTCCTTTACCCTGTCTGCTAGAACTACCCAGAACGTGCCCTGTGCCCCTTCCTGCTGCTACAGCCCCAACTGGGCACCGTGGCCGTCTGTCCCTGCTCAGGGGCTGTGGCCAGGTGGGGCTGTTTATTTAGAGAACCCACTTGCAAGGTAGCAATTATCTGATTAATGACCACCCCCCAGGGGCTCCTGTTCAGGATGAGGGGATTAAATGGATCTGGATGCAAGGTGAGGACTAACCCGCTGCTCTGAAGGGCAAAATGCTTAAAATCGGATGTATGGATGGTGAGGTAATTACGTGTGCGGCAAACATATGGCAGAGGCTATATTTCTCCCGCTGAAAGAAACAAGTCCAAATATGTAAGGTACACACATTCTCCTTCCTATAAATACACAGATGGGGTGATGCCGTGGCAACATGCTGTTAAGTACCAGGATCCCAGAGAAATCACTCGAAGCATGTTGTCAGAGGAACAGATGGCCGCGTCCCCTCTGGTCTGAAGGTATTTCTGGCTGTCACGTGGTGGTTCTATAAATAACCCCGCTGGGATGGTGGAAGGCGAGCGTCTTGACGTGACAAAAGGAAGCGCTGCAAAAAAAAAAAAAAAGTAAAGGCTGTTATTTTAAAGATGATTCTATCATGGAGCTTGAGGGCCACAAGGGGCCTTGAAAACCATCAAGCCCATCTGCTTTTAATACATAAAACCTCACTGAATTTGATTCCGTTTGACTTTTGAAGACCTTTGGAAGATAATCCCCCAGTTCCATCCTGGTCCGACAGACTTCGCTCGCCCACCTGGCGCTGTGGACTCTGCTCCCCACCCCCACCGCGCTCCTCACCTTCTTCCTTCCAGACTTGCGGAAGCAGGCGCCCAGGTGAAGTCAACGTTTCTGCTGAGTCCTCACCTGTAGAGACCATGCCCCTCCCCACCACCCCCTTCTTGGGCCTTTCCTCGCCCGCTGCATCCTTAGGCGTGTTTCATTATTTTTATTTCAAAGATGAGGCTCTGAATCAAAGATGCTAGCTCTTGACCCAAGGTCACCAAGGTGCTAGTTGGAAATAAGAGGGGACTGCACCCCAGGTCCCTGCCTCCTTGTTTAGAACTGTGTAGCTATTCTATCCACTTTGTAATTCCTTCAGCGTGATGCCCCATAGAAAGCTGCTTCCAGAACCAAAGGGCCATCACTCACTCTCTGAAGTAGGACAGAAGCGCCTGCCCATGCACGGCGGGGTAGCCGTGGAACGAGAACCCCGACTCTGTCGTATGTCTGCGCACCCACTCCTTGTCCATCTGCCTGGTAGCGCGGGAAGGACTGTCACATTCAGGCTTTCCACACCTCTGAGACGTCTCTGCCTCCACTGCCCTGTTTGGTCACGCGCGGGCTAGGAGCCAGTGTTTCTAGGGCTATGAGCCAGAGAGATGACCTGCCTCAACGGACGGGCCCTCAGGCCCCTCGGGCCCTCCTCCAGGCGTGTCCGCTTCCCAGACTCACATGGTGGAGTCGGCGAGAGCTTCCTAAGGTGTAAGCTCGGCAGGCTTCAACCACAACGCGGGTGCAGGACTCAGGGTGGGGTGGGGCCGGGGCCAGGGAGGCGCTGGGTGTGTCGGTGGGAGCCTCTCACGGTAAGAGGAAGCTGACAGCTTCTCAGGAAATGCTTTGCTCATTTCTGTCTATATAAAAGCTGTCTCCCCACATTAAAATAATTGTTACCGGACCCTTTCTTGTGTATGGTGGCCTGGTCTGGGTGATGGTCTCAGTCATTTCTAAAGAAAACTTTCAACCTGCTGAAAAATTGCCATTATTTCCCAAATTCTTTATTCCACATCCAAAGAATAACCAAGCTCTAGCTCGAAGAATTTTAATAAAATAATTTTTTATATTTAATTTAAGATTTGATATTTAAGATCATCGAAGAGCTTTTTAATTTTTTTAAAAAGAGATTTATTTATGCATACAGAAGCTTGGGGGAGGACCAGCGGTTGGGAGGTAGGGGAAGAGGGGCCATTAGAGACAGAGCGGGGAGCAGAACAGGCAGATTGACTGAAACACACTGCTGAGGGGAGCAGCGGGGAGACAGGAGAGGTCTGCTGTGCCATGTGGGTCCCCTCCCTGGCCAGGGATTGAATTCATGCTGCAGTGGCTGTGGATGCTTCACAGTGCTGTGCCTTAATTTCCTGTGCCACCAAGGAGGTGCTAGGCTTAGACTTTTGATCCCCTTCAAACTCAGGTTTTGCCTCTATAAATCGTTACGTTTGGACAAGTAATTCCTAAAGTTTTCTCTCACATCCTTTAAATGCTCTTCTTTTTTCCTATTAAAAATATGTTTATGGTAAATATAAACTGTAGAAATTTGAAGTTATCAACTTCTTTATCTACCAATACTTCAGTGTATGTGTGTGTGTCTGTGTGTACAAATATGTATCTGCAGTAAGTTATCCATGTAAGAAAGAATAAGAAATGCATATGGTGTGTATAACAAATGCATATACCACTCCCCCCACTCACCTTTCCCAATACACATTATCACAAAAGCAAGTCTGATGTGTTATAACTGCTTTGGAGCATCTTGGATTTATTTCCACCTAGTCTGTAGGGTCAGAGAACAATCAGGTCTTTCCACCCGCCCACCACTGTGATGATGGACACCTGCGGTGCTGCGAGCATTCCAGGGTGGGCATGCGCAAGTGGGCGCACCTGAGTTGGACACGGGCTTAAATGGGTGATGTCATGAGGATGCCAGGACCAACAGGACTGACCAACAGAACTAACAGGACGGACAGTACTGTCCGTCGAGCAAAGCAGCCGAGAGGGTGAGATGCGCTGGGGGCTGGGAGGCCTGCCAGCCTCCCGGCCCCCCGGCACCCCTGCCTGCCATGTACCTGGCCACCTCTACTAATAAAAGTATGAAAAGCCACCGAGGGCTCCAAGACTCTCTCCTTCCTTGCCCCGTCTGCTAAGAACCATCCCGAACCTTGCTCCTGTGCCTCCCTTCCTCTACACAGTCTCTAAAGCTCCTTGCTGCCTTTGCCATTCATTTTAATTTTTCTATTTTGGAAATAATTCATAGGAGATTGCAGAATACTACAGAGAAGCACCAAATGAAACACCTCCCCAGTTCTCTGGCTGCAAAAAGTTCTGGTTCTTATCATACACAATACATCATCCTTACACAGTCCTATTACACTCATAAAGTGATTTTAGAGTTCTAAGCCCATGCCTCTGTGAGAAGCACATTTACTAATTAAGCATTTGTCTATGGTTCATATTGTTTTTCTCTTTGCCATATTTTAGCTACACATTTTGGGGTTCTGTGATACATTCCTGTGTTTCCCAGAGATAGATCTGCCCAAATTGTGTTCTGAATGGGTTCCCTCCCTCCTCATCCAACTGCTTATCCCTATTCCGTGCTTCTTTCCTGCCCGATCCCATCAACGCTCTGCATGGAACTGATCTCTAGTTTTTGCTCTTCTTTTGTTTTTTTAGATTTTATTTATGCATGCAAGAGCTGGGTACAGAGATTGAGGGTGAGAGGATTCATCAGAGACAGAGTGGGGAGTGGAACAGGCAGATCTACTGAAATACACTGCTGAGGGGAGCAGCGGGGAGGGGAGCAGCAGAGAGGTCTGCTGCACCATGTGGGTCCCCTCCCAGTCTGAGGATCGAACTTGGACTGAAGTGGCTGCCAAAGCACCACAGTGCTGTGTTGAACCCCTTGCGCCTCCATGGAGGCCCTCTTTTTTGTCTTTTTGGTCCTTTGTCACTGTGTTTAAAGGATTCTTACCTGTAAAGACTCTTCAACCTTTGTATCTGTACACATTACAGATATATTCTTGTTTTTCAGATGTCTTTTTGTTTTGTGTATGGTCCTTTGTGCTACTCATTCGACAAATTACTTTGTAGTCAGCTTTATCAATCTTTATTGCTTCTGGATTTTGAGTCATAGAAAATCTTTTGTACCCTGAAGTGTCAGAGAAAATCACCATGTATACTTGTATGACGCCATAGGTATGTTTACATTCCTCAGCCACTAGAGTTCATTCTTGTGTGTGGTGTGATATAAGAATCTAATTTTGTCTTTTCGTGGCTACGCAACTCTCCTGTAAAGGACTGAGTTTCCATGGGCACCCCAAAAGAACGAAGAGCAGACACAGGGCTGCAATGGTCATGTAGAGCTTTAATTATGCTAGCTTGTTGGGGCCGACCGTTCAACCGTGACACACAGGTCTGGCTGAGGCAATCGACCCCAAGAGGAAGAAGGGGTGAGCTTATAGCCAATTTCCCGCCATTACATAGGTTGTAGCCAATAAGCTGAGAGGTCAAAGCCCTTGCAATGAGCACAGCAAATAGCTTTAAAGAGAAACATGTTTAAACTTGTACCTGAGATTCATTTTGGCGGGCGCGGGCTTCTGTCCTGTGTCCTGCACATTCTAAGATAACATTCTAAAATAACAAGTTGTTTCATACGCCCTGCCCTTAACTGCCCAAGAGAGCCTAAGGTATGGGACTAGCTGACCTACTAGATAAGGCAGTAGGCCTGTAGGTCGTTTTTCAAGTTTCAGTCAGTTAAGTTTAGATAAACTCTGACTCTCACCCTCCCAGTGCCATTTATTTAAAAATTCATTTTTGCCTAGAGTTTGTTTTGATCACTGTGTTCTGGGACATCTGTTTTCTGCTGTTGAGCCTTTATTTTTAATATAGGTGAGATTTCAGACTTGGCTTTTGTTTTTACTCAAATAATGCCATTGTAGCGTGCAGTTTTAGAATTTCATTGCCAGTAGAGACTTGCTTTTCTGTTACATGCCAAAGCACATGCTTACATATGGGACTTACATACGGGGGATGCTGTCGGAGTCTTAGCTCCTGATCTTAGTCTGTTCTCTGCGGCACTAAGCTGTAGTTAGCAGGGCTTCAAGTAGCCTTTTGCAGAATGTCCTTTGCTGTCCTCAATGGCTGTTGAAATTGTCATCCACATACTAAGAAGCCAGGGCCCTTCCTGTATATATATATATATATATATATATATATATATATATATATATATATAAATTTTTANTATATATATATATATATATATATATATATAAATTGTTAACCATCCCAAACAGTACCTGTAGGCCATGGACTATAGGGTACATTCGCCAGCTGCGTGCTGACTGGTGTTCCTTCAGTGACTGGTGGAGTGCTTCACACAGAGTAGGCACCAGTTCAGCCTGTGTTTAGAAGCTACGAGAATGAAAGAATAAGTGAAAGAAAGATGTGTCACTGTTACATCATTGCAAGTCCAACATTGGAATGGCAATGATGCAAGACAGCAGACATTGAACACCCATTTCTTAATCATCTTTAAGAAAATGATCTTTAGAAGCGTATATTTCACTATGGATAAGTTATCTGTGGCAGCTTCTACTCTGGGTCAAGAATCGTTTCAGGACGTTTCACATCTATTAGCTCCCTTAATTGTCATCATACTCCTCTGAAGTAGCTATTAATAGCCTGATTAGCAATAGTCTGCTTAACAATAGCCTGATTAATAGTGGGGGAAGGGAAACTCAGAAAGTTTCAGTGATTTGTGAAAAGTGAAAGAATTATAAAATGAAACTGGGCCTTGGGCTTTGAGGCTACTCATCTTTCTCAACAACTTGTTGAAAAGTGTAGAAATTTGTTTATTCCCCCAAATTTGGAAAATAGGAGATGATTTTATATATATAGTCTTCATTGCTGATGACCCAGCCCTCACAGTGGCTGATGTTTGATAATTTACTAATGTTTAGAAACTTTTTCTTGAGAAGATATCAGAACTTTCCTACTTCCTACACTATTAATAGCATGCCCCCCCATCTGCAGTAGTTAATAAATAATTCAGGGTGAATCTGGCAACAGCAAATGTTTATCCTTCCTCACTTTCTGTTGGCTTGGAAGGAAATTACTTTCCCTCTTCAACTGTTTATTGAACAAAAATGCATTTACATTGTTTTCCGAGCCAGTTGTGTGGTCTGGCCTATTTTTCCCCATTGCATCGATAAATAAATTGTGCAAAATCTACTCACTTCAGTAACAGGAGATCCTGCTAAGAAAACATTCATTTAGACTCACACAATAAAGCCACCAATCTGATGTCTGGGTCAGATTTAAGAAATCAATTCTCCCCTGCTTCCTAACACGTCATTTTGTTCTGGAAGACAAACTATCTCGGTACAACTTGGAAAATGAAAATCTTTCTTTAGAACCACTCTGGATTTTCTAGTGGGTCAGTACTTGTATTTAATATATTTGTAAAGATAGGTCAAAGGCAGTTTCAAAATAATGATGGCATTTTCTTGGTCAAGGCTTACAGAGCTCCATCCTAATAGCACCATGATGGAAATACCGTGCGTTTGTCAAGAGCAAATCATGGACAGCATGGTGTGGTCCTCTGTGGGGAGGCAGCTGTGACACAGGGAAGGGAGACTGAAGATGAGTTGATTTAAAGTCACACAGATTAGGCTCAACGCCATCTGAATGACTGTTCCTTACCTGATGGAACCAAGTGCCTTACCCTCTCTGAATCTATACAATATAGGATTCAAATGGGATTTCTATATCAAAGTTTTCTCTCTGATCACAAACACCATGCAAATGTAGCACTGTTTATACCTAGTCCTTTTCTTGAGTTGTTTCCTTCTTATTGACTGAGGTGGGGCAGTTATATCTCCTTACTACAGTGACTTACCTGAGACATGATTAGAGACAGTCTTCAGATTAACTCTAGTTTGAAAAGAGGAAGAGATGAAATTGGAGAAAAAGGGAGCTCAGGTGGTCTGGTCTGTCCTTAAACAACTTTTTAATATACAAGAGTCTCCCCTTCTAGGTGCAAGAGGTTGGTAAGGTAGCTTAGCTGTTGGTGTAATCTCTGGAGGTGAAAGCACTGATGTTGTGCTGTGTGTTCGCTGACGCAGAGGTGAGGCCAGCAGAGAAGATGTCAGTGTGGAGATGGAGGGCTACTGCTCTCCTAGGCAAACAGCCATCCTCCCAGCCTCCCCATGGCCTTTTCTTGAGCATGAGAACAGTTAACAAGCATGTGCTGCTTGCTATAAGAAGCCTAGCCCAGAAGTACAAGGTCGCATAGTTGTGTGCCAAGCCCACCTCCATGTAACTATGATCTACTAGCATGTAACTAGCCACTACTATTCCTATCTTCTTCCAGACTGAAAGAGTGTATGCCTCGATCCTAAGAGCTCTGTGCAGCTCTTGTTAGCATGACTTGTTTGCAAGTTTCTCAAGGTTGGGACACAGCATAAGGTCCAGAAACTTGACAGAAGAGTGAATCCCAGTCTCCCAGCCTTTCAAGGCACTCATGTTTTATAGGGAAGTAAAGTGGGCAGAGGCACAGCTGAAGAACTGTGACTGATTTTACCCACTTGACAGGCCTCCCTGCAGAGACCATCACATCTCATTCATTTTTTAGGCACTTGATTGAAATCTCCATTGCTTTAATTTTCCATAAGATCAAATAAATCTCTGCTGAGTTCTTTTTCTTCCCTATACCAACCAAGAATTATGGGATCAACTGTGCTTGCAAAGAGCAAGGAGAGAATGAAACGAAATGACTAGGCCACTTGTGGCTCATGATATGGATGTGACTTTCTTTCTACTGCCTGGTTTCATCCTTGCTACCCCGTGTCCTTGAGTTGGAGGCGGCTGGATGTCATGGTGTGATGCCTGGCTTACACACCTATGCCAGCCATATGAGTGTGTTTGACTCACAGCGTTCATGAGCAAGTACTGCTAACAGGACATTTCTTATCTTTCCCCCATGAACATCCAGGCCTTCATCATCCTACATGGAGGCGTTCACATGCTGTAAAATATCTGGGAACGTGTCTGTAGAGCAGCAGGATGGGGGCGGCACTGGAGCAAGGTTCGGGATGGTTCTGGGCAGACGGGTCAAGGAAGGAGAGTCTTGGAGCCCTTGGTGACTTTTCATGCTTTATTTAGTAGAGGTGGCCAGGTACATGGCAGGCAGGGGGGCCAGGGGGCCGAGAGGCTGGCAGGCCTCCCAGCCCCCGGCGCATCTCACCCTCTCGGCTGCTTTCTACTGCTGCTGCTCGTGTTTGTGCTCTTGCTGCTGCTTGTCAGTGCTGTCTGTCCTATTGGTTCTGTCGGTCGGTCCTCACAGTTCTGGCGTCCTCATGACGCTGCCCATTTAAGCCCGTGTCCCAACTCAGGTGCGCCCACTTGCGCATGCCCACCCTGGAATGCTCGCAGCACCGCAGGTGTCCATCATCACAGTGGTGGGAGGGTGGAAATACCTGATCATTCTCTGACCCTACAATGTCCCTTCCATGCTCTGAAAGACTGGAGAGCAAGGTCACCTGCCTAGACTTGAAGTCTGAAAAAGTTATGCAAAGTCTGATGTCTCTGGCTAAAACTAGTCTTTTCACCCCCACCCATGACCAAGGAGGCTGATGCAGGAGGTTGTGATGATGGAACCCACTTTGATTCTCTGCTGTGCCTCATAACCTGCACTGCTTTTGTAACAGGGTCGTCCCAGGAAAAGGGGAAGTTCCCAAAATCCTGGTTCCGCCCTAAGTGGGTGGAGCTGAGGATAAGAAGATTTCTGCAGAGAAGAGAGAAGAGAAGAAAGGAAGATGGAGAGCAGCAAGGAGACCTGGAGGAGGCACGTGGAGCAGAGGGACATGTGAAGAAACTGTGCTTGCTTTTTGGTGTTGGACTGGTTGGAACAGATGTGGGTGAGAGACCCGTGGGGAGGTTA